>JADBJO010000877.1:342500-430000 GCA_016801955.1 Conus betulinus
ACTGCTGTAGCCACGATCTTGGAGACACCTGACCTCGTTATTTACTCATACATCTCAGTCCTTCTCAACTGTATCTCCTTTGTGTGTGTGTGTGTGTGTGTGTGTAATAAAAAAATCTAGATGGAAAAGTTACCACCACAGATACAGATAAACAGATTACAGGACAAAACACAATGAATTTCGACCTCTTGGATCTTCTTCAGGCAAAAACAAACAACATTTTGGAAAGTGAAAAATATATATATACTAAAAACGAAGAGCTCTTTGAAACTTTTTTTTTTTTTTTAACTTTAGGTGAAATTCAATCGCTGTAGATATTTCTTCACAAATACCCCATTGACATACTTTTGTTTAACCACTCTGTTGCAGTTCTTTTTCTTTTTTTTTTCCCTCTAATTCTGATGACTGTGTTTCTTTTCTCGAGCTAATTCAGTTTTTTTTTTTTCCCCCTCCTTCACATTCCCGTGTGGCACGGCCATCAACTCAAGTGGATCATGAAGAATGAAGCTTGTGACAAAAACCAAATGTAGATCGCTGAGGAGGGGATTATCCTTAATCTGGGAACTGGAAGAAGAATATCCTTTTGAATATTTAAAATGATAAGCAATGATACACTCAGTATGATTTATAAATAAAACTTCAAGAGTAACATAAGACACCTTACCTCAACACGTGTAGATCTGTGAATGGAGTGCTTTCCCTTTATGAAAGTTTCACGATTATTATAAATTTCTGTTGACACGGGCCTGAAGAATCCCATGAAAATTAATCTAGGATCACGTGGTATTTGAAGGAAATCCAACTTATTTTCCCTATAAAATGATTTTAAATGCAACTATTAACATTTATGATAAAATAAATCTCAAACCAATTCCTGTTTTTGTATGAACCGTTGACAAAAGTTACTACTTCCGTCAGGTTTCCGGTGACAGGCAAGACTGGAAACGAGGGAAAGTCACCAAAATGCCGTCGCGTTTGTCTTGTGGTAGAGATTTTCATTGTGTGCCAGATATCAACTCAGTGTTGGAATGGGGCTTGCAAATCTGGGTAAGAAGGTTGACAACTAAGCGAGGATAAGCAGTGTTTTGTTGTTTTGTTCTCACAGGTGATGTGAGTTACAGAACTCCTGAATCGGTGAATGTGATCACTGGATCAGAACCCTGGATCGGCGTAGATTACCACGATGCGTAGAAGTTAAACAGAGGCAGATGCCATGATGCTTAGAAGTTAAACAAAGGCAGACAATGTCACTTCAGACCTCGTCAGAAATGCAGTATATTTCATAGGTTTTTTTTTTCATGGTTATTTATGTTTTGCTAATTTGTTCTCGAACGGCTCATTTTTTCTGCCTGTCCAACACGGAGAAGTTATTCAGTCAAAGCTAAAACGCACGATCAGTTATATATCTATCTCAGGACATGAGCTCCTACCCAAAGAGTAAGGAGAGAAGCATCTGTGCATGGAGAGACAATCTACGATTGCTGCTGGGTTATACACGTCTGCTTTGGCTTTTAACTACTGAACTAAAAAAAAAATAAAAAATAACCCAGAGGCTTGATCACAATAATGCCATTGTAAAAAAAGATATATTTCATGTCATTATTTGACAAAGTTAAATCTGAACAGAAGCATGTATATTAACTATTGTGAGTAGCTAGTATTGCAAGCATGAGCAGCAAAAGACAGGAGGAGTAAAGAAATGACAATGTTGTTTAGATGACCAGCTTCCGTATATCTCATTGATGATTGCTTTTGTTTAACTCATTGAATGGCTTTCTCGTGGAGTGAAGAGATGCCATTCTCTCTGTGTGAGTGCCAGTTAATGAGGTGATACAATAGAAGGGGAGGGGGCAAGGGTGGATTGGGGGAAGGTCTCAAGTCAAAATGATTCTCTTTCTTCTGCGTTCCCTGGTCATGCTGGTCAGATAGAAAGTCCGGTAGCATGGGCAAAGTCAGCAGTCCGTCGGAGTGTGTCCGCTGTTCCCCACAGCTTTCCTTGGAGTCCACCACAGCTGGGCCAAAACTCATGTTGCAGGCTGTCGAACATGGGACAGGACTGAAGTATGCGGGCTGGGTTTTCTGGGCCAGTGCCACATGGGCACTCATCTGTGTGCGATATGTTCAGGCGATAGAGGTGGGAGAGCAACTGTTCTTAGTCTGAAGATGGCGACTTGTTGGGCACACTCAAAATGGTGAATGTCATCCTTCTCTACCTCCACCTGTAGTCTTTCTCTCCATGGTGTCCTGAAACGGCTGCAGATGATGGTCTTTGCTTCTCTGAAGGATACAGCATGGGCTATTTGGTCTTGTTGGCTGCCCGCCTTGGAGAGTCTGTCCGCCTCTTCATTTCATTTTGGGAGGGAATTCACTGCAGGACTGGTGTTGTTTTCCTGCTCAGTGTGTGCAGTTCCTGTATGATTTCCTGTAGGATCTGCTCTCTTTCTCTCCTCTGGAGGCTTTGAAGCATGGCTCAACAATCTCTAAGGAACACCGTGTGGGTTGGTAAGATGTCCTTCATTTAGTATCTGTACAGCAGTGAGAAGGGCACATGCTTCTGCTCTGTAGTTAGTGAGAAGCTGCTGGTGGCTACAGACTTGCTGATGGAACTGCCATCTGGGAACTTGATCAAAATGATGATGAGTAGGAGTTTGCCTAAGAAACTGGGTCAGACAAATTCTTTTAAAAAAATAATACAGCTGCTTCTTCAAGCTTTTCTGGCTGTCAGAAGGTTAGCATCTCGTCATTTTATGCACCAATCAGAAAATAGTTTTTAAGCATGAATCCATGGTTATTGCAACTGTTTGTCATTTGACCTCACAAACAGGAGGGCCCCCAAATACTCAGTACCAATGTCTTGTCAATGTATTGCCCAACTCACCACTAGAATATGATATAAAGTGGTGCACTTCTCATACTCGGAAGAATTTCTAGGCTATTGCCACGATGTATACTGCCAATGTAAAAAAAAAAAAAAAAAAAAAAAAAAAAATGCCATCATTAACAGTCTACAACACATTATTAATTACTATGCAGCATGCTGACTCCTGGTCTCATGCTCTTATTTTCTGGGTGGTGTATTCATGGTCTAAGGGCAATGGAAAGTTATTTTCTGGGTGGTATATTCATGGTCTAAGGGCATATGGTTAGGCAGAGATCATAAAATTAAAAAGATCTCTACTATTTGAGTTATTCGTCTTGTTCTGTTTTTTTTTTTTTTTTTTTTTTTTTTTATAACGTGATTTATCAAGATTGACTTGAACTTTGATTTCTTTAACCCAATGAAATTCTGCAACTATGACAATAATTAAGGGAAGCTTCACTTGACAGAATTCACAGCATACAGAAGATACAGAATATGTTGTCATTGTAGTCTTAAGCTTGATGATTGATCATGGTGATAGAACTAGAATGCAGAATACTTCATAGCCAACAAACCCACCATCTACAATAAAATTAGAAATTCAATAAAAGATTTATTGTGAGTGATCCTAATTAAATTAAACACTGATGCTACTTCAAGTTCAACTACTTTTAAATTGTATATCCCACTTCTTTTAACCATTCATTACTATTACATCATCTTCCAACTTTTGAACTGACCACTTTGACCCCCTGGCTCTGACATTATTGTGATAATGTTTTTTCAGTCTCAGCTTCAAAAATGTTTTAATGTTCTCGAATTCTGTTTTTTTCTGGGTTTTATACTATTATGATTAGTTGTGCAAACTGTCATGTGTATAGTAGCTTCGTTCTGTGTATACTTAAGATTAAATTATAGTCCCGTCACTGTGTATACTTGACTCTGAATCTGAAACATGGTGATAGTAACAATATTGCTCATATTTGAATTTGCAGTCATGTTGGCATTCAGGATAATAAGACTGCTGACCAGTTTTTTACACAGGCAGTGAAGTTTCTCAGCTCTGAACTATTCATTCCAGTCACAGACCTCAAGCCTGCAGAACATTTTATGTAACCCCAGGCAAAAGAAACTGCACATTTACACTGACGATAAACTCAAGATTTGAATTTAACGTAGACCTGAAGGAATGCTTCAGTGTCTCCAAGAACTGTCAAAATAGTGTTTTCCAGATAACAGACAAGTAAACACACCTATAGTATAGGTATCTCACTTACAGAGTTATGAAGTTCCTTGGTGTACATGTATACGACTTGTCATTATTGGTATTTGTACAACAGGCACAATTTTGCAGATTACGTGAAGACTTTGTTCCATGCAGTGATTCCAGTTTCAAGTTTGAACATTTCACATGAGTTTATCTTATTGTTGTTTTGTTCCAGGTTTGATTTTGCGTGCATGCCAATCATTCATCCACGCTTGAAGCGAGAGTTTTTTGAGAATGCTGCCCAAAATAGAACTGGACCATTGTCTCGCTCAGACTTGTGTCTGTCCAGTTCAGGTAATTGCCCACCTGAAAGAAGAATGATTTTCTTTGTTTGAAATTTTTGTTTTCTATTGCTCATTTAACAAGTACTAAGGCTGCTGTGCAATTACAGTTGATGATCTGAAGATGGTGATAAATGATAATATTAAAAATGATGGTAATAGTAGTGATGATCTTTAAATTATTTCTTGCACAGGTCTCTGAAATCAGTCTCTTACGTACATCATTTCATTGCCAGGATAAATTAACTGTTATCCTAGAGAAGCGATGGCTGCATAGCCACAAGTAAGATAAGATGATCTATTGAGGAAGGGGAGCTTAACAAATAATTTTGAAGATTCATTCTATCAGATAATCAAAGCCTCCAAGTGCTAAGCTTTTGTCATGGCAATTTACTGTTATTTGTTAACACAGCTACATTGCTACACCTTGTCTCAGACTGCTGTGTGTCCCAAAACAAAAACTAACAAAGAAACAGACAAAAAAAAAAAAAAAAAAAAAATGGTTCACAGACCTGGCTGTGGCATTAACAGAACTCACACAATATAGACTTTTAGACTGCAGACTTTTTTTTTGTCAAAAATGGCTCTGTTCAGTAAGGAAAAGAAGAGAAAAATTGCTGTAGCAGGTATGATTTTGCTGATATATTGATCAATTGGTAATGTGGTCGGCCTTTTTTTTTTGTGTGTGTGTGTGTGTTTTTTTTTAAGGTCAAGTCAAACCACATTATAACTGGTCAGATTTCCATCTGCTTAGTCCAGCATCTTGTAGTGTACGTGAAAGTGCTGTTGAGTCTTACTTGTCACATTGCATGAATTTAATTGTGTGCTACGCTTAAATTTTGAATGTTACACTGAAAATGTTATGCTGTGCACTTTGTGCTTTTGATTGATAATCTTCTCTTTCTTTTGTCGCTGAGCTGCTTTTCCTTCAGTAGATTATTTTCTCATACCTGTGGATACATAGTTATCACCCATAGAAGACAGTGCTCATAACACACAGACATGCCTAGAAAAACATGTATGCACAATATACAGGCGCACATTACATTTCTTTTATTTAAAAAGACTTTGATCTCCAAAGCTTAGCTCTAAGACCTTTGATTTTCCCATCATACTACTCTGTCCTTACCCACTGGCAGTCTTTCACATGAACAGTCATGGACAGAGTTCCTGCTTGAGAATCAGGAGTTTTACTGCTAGCCCCTTCCCACTGTGTCTCATCCTTCGTAGGATGTCATTGATATATCAATTTAGACAGGGAAACTTTACCTGGTGAGGCTGCTTTGCATGCCATAAGAGTTCTACTAGGACACTGAAAGATTACAGTTAGGCTGTTGTCAGTGTTCCTCATTTCCTTGAGTGAGTAATAGTATTACCAGGACTATCTGAAAGCATGCTTGAGCAGTGTTCCATGATTTTGTAACTGAGAGTAAGACTGCCCATGATTGAAAATAATGTGTATCATTTTTTTCAAATCAAGAAGTTTGTGGTAATTTCAAAGTAAATTCTTGTAAATGCTGTCAGAGCAAATGCTTAAAGGCTTCCAATCTCATGCTCAATCACTGGCAGTCATGCAAATAAAGTTATTTGTTTCCAGAATTTGTAAAGTGTCCATCAACTTTAATATAGCAGGGCTATGTGTTTCTTCAAAAATCGAATTATGACACACAAATTTCAAAACTCGTAAGTCTTTATAACATACATTTTTGAAAACAAGGAGAGGCAGTTTGAGAGAGCGTACAACCCCCAATACATTGCAGTCAGTATCAATCATGAGAGCGTACACCCCCAATACATTGCAATCAGTATCAATGTCTTGAGTAAGAGTAGTTTCCCATAATCAGGAATTTATGGAAACAGGTTTACATTGAAAGTGAGGCTTGTATAAAGTATGACTGCTGTCTATTTCCTTAGTTTTAACTTACAGAGCAAAATGAACATTGACATCATGATTGTTTTCTATGCTTACACAAATTTACACGGTATATATTAATGGTCATGAACAGTGTAGCATACATTGGGAAGGGAGGAGTGGGAGGAGAGGGGTGTGTAGCATATGATGTAAACAATAATACATTTTTCCTGGAATTTTTGTGTGACACCCAAAAAATCGAACATGATACTGATGAATTTGAAGAAAGGGGTAAATGTGGCTTTGTAGTGCTGAAAGCTTGTGAACTCCAGCCAGATTGAAAGAAGGCATTAATGTGACTTTGTAATACTTAAAGCTTGTGGACATTTGCCAGATTGAAATAAGGGGTTAGTGTGACTTTGTAGTACTCAAAGCTTGTGAACTCCTGCCAGAGTTTGCAGATGAGCAACAAGCAGCATTGAAACAAACAACAGTCATTAAAACAATGTGTCACTTTAATCCCTGCTTAAAAAACAGTCAGAAACTCTTCAGACTTAATATCTTTGTACTCAAGTACCGTGGTATTTTAGCTCACTATTGTTTCAAGACAGAATTTAGAGGACTGTACCCAAGAGTCCATAATGTTAAGACCTAGGCTACTTCTGTTACAGTTCTACATATTTTCTAATAATTCTACCACTGTTCCAGAGACAGGAAGACAGCCTATTAATACTCAAGAAACCTCCTGTTGTGGTCGTTAAAACTATTTCTGAGTGTTCAGGACATATTTCAAAGGGAATTTATTTCATGCAATCAAACACGCCATCTGCTCCTCCATACCTGAGGCTGCATTTGAAGAATAAGGGCATTTCATGACATACTGTTATTCTTTGAATTCTGCAACAGTCAGACAAGAGTGTAATTTGATATGTCAGACACGAGACTTTTTCCCTTTCTTCCCCACTCCTGTAGTATAACAGTGGTTCTTACTGGTGCTGTAGAGACTAAGGATACCATTGCTTGTTCCAAACAGTGTAGAATCTGGGTGCTTGTGCTGGTTATAGGATCTATGATTCTCCATCAAACTTGGTGAGACGTAGCAAATCTGTTGTCATGATCATTGTTATAGCTTGTGACTGTCCAAATTTCTTTTTCTTTTTTTCCTTTCTTTAACAGATATGGGGAGGGGTATAGATTTTCAAACTTGCAATTTATAAATGATTAACTTCAGTTACTACTTGTAACAAATGTACTGCAGAGTAAAAATCCACTGATCTATAATTTTTTTCTTTAATTTGTAATCTTTTATACATGTGCTGTTTGTCTTTTATACAGGTGTTGTTTGTTAGTATACATTATTTATATCAATGTCGTTGGTTTATTGATTCAAAATGATGAGAAGTCATATTCATTTTTGCAGATTGGAGCAATTTGGTTGTTGGCAAGGTATCGCCATGGTTACAGTTGGATTCAACAGATGTCAGAATCCACAGAAATTCAGAAATGGTAAAAGATTTCTGTGTGCATGATTTTAATTTAATACATGTATATTTTTATTTGGATTAGAAGCTCCCAAAGGTGACAACTGTTAACTGAAAATCTAACATCAGTCCTTTGAACTTGGAAAACTATATATGAGCTGTCAGCAAAGAAAAGCAGAGGACTCAGAAAAACTTGCAGCATATTTTGTTTTACATATTGGACTTTTTTTTAACTTATGTTTTATATATTGCACCTGTGTTGTAACTTTACATGCAGCAAGCTGTCATTTGCATTTTAGAAGCTCCTTTTTCACTCGTGAACTTCATTTTTTTTTCTTTCTTTTTTTTTTTTTATGATAGGTTAGCTGCTGTGTAGGCTTTGGAATGAAAGAATTGGATCACTGAATTATGCAAGAAAAATGTGCTTGACTGACTATCAAAAATGCCAGTTCAGTGGCATTAACGATAGGTAATTTCAGTTCTGACAACGCATGGCTTCAAGAGTCATAGGTTTTGATCTAAAGTATTAGTAAACTAGTGATGTTCGAAAGACATTGAGCATCGTAATGGAGTTGAGACGGTGCACTGGTTTTACAGTTTGGATGGAAGTTGCAAAATCAGTGTGGCTGTGAAGAGATAGGTAATTCTCCAAATGCTTTTGTAAAAATATGAATCAACAGCATGCAGCTCATCACTTTTTGCCACTGCCCACACTCCAGTCTTGTATTTCAGTGTTTGTCTTCCACTCTATACCCATTTTTCCTATTTTCAAGTTAGGTGTGATGGCATTGAATTTCATGTGTTGCTGAAATTAAAACCATTGAGTAAAACCAAAAATTCACATGACGTTGTCTCATTTGCCTGTGCTGTTAAATGTTTTCCCAAGGCCCTGAAGCAAGAGCTGTCCTTTGCATGTCATCTTGGCCTGCCAGCTCTGATGATCACTTTACAGAGTGGTAACTGTGCCAACCTGGCACGCTGTTTGAACGAACACATCCTTTCAACATTCATCCCAATGGTAAGAAAGTTTTCAAGCTTATGGCAGAACTGTTTTCTGTGTGTGTAGTGTTGAGGAACTTCTTATGTTTAATGTAGAAACAGGCAGCAGTCTCGGTTAAGAATTGCAGATTTGCTAACTTGCTTATTTGTAAAATTCACAAACTGCTTCATTGATACTTGCCGTTTCTTTCACCATTGAAACAGACTATCAACTCAGCTGTCCAGTGATGCTACATAGTGTTGCTTGTAGCTGCATTTGTTTGTTAGAATGTTTTGTGGTTTTGCATGTGTGTATGTGTGTGTATTTGAGCTTTCCTCCAGGAAGGAGGGGTGAGATGTCTACCAAACCATTAGGATTAAGTCAGAAGAACTTGCTTTTCCTGCGAAGTCATTGGGATGGATTATTTTGCTTCTCATTTATGGCTAGATCATGTATGCCTTCAGCAAGACACAACGATTTTCTCTTTTCTCTCCCTTTCTCCCCCATCCCCCCCCCCCCCCCCCACCCCCACCCCCTTCCCATGTATCTCTCTGTCTTTCTGTCTGTCTCTTCTAATTATCATTAGAATTAAGTATACTACCCTAGAGGTCTTGTGTTTTGTGTTTTCATCTAAACTAAAAAAATTTTTCTGATGCAAAATGTGTTCCCACATATAGTCAGTATCATGAGTATGCCTTCAGCAAGACACCAATTTTCTTTTTTTTTTCTCTCTCTCTCCCTCTCTTCCATCCGTCCATCCCACCCCCCCCCCCCCTCTCTCTCTCTCTCTCTCTCTCTCTCTCTCTCTCTCTCTCTCTCTCTCTGGTTGAATATCATTAGTCGATGATTAGAATTACACATACAATCTAAGAGGTTTGTTCTTATGTGTTTTCAAATTCAAATTTTCTTGAAGTGCACAAAATATGTGAAACGTTATGATAGTTATCTGAATGCAGAATCTGTTGGATGGGTAGTGTTGCTTTTGATGACCACAGCCTTGGGGAAATCGTCTGAAATACTTTGCAAGGATGCTCAAGAGATCAGTGCAATGGCTGGTTTGCTTGCAAAAATCTAAGAAATTCCGTTTTGTAAAACGTCATTAGCTCTGTCCTTCCATCTCTCATTTTGTCAGCTGTATACAGTCTGCTTATCTTTATGAAGCATTGTGAATAGTTAGTGACTGCTGACTTCACTTCGATTTTTTTTTTTTTCCCAGCAAAGTTTTCTCATTGTATTTAATTCAAGTGTACAGAGATTCTATTTGACTTTGCATTCGGTACAACAGCAACAATAAGAAAAACCATTTTGTTTCTGTTAAACTTTTGAATTTCATGTACTCTAACTGTGTGTCATGATCATCAAATAAAGAAGCTGAAAGAAAAGAAGGCAAGAAAGGAGAATGAAAGAGGAGCAGAACATCAGTAAACAAGCTGCAAAGTGAGATGACTGCAGGTGGAAAAATACAGTAGAGCTGACAAACCGAAGAAATTCAAAGTTTGTTTCTATGCCATTTTTTTTTTTGTTTTTGTAGCAAATGAGCTTTTCTTTTTAAGTCATTCATTTTGCCTGAAAAACATTAACACTGTGAAACTGTATTTTTTTTTTTTTTTTTTTCTGAAAAGACTGAAATTTCTCATCCTGTCAGAGGCCTGGACCTTACACTTCAAGTCCTGGTATAGGAATAGCAGCTTTATGTGGATTGTGGCAGCCTTCCAGATAAGTGAGGTTCCCTCATGTCTGTTGGAAGGCTGTGGTACTGACAGCAGTATGTACAGAAATTAGTTTTGCAGCAATACTGGGTCCAAGTGCCATTGGTCAGCGCCATGGACATGACTGACCGAGTGTTCAAAGATGACGATGATTCTATGGAAGGAAACATGATTGAAGACACATGGAAGTGGTGAGCATCTTTGGTGTTATCTTTTTCTAGGTGTAAATTATGTCTGTAAATTTTGGATTTTTGTCCTTTGGAAAAATAGTGCTACTACACATTTTACTGTGTACACATCAGTGTATCATATTGTAACGATGTAGCTGCCATCGCAAAAAATACATGACACATTTCAGCTTCAATTGTTGTCTGATAAAGGCTTAGTGGGCAGTGTGTGGGATCAGAATGGGTGCCACTCAAAACCACCTAATTCCCTCACCTCTAAACAGGCTGGAAAAACTCTCCTCGGATCCGAGGATTTCTGAGAAAGCCACCTGATTTTCAGACACAGGAAAAGCAAACATCCAAGGAAAAAAGTGCTGAAAAGAACATCGCATCTTGTATCATATCCAGTTTTTCCAACCAGGTTTCCATGATTCTACATTCAGTGCAATGTCACTTGCAGCTGTAATGGTATATGGTGGCACTTCTACATGCATTAATCAGACCAGTTCAGTGGGGGTAAATACGTAGGTGAATGATATATTTGTTCAACTGCTTTTACCTGCTTGTGGATCATGCATAGGCTTTGTCTTTTAGGGGAAATACGATGTCTTGCATGTCATGAGTCATGAATCAAGGCGAGACATTTGAGGAGGCACAATTGTCAAGTGTTGGAGATTAAGTGGACTGAAAACAACCCACACATGATCAGTTTCAATCAGCAATTTTCGACTTCTTTTCAGAAAGTGAACAAGCCGGGAACAGCATGTTGTTACTTTTTTGGTTTGTTAAAAAGAGCTGAACTATGCCAACTGTGGTTCTAACAGCAGTCTTTGAACACACGCACTGCAAGAAGCACATTGATGCTTAAAGAGCTCTGGATTGCAATCAGAGCAGACTGGATTTCTTGATCGGATTGATGTTTTTGCACCCCACCCCCAGCTCCCTGTCTCTTCTTTTTTTCTTTTTTTATTCTTTTAAAAAAATAAACATGCATGGATTTTATACTAATGTTGTGACAGGCCTGATACATGATGTTACATATGCCACTGTGGTGGACTTGGTTATAAACAGTGAGAAATGAGATGCAGAAAGTGACAGTAATTGTGTCCACAATAAAGGATATTGTTCTTTCATTACCAAGTTATGGACCTGTGCCCTTTTTTTAGAGGTTTTTCAAGAAGCTGTTGTCCAGCTTATGTAAAGCAGAGTCTGTTTGGAGGAGGGGGGGGGGGGGGGGCCACTTTCAGGTTTAAAATGGTCTGCCAGTTGGTGTTTTTCTGCCAGGTGAAAACACCACCAGAAAGTGACGAAAAGCATAAAGCATCAGATGGAAACAATGCCATTGAAAATAAAGCTATTTAATGATTTTGTTTGTTTTAGAAAGGTAGGGCTTAAATGTCTGTGTTTTTGTGTGACGGAGAGAGAGAGCGTGTGTGTTTTAGAGTAGGTATATATATATGTCTTGATCTTAATGTTAAAAATTGCTCTCGCTATCTCAGTATCTGTCTTTAAAGCTCTCAAGTTATCCCTGATTGCACAGTTTTAAGTGTAATTTTTGTGTTGAGGGCTTGCCACTAGACTGCCCTAGAATGGTATTTGGCTTTGTCTCGTAATGGTTAGAATTTTTCCTCCTTTTTGGCCCTTGTCCATTTTAAGCCCTGGTGTTTACAACCAGATCATGTTTCTTCCAGCCATTGCTGAGGCTGCAGCAGAATCAGTCTTCGGGTGCATGGAATATGTGGAACACTCAGAATGAATCATTAGAGTAATAGCATCAAGAATGTGTGGAGGATAGTACAGCAAAAAAGAAAAAATTCTTTTTTCCATACCACAGGTAAAACAAAATCCTGACACCATGAAAGCACTGTGATGATGATTTCAGGTGGAACAAATTCCGTTGCTTGTGCGACTCCACGAAAAAAGTGGATCTCGTGCTGGAGGTGACGGCTGACATCCCCTCAGAGGAGATCATCGAGCGCTGGATGGCTGAGCCCCTCAAGGCCATTGTGGTCTCCACCAAGTTGTTCCTCACCAATAAGAAAGGGTACCCTGTCCTGTCCAAGCCCCACCAGGCTCTTGTCCGACGACGTTTCTACAAGGTGAGCTCAGCCTGCTGGTACTGACGATTTGTAGCACAGCTCCATGTCAGAAAAGAAATGGCAGCAATGAGGGAACCAGTTGAAGCACTTTCAGTCTTTCATTAAACAAAAGCAGAAAGTTTCTGAAACAAAAGTTTTAGTCAGTTTTTGAAAAGTTAAATAGGTTTCATAAATTGATTTCACTGTGTCTTTTCACAATTAAAGAGCAAATGATTTTGTAAGTTGATGGCAGAAGTGATAATGAAATTTCAAAAGACAAGAATGAAGGTCCGTATTAATGAATTTTGTAGAATTGAGCTTCTGTAGATGGAATTAGCTTCTGCTTTCAGATTTTTCTCAATTCTCTTAGACATATATAGAAACAGTTCAGTTTTATTGCGGTGAGAGTTACAAAATTGGTTGCTGTGAAAGATGTCTGCATTTTGTTTTCTCAATTTTTACATGTGTGTGGCGTTTCAGTTGGATGTACAGGTGATTCTGTCTGGGGCAGACAGACACCAAGACAAAGGTATCAGGTGCTATCAGCAGTACCTCGACCATCTGTGGCAGGTGAGAAACAGCTGGCTGTTCTTTGACTGAAAGCTAAACACATACGTGTACCTCTGTCTTTGTGAAACAAAGCAAGCACTGTCAAAGTTTTTTTGTGAAAAAAGAAAAACAAAAACAAAGAGAACAAACAGAATTCATTCTAACACAATGATTAGATTTGAAATATCTCCAGCGTTTTGTTTTTATTATTTTTCATTTTACTAATCAATTCAGTAATGTTAACACATGACTTTTGATTCTGTCGTTTTGTGCAAAATGCATTTGACGTGACCTCTCAGATTGTCACATATCACTGAACTGAAAAGTGGTTGTTGCAAGAACTGGGCTGGCTCACCTGTGTCCTACCTGTTGACCTTAACCATCTATCAGACAACAGAAAATGCTTAAATTCACAGCTGTAATTAAAAGTAAGGGAATCAAAGCTTATCTTTCAATATTGTGGTTCTAGTACGTTGGGTCAATAACTGTAGTGAAATTATTTTGGAGTCCTTTTTTCAATGTTGCATATTTTAACCATTTCCTTTTCATGACTTATTTTGAAAATTTGAACTTTGTGAATGTCTTGCCTGTTAGTTTTAACAGGAGCTTATGTTGGAAATTTTGAACTGCTGAATGTTTTGCTTTTGCCTTACACATATTCAGGATGTATAAAGGCTTCTAAACTCATGATTCTAAACCCCCGCCCACACCTGCAGCCCTTGATTACTTGGATATTTATATTTTGATATTCTGCATGGTGAGTTTGATGTTTGGGGGCAATGATGTTACAGCGTTTGAAACAAAGAGAGGGTTGCTGGGATTTTGAGAGACTTCAAGAATTGTGATTTAGGCACTCTTTTCTTTTCGTGAATATTTGCTCATGTAATTTATCATTTTATCAGTACTCACTGGAACGAAGGTTTGTACCGGAGCAGAAATAAATCCATCTGGATGTCTTGTTTGGTGAAATGGAAGAAATCGATCACAGATCAAGCATCAGTTTTTGGAAACAGAGTTTGAGTGCTACCTTTGTTTTTTTTGTGACCAGTTATTCACTTTGGCTCCCAGTCTAAGTAGCGTGGCGCTGCGAATGTGGCATAGCAGCAGACACCAGGGGAGAGGTGGCAGCTTTCCTTTGAGGGACACTGAAGTGAGAGATCAGTGTTGGGCAGCGCAGTCAGCCTTCTAGCTATATAGGTGATGGCAGGTCTAGCCTGTGTTGCCGGGGGATGGCTCCTGGAGATATGGGGCGATCGGCGAAGGAGTGCTGCCTGACTGCGACTACCATGGCCTAGAAAGCCATTTTCTGAATTGGGGCAGCAGACATGGTGGGGACTCCTTATGGGGTTGGGCTGAAAAATTGCCTTCTTGGCCGCGGTCAGCAAGTACCCGCCAAATATCAGGGACTCATGCAGCGCTCCATTGACTTTCGTCCTGCTCCCTCCTTGAGGCGGCCTCACGCTGCACAGGACCGTCGCCACCCGAGCATGAAGAAGGCCACCTGGTGGTCCTGAAGACAGCCTGATGTTTGGGGGAAAGAAGGCAACACACACCGACGCTCATCGTCGGTCGACCAACAACCAGAATTGAATCAACATTCAAGAGCAACACGACCAAAACTGAACCAACATTCAAGATGAACACAACCAGAATTGAACCAACGTTCAAGAAAAACATGAGCTCTGAGAGAGAAAGATATGATGATGACCCCCACAGCAACTCACCCACGTTCACGATGATGCAGACCTACGTCTGCAGTAACATTGTCCTTAAGGGCCTCAGGCCGATAGGACGTTAATCTCACCTTAACTGTACCTGTAACTGTCTAAGTAGCTGCTTTCCCAGATTTATTTTTACTTCTATGCTTGTCTTTTTTCTGGCAGTTTTTTTTTATTCATTGTAAAGTGGAATTTTAAAAAAGGATAGGTGATCTTTACCTGCTTTCAAACAAAATCAGCTCTACTTTCATGGTATCTTGTGATTGCATTCTGTAGCTTTGTTTGCATGATGCTGATGATGTTGCATCATGCATTATAACACCTATGCACACCTGTCTTCTACAGTTTCTATATCTTTGCAGCTATGAAATTCTTGTTACGGAACTAAAAGCACTTCCAGAGTATTGGGGGGTAACTAAAATGATTTGTCTTTTTTTTTCTCATGAGAAGTAAAAGATTTCCCGTTTGCTCACGTTTAGATTATCCATAGGCTTAGCACTTGTGCTTTTGAAATGTTGTCCATGGACAAGGGATGTAATAAAGACAGAACAAGCAGTTAGTGAGTCACATCCAGACACTGTGATACAACTTCGTTCAAGAAAAGGATTTTGGAAGTCTCAAAAGTCTGTGCCATTCAGATTAATTGAAAAATAGGTTGCACCATCTAATGTTTATTCTTTGTGTCTGTTGGTTTGAGGCTTGATGTCATGTTCAACATACAGTCATCGGTGTCATGTAATCATGAAATAAACAGTACTTGTTATGCTGAAAAAAATAATGACATGCAGTTAGCCTACTGCCAAAGAAAATAATGTGCCTCCAGAAGCCCCAGTATTATGGTCTGGAACATGGTCTGGAACAAATCTGACGTCACAGTATGAAAACTGGTGTAATGGAAGGAGTGGATGATTGGTCGTGCACAGAAGACCTTCTAGAACCAGAAAGCCATTCAGAGATATTGAAGTCCACACTGGTTCATCAGAACAATTGATTCTGGCTGAATTCACTGACCCATATGCAAGCAGAATGGAGCAAGCTCACATCTACAAGACTGAGAAGTATGCTAGCCTAGCCTGCAGCTTAAAGGAATCTAGCTTCCAAACTAAAGTCTTCGCTATACAAGCTGGAGCAAGGAGATTTGTAGTCTCCGGAGTTTTGGTAAGAAGAGGACCAGGACCACAACAGCAGAGGCAGCTAAAAAAAGAGTTCTAGCTGGATCTGGTTGAGGAGAAACAAAATTGAACTTCTTGAGACTTAAATTTCTCAGCTTAAAACAGGTATCCCATTGAGAGGTGGGTAAGACATCTGTCTGAAAATGCAATGCCTTGAGATGCGCGTCTGTTCAGAAGTTTATTATTCGATTTGTGGCAGTATCAGGGAGAAAAAAAAAAAAAACAGCTAAAGGGCATCTAGAAGTCTTGAGGCAAATGTGGCCTAGCCTCCTGTAGGGCCGAAACAATTCACTGAGGGGGAGTTCTTCTCTGAAGCACTTCTTTGGTGAAACTGTCTTGAGAGTTTTTCCCTACAGTTATACAGCAGCACTGCTACTCAATGTATGGAACTGGATATTTGAATGTTGAGACTTGAAAACTCAGAAGTTCGTTTGTGCAGGTTGTTTGCACTTTCTCTTTTTTTTTTTTTTTTCTTTTTTTTTTGTTTTGCTGCCCAAACCTCTGTGCCACCTCAGAGACAGTGCACCCACACCGCTCATTCCGACACCCTATCCACAGCCACAGCCTGGTCAGCCCCGCCGCAGCCCCGGCACCGGCAATCCACAGGGAGCAGTCAATGTCAGGTCGTCAAGAGGCTATCCACCTGAGGAGACACTGCACTGCTGCTGAGTCACTTAGGTGGTGTTCAGTGGCGCCTGTTCTGATCTAACATACGCAGGACACCACCTACTAAGCCCTCTTCTGACGAAAAGAAAAACCCACATGACTCTGATGGGATTTGAACCTAAGACCTCCCAGCCGGGAGTCCGCAATGCTAACCACTTCACCATGGCGGCTGGTTGTTTGCACTTTCTTGCTTTTTCTGTGTATTTCCTTTTTTTTTTTTATATAGGAATTTGAAATTGAATTTAAATTGCAGTTTGTGGGTGTTAAGGGGGAAAAAAGCATGCTCAAGGTATAGGAAAACTTTTTTTTTTTCACTTTAAGTTTATAGTTAAAAACTTTTTTTTTTTTTTAAACTTTTGAAGCGCTTTCATGGTATCTGTAGATTAGTGGTTGTGTGTATATCTGTAGACCCAAGACCCCCCAGACCCAGTCACAGAATTTGCCAAAGGGTTTGAGGACTACTTGCAGTGTCCATTACAGGTGAGTACCAAGTGGAGGAACATTGCTGTGCTGCTTTATCGTCATCTGGCTTTCCTTTTGTACCTCGGGGGGGGGGGGGGGGGGGGGGGGGGGGGGGGGGGGGGGATCTTTATTTTTTTTTTTCATTTTTTTTTTGAATATGCTCCATTGACTGTGGAAACTATTTAGGTGGGTCATTTTCGTTGTTTGAAGGAAAGTCAGTATATTTGATCTAACAATTGGTCAGTATATTTGCTGTTAGTACAGTATGAATATGCAAGGCAAGAACCCCTAATTGATGTTCCTTCACACTTTTTTCCATTTCTTCCCTCTTTTGAGGGGGGGGGGGGGCTCTTGAAATTTTTTTTAATATATATCCTTGATCAGTGCTGGTGTCTGCAAATTTGACATCTTTTGTTTACTTTTGTCTAGAAACAGACTTCTCCAGTAGAAAGCATAAATGTGCGAAAAAGCATATGCAGAGCTTTGTTAAAGCCATCTTCTTGTATTAAGATTTGGATATAGAATTGGTAACATTAAGTGCATGTATCATTGTATGTAAGATGTGATATAATGTGAAAATGCAAAGATGTGAGATCATGTCTGTCCTGTTTTTAAAACTGATTTTCAGTTGTTAATTGTTTTTGTTTTGTTTTCTTGTGGGTGATGTTTTGCTGTTTTATTGAAACAAAGAGGTGACTTTTGTTAACAAATGAGGAAAAATTTTTTTTTTTAATTATTGTATGTTTTGTTCATATTCTGGGAAGCAAAACTGATAACAGTCAGCATTTGTAGCTAATTTGCTTTTGCTTTACATACTAAGGAAGAGTTTTATGAGTTACGGAAAGCTCTGTTTTTCCCACATACTTTTCCCTTCCATGTCATCTCACATACTGTCACCCATGCCTTGCTTCTGTATGTGTTGTTATGTGACAGGTACCATTCAGTATTCACCCATGAGCGCCTAAGTAATTATTTACCAGCTTTCAATGCAGGTGGTGTTGTTTCTAGTGCAAGTTTGGAAGTATTGTCAAATAACAGTTCTCTTTGGTATTGTTTGTGCATGTTTTTTGCAGAATGGCAGGAATGGGTGTGTGTAAGAGTGTCTTTACTCATGCGTCTTATCTATTTATCTGTGTCTGTTAATGTATGATTGCCGGCACAGCTTTCATACCTTTCCTTTGATTTTTTTTCATCACTGTAAGCAGTTTTTCGTTGATTTTCAGTGTCTGAGATGTATGCCAGTTTTTATATCAATTTTTACTGTCTTTCAGCCTTTGATGGACAATTTGGAATCTCACACATATGAGGTCTTTGAGAAAGATCCTGTCAAATACTCGGAATACCAAAGGGTGAGTAATTCTGTGTTTTTGTCATTGTTCGTCTTCATCGTCATATATTTTGTAAGTCCTGAGGAGGTGTTGATGAGACGCCAGTTTTGACATCTCGACAGTGTCTTCACTGAGAGCTAGTGAAGGACTGGAGATTTGCAATATCCTTTTGTTGGACTGTTTATGTGAAACTCATACAGAAACAGAGAAAGAATGGTATTGGTAGGTGGATTTTTATTCCATTTCTATTATGTAATTCAGATCTGTGCATTGACCAGTCTGTTTCAGTTGTTTGAAACAAGTGAAACTTCTATGATTATGATGATATGGAATTTATAACGGTTTCACATTACTTTGTCTTTTTTATATAATATGAATTGGTCCCCCCCCCCCCCCCCCTTTTTTTTTTTTTTTTTTTTTCCAATTTTACGTTATTGTCATTTCATGTAACATAACTTGTTTCTTTTCAGGCAATCTACTGTGCAATACTGGACAAAGTGCCTGAGGAAGAAAAGGAGACCAAGGAACTGTGAGTGACATTCCTTTTATGTGAATGAGAAATAAGAGAATGAACAAGTATGAGGCCATGTGCACACATGCTCGTGCACAACACACACATGTGTGTATGTGCGCACACACACACACACACACGCACACAGACATGCACACGCACACAGATAACACTTGAGAATGGAATTTATGAAAGTGTAGTTTCTGTCCATCCTGTCCTCTGTGTTTTAAACTTTGGTAGTTGAACGGATTATGAGATAGGCTGAGATTTGGCCAGATAGATAAAGGACTTAATCAGACCCCTAACCTGGGAGGTTGAGGTAACCTGACAAATCAGGGTAGCCCAACCCTCAGAATTAGAAATAAAACTATATCCGTAGTTCTTAGAAATGAAAGTTCATGAACTTCAGTACTTCTCTTCTCCCCCTCCCCCCTCCCCCTGGAGGCTGTGAAACATTGTCCAAAAATGCCACATCTGGCTGCAGTAGTCGGCTGGCAGAAACCAAATCGAAAACTAAAGTACTCACTCACAGTAACTTGGTATTGATTCCTTCCTGTGGACTTCTGGTATTTAGACTGTGATGAGACTGAAACCTTAGTCTGCTGTATGCAGAATTATTAAATGAGTGGCTGGGGGAAGAATGCCGTAGGAGGAGGATGGGAAGGGGAGGGAGCAGGGGAGAGGGTGAGGGTTGCAAAAAAAAGAAAAGAAAAAAAAAAGACCAGTATAGCGATGCAAGTCTTATGAGATTTGTTACATGATGTTTTGGTGATGATGGCACCTAAGTTATGTGATCTGTGTCAGATTCGCACAGCAGACCTCTTTGCCGCTCAGGGAAACTTTCTCATTATCATCAAAGTGATTGAAACGGTGAACTGAATTCATTCAACACGAATTTTAGGAGCTCCTGGCAAGTTTTAAATCTCTGAACTACAATGTCTGACAGCCTAAGAGCCAGATGGATCTTGATAATCAGTTAACTTGACAGTCTGTTGTTGACAGCATGTTCCAGATTGATCTTGTTAATCAGTTAACATGACAGTCTATTGCTCACAGTGTGTTGATGGTGGTTGGAGCTGGGCGGGGCCCCTTGGTCCGAGCAGCCATAGCTGCTTTGAAACAGGCTGACCGCAAAGTCAAGAAGATCTATGCTGTGGAGAAGAACCCGAATGCTGTTATTACGTGAGTGATACCGTTTATGTGTGTGTGTTTGTGGTGCGTGTTTTTACTTACGAGTGTTGGCATAGCTGCATCGTTTGCTTACAAGCACTTAGCAAACAAGCGAGCGAGGAGCGTTTTGATTTTTCTTTGAAGGAGCTAAAAATTTTTAAATGATCTGTGGTTTATTCATTCAGCATGTATTTTATAGTGTTATTTGTTGAGATCTTTCTTCTCTTAATTAACACGTAATACTCTGCCATTTCGTTTCCTCACAGTCTGGAGAACATGCGAGAGGAGATGTGGGGCAGCATGGTGGAGGTGGTGTCATGTGACATGCGGGTTTGGGATGCCCCTCAAAAAGCAGACATTGTCATCAGTGAGCTGCTGGGTTCGTTTGGTGACAACGAGCTGTCGCCAGAGTGCTTGGATGGTGCCCAGCGATTCCTGAAAGGTGCGACTGTGTGCGTGTCTGCATCTGTGTCTCTATGTCTGTACGTTTTCTAACAAAAATTAAACATTGTTGGGTTTGCTTGTGCATTTGTTTTGTGGTGAGTGATTTTGTTATATTCATTTTATGTTGCTGGAAGCTTTAATAAGAGAAGTACAACGGTGTGAAATTAGGGATATATAGCAAAGACTGAAGGAGTAAATTGATATTTTTCATTGCATTGTCTCACTTGAAATTACGTTGAAAAGGGTTTCTGATGCTCTTCTCTTCTTTCCCACCTCCCCCAAGACTGCTTACAGTTCCAGAATTTCTAGAGTTTTTTTGTTACTATTTTCTCTCTTCATTTATCTGCGTGTGAGTTCTTAGCTTTTCCATTGCAACCTTCCACTCTCAAATTAGGCAATGCAAGCTGTGATTGTCTTTAAAACTTGAATGGCTCAATATATGTCAATTGTGTATATGTCCTGCACAGATTATGGCATGGACCAGTACAAGCTGTGATTGTTTTTAAAACTTGAACGGCTCAATATATGTCATTTGTGTATGTATCCTGCACAGATTATGGCATGGACTACCGAAGAATACATAACCTTAAACTTCAATAATCTTGAACAACTTTTTCCACGGTGGAGACCCTAGAGCTAGTATGTAGACACAGACAGGGGTGCATCTTTGCATTTTACTCAGTAGCGTTCCAGCATGCTTATGGAAGGCATTTACCTCTTCCTATTGATTTGATTGGGCTCACTGTCTACATTCTGTTCACGGGATTGCTGCCTGTTCGCCATGCTTTGCACCTGGTTGTGTCAGACTGCCAGGTTTTGGGCATTCTCAGGATTGCTCTTTTGTGGGCAAAGGCGAGGTGCAGGCAGTAGGCCGACCTTATTGAACAGTTGACAAAAATCTGATACACATGGTTACCTGAAGGGTAGACCAGCCAGTTGAACAGTACTCTCATGGCATGCGACGACTGTGGAGCTCGGAAGTAGTTAGTGACCTGCACAAGGAAACAGAACTCCAGTAAAGGTGAAATGCTTGTCCTTGCCCCTCTCTGTGTCTTTTGCGAGTACAACTTGTACCCATGAAACAACCAGGATGAATTGGACATGGTTGATTCTAGAGCGTTGTACTTAGGAATTGCTCTTGATTTGTTCATTGGAGTCATAAGTAGGAGCTGCACGCGGTTTTACTCGCATGATTGGGAAAAATTTTTCACTTTAAAAAATGAATATAGCATGACAACCGTGGGTGAACATGGACAAAAACGATTGCATGTTGAGCTGTCCGCTCAAGGGATGAACACTGCCCAGTGCAACCCAACTTACCCGAGTATAAATTTTGAGGCTGTCAGCTGTTTTGTGTAAGCCAGTGCTTCCTGCGGCCTTGTAATTTGTGGAAATGATTTTGTGCCCAGTATCTAAGGTCTGAGAGCAAAATTTGAGTATATTTACATTCACAAGCAAGTCTGCAGCAAAGAGAATGAAAGAGACAGAAGTAGAGTTAGGTCAAAGAAAGACGGTATAGAGAAGCAGGCATGGCAGAGTGACGAGGGGAAGAGCACAGACTGAGGAGTACCTGGAGGGAGTCTGCCACAAGTACAACTAGAACTCAGAAGAAGATTCCAGTACAAGAAGGAAACAAGTGTAGTCATGAACATAATAAGTCAATAGATGAAAACTTCTTACAGTACATTTTTATAGTAGGACCCAACTGTAGCCTGGTCTGACCCTTTTTACTTAATGAGTATTTCCCTAGCCCCCCGTCCTCCCCCCTTTTATGTTTTTTAAACAATCTGCACTACTGGAGAACAGCTAATGATGTGTCAGCGTCATGCCCTTCAAAGGGAGTTCACTTCTCCAGACGTTTTAGAGAACCATGGTTGGTCATAGTTATGATTTCATCTTTCTGGTCCCCAGTGTACAGATTAGATTAGACAATGAGAGAGAGAAACGGGAAGAAAGAAAACCTTGAACGTGTCTGAAATATGTTTTGTGTGTACATGTGGCTCACCCAGATGATGGCATCAGCATCCCCAGTGACTACACCTCCTACATGGCCCCTCTCCAGTCAGCCAAGCTGTACAGTGAACTGAGGAACAGTAAAGACAAGGACAAACCCCCAGAGGTCAGTGTGTGACTGTGAGTGTGGTGCAGTTTCTGTCTTGGACCTGACCTGGTATGAACTAACTTGAACTAGGAATTCTGAGGGACCTGGATGATATCTGGTCTTTGAAGGAAAACTCTAATTAAAGAAGTGTACATTTTTTCAATGCCTGTCTTTTATATCTAATTTGTTGCTCACTCAGCCAAAAGTGCTCATGGCACTTCCACGTGCATAATTTCAGTTGGTGCGCAGGCATATGGTTTGTTTTAGAGGTACTGTTTGCTTTAAAACCCTGTCGCAGGTGCACTCCATGAGAGCTTGCCTTCTGTTGTTATTATTGTTTGTTGTTGTTTTTTTTTTTATTTCACGCTGGCTTGTCCACAAGTATTGAAACACACTAACACTATGGAAGTCCCTTGCTGTCCCTACCATTGAATTTAAAGATAAAAAGAAAAGTGAAAGTACAGAAAAAAAAATCATGGAATGTTGTTTAGATCTAAGCTGATGCACTATCAAAGTTTTTGTTGTTGTTGTTCATTTTTGTTTGCCTGGGGGGTGTGTGCACGCGTGTGAGTGTGAGTGTGTGTGTGTTATAGTTCTCAAAACAGGAGGTCGTTCTGTCGACAGTGAAAGAAAAGACAGACCAGTTTGAGTAAAACAGATTTACTTTTGAGAGAAAGAGAGAGCGCGATGGAAGAAGTAGTCTTATACTTCATCCCACTTATTTATTGGTGTTGTAAAACTAAAACCTTGTTTCCAATATCATGCATTGCAGAGCCCTTTTGAGATGCCATATGTGGTGCGCCTGCACAACTGTCAGGTTCTTGCTGAGCCTCAAAAAGTCTTTCACTTTCATCACCCAAACAGAGGTAAGCGAAGAGTCTGTCCTGTTCAGTGTAGTGTGTAATGTTGTAGGGGTCTAATAGATAACACACTTGAAGAAAGTGGGAGGGACAGGAGGGAACGAAAAATCTTGTTGCTTCATGTCATGTATGGGATGTTTTTTTTTGTTCGTTTGTTTGTTGTTTTTTTTTTCTCCCTCTCTCTGCTGGACCTAAAACTGATGTTGACTGGTCAATGGAAAATTGCACAGAGGGGAAAAGGAAGGTGGTGGGATCATTGTATGGTAACGTGTTTCCCAGGTCAGATCTGTCCAGATTTTACAGAGAGATATGATATTCCAGTCTATTACAGTGAAATGTTGTACAACATTTTTCCTTCTTTGGTTGGGAGTGCAAGAGTAGGACATTACAGTGTTTCAGAACCCAGCTAACCACAAGAGCCTGTCAAGACTGTAATGCCAGTGGGAAAAAAAAAAAAAAGGATGCTGAGATAGAAAAAAGGACTAAACTGTTAAAAGTAGTTTCCGGATACCAAACGAATGCCTTACCTCCACTAAGCATGGAACAGCGCCATACATCAGGTTTCCCATAAAAAGATGAAAAATGGAGAGCAGGGAGCCAGGTCTTTATCTTTAACCATAAGGCCTACAGGAGTAGTCTCCCCTTAGTGAGTTCATTTGATTCACCGTGACTGCTTGAATTCAATTTTCGCCCCCCTTTTTTTGTGCTGCAGGGTGGGGGGAAGGTGTTCTAGTGTTTGGACAGGTAAGTATATTACAAAACTACTTTTACAAGTAAGATTCCTTTTCTTAAGATTTACCTGTCCAAACAAATGCCTGAAAATCGGAAAGAATAGTTAGAACGTGTAACGACACAGCCATAACACCCTGGTGGCAAGATTGGCAACAAGTGAGTTGGTGTTTTCACAGCAGGTTTCTTCTTTCTCTCTCTCTCATTAATTTTTTTCATTCTGACATATAAAAGAGAGAAGGGGATGCAAGAATTCTACTTTGGAAAAATAATGTTGCTAGCCACCAGTATTCCCCCCAGACAGTCCAGAGTTACCTTATTGTTTGCCATGTTTCTTACGGAAAAATTTGCCCAAGATAGTTATCATCCATCTCCCGCCAGCATCCTGGGGGGAAAGAGGTTTCTGGCCATAGATGTAAGCCTGATGGAGCTTTGCCTAAGCCAGGAGCTTATCATCTGGGGTTTCACAGTGGCACCCAGCCTGTCACAACACAGGAGCATGTCACAGGAGCCAGACTCTGTCCTCTGAAGGTATACTTTCAGTGCTGTGACAGGACAGTAAGTCTGCTCCACCTTCGAACATCTGGGACACAGGACAACAAAAGGATCAACGGAGGTAAGGTTAATGTCAGGGTCCACTCTTTGGGCTGCATGGTCCTGGCTGGGAAAGTCGGGCATGTGGAGAAAGAGACCGAGCCATCATCATGCTACTTCAAGCTCGCATTTGGATGACCATGTTCAGCTGGAGATGCAACAGAATGTCTTTAATGTTTGTTTTCAGGATTGTTTTTAACATATGCTTTCAGGACACACAGCACCAATTTGTGGGCAGTTAGAACGAGCAAAGTGGGAATCGAGGAAGGCTTAGAGAAAGCGTGACGATACTGCAACACCACCTGTAGAAGAGAAACAGAATCATACAACTGGATCTTCAAACAACAAAGAGGGTCAAACTCAAACCCTGTGGGACGAGGAGCAGATGATTCAAAATGAAAAACTGCAAGAATACTGGTTATAACAGTCTATGCATTGCTGACCGCCGCTCCAGCCAGAGAAAATTCTGAGCTAGGGGCCAGATCATCATCATCGTAAAGTTCAGCACAAAAAACCATTCTCGCCTGCTCTTCAGACTCTTTTTTTGTTCACATACTTACTGAACATCTATACATACACTTGCCTGATCCAGTTTTTCTTTGGACACCCCGCCCAAGCAGTGTCATTGTTTGGTGGAGAAGATGTTGGCCTGCTTTTGGTTTTTCATACATACACAAACTGGATTGGAATCAGAGACGAGACATTGATAAGGACAGTCAGTGCACAACCAGTCCTCCCTGCTGGTACAACTCGGAGGTTCGCTTATTCGCAGCACTGACCCCCCCCCACCCCCCCAACCCCCCAAGTGGTGTCCCCCCTTCCTGGTAGCTGTCCAAGCCAGTGCTTTTTCTGAGTCAAACGAGACCTACCTGGCAAACATGCAGACATCCGCCACTCCTTGGTACCATGCGCCCAGGGGTAGAGGATGCAGAGCATGCTTGAAGGAGACGCTGGCCTGTCTCCACTGGACCTGGGACTGAGGTTGAACGGTGAAGCTGGAAGCATTGGTCGCTGCCCTTGCCAAAAAAAGCAGACCATTGAGACATTCAAGACCAGAGCCAAAATTGTGTGCCACATTGAACCTTTTCAAAACTCTCACACAAGTTGCATGGAAGGAATGGAGAAAAGCTGGTGCAGCTGATGCAGGGTCCATGAGGGTTAAAGGTCAGAGGACAGTTTTCCAGCTTGACGAGCAGGCTATTGAAGCACGAGGAGAAGAAGAAACGCCAGTCGACTTGGTAGACAGGGCACTCTGTGACAACGACGCCTGTATTAGAGAAGACAAGCGTAGTTTTGTGGTGTTTCTCCGTTGGCCGAGACGAAGCATTTTCCTCCTGAAGGGGAAGGCCAACTCAAATGAGCGCTACAGAGAACCCATGATGACAACTAAACTTGAGAAGTTCAGTCGAGGGTGTGTTTCCTCGCTTAGGAAAAGTAGAAAACCGAATTCAAGCTGTCTGAGTGAATCGAGTATGAATTCGTTAAGAGAAGCAACTACCGTTGGTCTGATGGTTAGATGGGAAAAGTTAGCTTCCTGCTCTCCCATTTTCAATCTTTTTATGAGAATCCTGATGTGTGGCGTTGCTCCATGCCTAGTGGAGACTGTGATCTTGGGAGAATTTAGTGAATTTCATTTATGTTTGTTTTTTGTAACAACTGAAAAAGACTGGTTGTCAAAGATTACTCATCTGTTCCACGCATTAGTGGCACATTGCAATTGTGTGTACGTACATGTGTGGCTTGTTGACAGTATTGCTGCAGTCTGTGTCAATCACCGGTGATGAATGTACTTTTAACACAGCTTGGTCATTACAAGAAAACTGCAGACTTCATTTTATGGTTAATTTATTTTTCGTGTAATTTGATTTTATGTAAGTGACTACTGTGGTGTTATTAAAGTGACGGTGTTGGTGTTGTAGCTGCTGTTATAGACAATACCCGTTACAAGAGCCTGACCTTTGAGGTGCATCAGGACTGTGTTATACATGGTCTGTCCGGCTATTTCGACACGGTGCTGTACAAAGATGTCATGCTCAGTGAGTTGTTCTCTAAACTGCGTGTAGATGCGTTTGCATGCATGTTTTGGTGTGTACAGTATGCACTTGAGGTTGTTGTTTTTTTTTTTTTAGTTTTTTAAATGTAAAGGAATGGTTCCCAGTTTCTTAAATGTATATAGGGGGGTAAAAAACAGTTATGTTCTTTTAGGTTGCTTAACAAACCCCCCCCCCCCCCCCCCCCCCCCCCCCCCTTCCCAATACACATGCTGAAGTTACTGATTTGTAGGAAGGTCAGTAGGTCTGCTTGTTACAAATGTTTTTCCTGCTGTGACCTGTGTTGTCTGTCTGGTTAAGTCATTGTTTTTTGTGCACCAAATCCTCCATCAGTTAACTGTCCCATTTACACGTTTAATCCCTCACTCACTCACTCACTCACTTGCTTCTCGTTCTCTCTCTCTCTCTCTCTCTCTCTCTCTCTCTCCCCCCCCCCCCCCCTACCAGAGTTACCCAACAGTATTAATCTTTTCCATTTGTGTCTTTTAACTTCACTGTAAATTCAGGTGCTTTTCTTGTGGGTTTTATTATTTTTTAACCTTACCGTGTATCTGAACTGAATGAATTGTTGTTTGTGAGGTTTTATCACTGTTGTTAATTTCACTGCGCCTCTACTGAGTCATTTTATGTCTTGTGGTTGTTCAGTTCTGCATAGATTTGATTAGACTTGATTGTCCCCGGTTTCAGGTATTCTGCCTGCCACCCATTCCCCAGGCATGTTCAGCTGGTTCCCCATCCTCTCTTCCCGCTCAAGGTGAGTCCTTGGATGACATGGACGTTGAAGGTAGGGTTTTGTGGAGAGGGAGGGGGGTGGGGTGGGTCTGGTCTAATGTGTGCCCATGAAGGTGCGTTTTTTCTTATTGTGTCCAAGCTCAGATGTGTTCGTGATGGGTGTCTATTGTGATTTGCTTTCTGGGTAAGTAGCTGTCTTGATTTGTGTTCTTGGGATGACTTGTCCTCCTTGGAATATGTGTTCTTGATAAGTGTCTGTTTACATGTATTTTTGGCATGCATCTGTCATGGTATGTGTCCATCTTTATATGTATGTTTTGTCTTGGTATGAATCCATTGTGGTATGTGTGTCTTTCATTGAACTTGTTCATTTTGGAATGTGTGTTCTTGATTATGTATCTATCTTGATGTCAGGTCTTAGTATGGGTTTGTATGTTCATGTGCATTATTCATGGTATGGTTACTTGCCCCTCCTCTGTTATTCACTTCCATCCATATAAGAACATACAGTTAGCCCTCCCGGTTCCACTCTCATACTCTTCATGACAACTATCAGCATTCCATTGTTTTCGTTCAAACCTCCAGGTTGCTTTCAAAAGAACAAAAAAGCCATCAAATTAAGTCATAACTGTCCTTCCCGTTTCAGACGCCCGTCTACGTGACTAAAGGGACCAAGATTGTGATCGACATATGGCGACGGGTGACTCAGAAGAACGTGTGGTATGAATGGACCATGCTGCATCCCCAGGTCCTTCCCCTGCACAACCCTAAGGGTCGCTCCTACACCATCGGACTGTGATTGTGTCGGTCCTCGAGTCACCTTCATGGACTGGAAGTTCACCAGCAATTTTAGGATTTTTTTTTTTTTTTTTTTTTTTTTTTTTTTTAAAGGGATATCCAAAAAAGACAAGCTTTAGATAAATGTGAAACAAAGCTTTGCGTATGTGTGTGATGTGAGTTGAGAGAATATGTGCATTCGAGAATGTATGTGTGTGTGCGTGCATGTGTGTCTGTATGTATGTGTGTGTGTGTGTGTTTTATGAGAAAAAAAAAAAAATGAAGGATATGCTGTGAAATAATCCCTTAGTTTTACATTCTTCATGCTCATGGGCTGCTCAGTTTCAGAATGAATGAGAAGAACAGAATGTCATTTGTAGGACCTGACATAATACCATGATTAAAGAAAGGGGGGAGCCACTTGTATGTTAAACGATCCAAAGCCAGACAGCGGGGATCTGACAGTGCATGTAGCCCACAAGTTAATGCTAAGTTACTGAGTGCATTTGACAGGATGAGAGGACTGCGTGTGTGATGAAGACAAAACTAAAAGGGTTAAGAATTTCTCGACTGTGTGCCACAAATGCCATAGAAAATGTTAGATCAGTTATAGGATCTTGTGAGATAGATCTCTGCCTAGGAATTAAAAGAAAAAGAAAAAGGAAGCCCTGTCAGTGTGTGATGTCAGTATGTGTTCTCAAGCTGCCATTCCTCAAAGTCAGCATTTTGAACGTGCCTTGGCAAAACTTGATTCTAGAGTTTTTTGGTTGTTGTTGTTTTTTTGTCTTTGTTATTGTAGCCATGTTCAGGCCAGTGTCCACATCACACTGCTAGCTTTAAATGTCTGCATGTGCAGATCTCATGTTTAATAGATAGTGCTGGCTTTGGTGATGTATTTGGAACTAAAACTGGTGTTGCAGTAATAGAGTACAACATGCTTCACACCTACAAACCATATTTCAAACATTTATTTTTGGTTTGTTGTTCTGAGAATGTTTCCACATTATTTCTAAGTCACCAGGTTTGTAGGGGTCGAGAAAAAAAAAATACTCTTGGCATCAGAAGAGTTTTGGTCTCTACCTGAAGTTTTCAGTTTGGTTAACTTATTCTAGTGTATCTGTCTACAACCTGCTTTTAGTTAGAGCTACGTGAGTTCAAAGAAGTTTGGGAACTGTCAGTGATCTCTTAAAAGCAAGCACGCGGCACAGACAATTCCATTAGCACTGGTTACCTCTTCCCCTTCATCATGCTCAACTGACACACTGCTCACCGTTTAGCTTTTCACTACAAAGCAGTTGTTGCTAAGCTCAAAAATAACAGCAGGCACTTTTGTAAGTGTATATGCGAAGTAATGTTAGCGATAGAAAAGTGTGTCGATGCACCTGACTGTTACAGTGGACATGAATTTAAAATGTGGTGTAAATGTGCTGTTGCTTCTGTTCGTGGAGTATGAAGAAAGAATATGGAAGAGCATGTGAAGAGAAAACACTGTTGAATGGAGGAAGGGGTTGCATGAAAGATGAAACAAACCTTGGAAAAGAGGGGAGTAACTTCTTCACTTGACTTACATATTTAGTATAACAAAAAAAAAAAAAAAAGACTGAGGTGGAGGAGGGGGGTGGGGTGTAGGATGGGAGAGACAGTTGGAGCAGGGCAAATGGGTTTGATCATGGAAGTTTGATCAGTGTGGGAAGTCATTGCCACAGAAGTTCCACACACTCAGCAACAAGTGTTTACTTTCTCACAGTGTTAACCAGTGTCTTTGGCCGATAGCTCCAACTTGTTTGCCCCATTGTCTCACCATGTCCCATAAATCTGTTGTAGATGTGGACAACAGAGTTGAGATAATGAGCGCACGCATATCACTTACAATGCATTGATTCATTGTCGTGAATGATAAGTGAAAATGTGTGGTGAAAATGCATGACAGTGAGCCCTTCGCAAGCCGGCACTGGAAGAACAAAGAATCTACACTGTTGGCAGCACCGGCACTGTTAGCTGTTGCTAGGAATTCGTTCAAGGGATGACTGGTCGGCAGTGGGACACTTATCTCCGCAATAGGGAAGAGAATGGTCAGTCCTGTGAGGATGATTTGATAACTTCATAACAAAAAATGTGAAGGAAAAAACTGTTGGGAGAGCTAGACGTCTAAGAAGACAGTCTTCAGAGAAAAAAGCCTACTCAGGCAAGTGTTTCGACACCGAGCTTCTTACATTCTTATGGGGCCAGGCCGCATCCAAGTCATGACTCCTAGATGTTCTTCTGCCCTCATAATTTCTTTTTATGCCTGGTGCTGCGAGGATTCAAACCTTGCACCTTGTAGATGGGTGGGCGTCTCAAGGCATTGCCTTTTTAGACGGATGTCTTGTTCACATCACCATGGAACACCTGTTCTAAGATGGGAAATTTAATCCTTACTTCAGCCAAGGACTTTCGCTAGAACGCCAAATTCCTTCAAGCTGGCATACTTCTTATGCTTGTAATTATGAGCTTGTTTTTCTTTCCTATGGTACAGTAAATGCAATTGAAATCATTTGTTTTGATGAATTTCACAAGAAAAGTGATCAAGGTTTTTTTTATAAGCACGTTGTAATGGTGTTCCCCTTTCTATTGAGAGCCATGCTCTTAGGACATTTGTGAATTTTTTTCAGCCAAACATAAGATTTTATATTTTAAGCAAATGAACCTCCCAAATATATAAAAAAAACATGCAAATTAGGATGCATTGTGACAAAAACTTCATAAAAGCTCCCAAGTTAGGATACAATGTTAAGACCTCACAAATTTGGATATAATGTAAGGTCAATAAAGATACAACAAAACCTTCTGAATCAAGGTTCAGTGAAACCTCACAAATCAGGATACAATACAACCTCCCAAATTAAGATGCAACGAAATCTCCAAATCAGGACGCAATGAAACCTTCCAAATTAGGACACAATGAAATGTCTCAGATCAGAATACAAAAAAAAATCTCCCCAATTGGGATCTGACAAAACAGTGCTATCTTGGATCAACAGAACCTCCCAAATTAGAATGCAAAGAATTTTCCCCGACAAGGATAAAATGACCTTCCCAGTTAGGATAATGTGAACCCTGCCTAATTCAGAAACGGTGATTCTTCCCATTAAGGACTCAATATACCCCAAATGCTGATAGAGGGGACCTTCCTAAACCTGGAGCAAAATATTCTGGCATGCAAAATGAGTGAATGAATAATAGGATCAGCCCCTGTAATATGGCGTACAAAAATGAGCCAGTGAGTAATGGTATTTGTCTTTATCATATGGCTTACAGTTAATAAGTGAATTTGCCTCTGTCATGGCTTACAAAACCAGCCAATGAATAAATGAATTTACTCTCTGTAGTATTGCTTACAAAGTCTGCTGATAAGTGAATGAATTTGGTTCTGTGGGATGGAGCTTACAAAGTCTGCTGATAAATTATGAATATGCTACCGTACTGTTTAGCTAATCATTTTGCCCTTGTTCGATCCTCTTCTCCCAGCCATCTAGGTCAAAACTGTTCTGTTTGGCATGTGGCATGCAGTGTCTTGATTGTTACATTTTCAGATATACTGATACACATTGCTCTAAATACAGCATCCGACAGGACTGGACTCCATGTCAGTTGTTCTTAATGCAAATGTAGGACGAACACAAAAGATATTGTGAAATGATTTGCACTTATGACCCTTCACCTTGTTTTATGCATGCATAGTCTGCCTTCAGGGCAGGAATGCCAGCAATTTGAATGAAAAAAACAGTGGTCATTGTAATGACCGAAAAAATTTTGGCTGTGGTCAGACGTAAGCAGTTAGACCACATTGTTTTTAAATCTGACATAGATACCTGTGCCATAAACGTTGATACTGAACCCGTTGACACACATATTCAGTTATCCATCAAATGCGTTTTCACTTCTGGGTTAGTCCTCATCTTCAAACAAGCATGCACTCAACGGAAGCAATATGTTGCATTCTTTGTCTCTGTTCATATTGTGTTGCTGGATGAGTTTAGCTTTGCTCAGCCATGTGCAATATTGTGCTAATTGCTCTGTGTGAGATTTGGTGCCATCAGATTTATTATTGAATTGGCGCCCACGGAAACGGTTGCCAATTCGGAAGGGAAGTAAACCACAGAGTATGATAAAGTGTGATTTATCTACTCATGTTCGTTGAAAGCAATTCTGGTTTGAAGATTGCAAGCAGTGTAGATAGAGAAAGAAAACCCAAGCAGATAATGGTTCTAATCTGTCATTAGTGTTCTCAGTGTTGCAGACAGGTTTGACTGATGTAGACCAAGGCAGCTCAGGGCATCAGGCCTCAAAAGCCGCTACTTGTGTGGGCGCTGCTATGTGTGTCATCCCCACATGACCAAATGACATAACTATTGGTTTATTGATATTCACCTCAATGTTGACCAAATCACATAACTATTGGCTCATTGCTATTCACCTCAAAGTTTTTGCAAATGGCTGTCCCCATGTATGTTGGGCAAGCTACAGTTCAATCATTTTCAAGTTTTCTGACAAAATTTTTTTTCGTGTGCAGTTTTTTCGGTGATGGCATCGAGACATGCATTTAAGTATGATGTTGAGAATTTTTCAGTGTTTTTTTTTTAAACGCTACTGGCAGTGGAAATGTAACTGATAACAAACACATTTCTGAGTAAAATAAATGGTACAATAGGTTCCTTTTGATTAAAACACTGCCATCAATAAGGATATCAACTTTCAATTGGCATGGGTCACAGTAATGGGTAAGAGGGAAGAAGAGGTCGTGGCAGCCATTGGATCAAGAATAACAATTGACTGAAGATTATGCACCTTCCATTTTCCAACGAAATATAAGCCAGCAGGTCCAGATTATTATGATTTGTTTTAAACAGTGTACCCACAAATTTGACAGATTTTCTTTTTAAAAAGGTGCTTCTACTGCTTAAGTATCCCATAACTTGCTTACAATAGAATTTGTTCCTTTCAGAGAGGAAATCAGCTTTTGGATTAGCAAGAACCGTAACTGAAGATCAGTTCTAGGATGCTGAGGGAGTGTGACTCAGGGATGTATTGTTGAATGCACACCCCCCCCCCCCCCCCCCCCACCTTTCTGTTCTGTACCTAAAAAGTTCATACAGACAAAACATGTTTTACTTAAAACAGACAGGCCAAAATTTAGGTGAAAGGATACACTGATAACACCCTCAGAGAATTGTTTGCCTAATCTAAAGGTAGGTGCATAAATGTCACAAAAATTATATGGACCTGATTGGCTTATTTTCTGACAGACAAGTGGATAGTGCTAACCCCTTCTTTAAACTTTCATTCCCTTCAGTTTGAGGTAAACCAAGCTGAGCAGAATGCTAGTGGTTGGGGATTGCTTTTATGCTAAGGTGCATCCTACATGCTGTGTGTTTTGGCTGTGAAATCAGTCTCCTAAAGAGACCTTAGATAGCCAGTGTTAGGCAGGTACACAAGGTCTGACCTGGGTGTTGAGCTAATGGATAGGTCTGACATCTGCTAAGTCATAACCACGAGATTCTTTTCTTTAATTCTCTCATATTAGTCATTAATTCTTTATTCATCAGCTTTGAATCATGCACAGTGTGGTCTCGAAACTTAGGGGAAGTGGTGTAGCATATACAGACTAGTCTGCACGCACGCAGTGACACATCCTTGATGAAACTGAAAGTGAGCTTGCACTATGCTGGGTCACTATTGAGTTGAAGAGTGATTTTTCTCAATAACCCTTGATATGCATAGAGTTAAATCCTTTTAGTTTCCTACTACATGCTGGAGCAAAAGCTTAATTTCTGTTTGACACATCTGCTGTAAGAACAGCTCAGAGATATGGAAAATAAGCATGCCCACACATTTTTTCGACAGAACTGAGATGAAAAATACCCAATGTTCTATCATTATTCTGCCCTCACATGGCCAGCAAGAGAATGAAAGGCTTGTCCCGCTCCCCACCTCTTCCATGGGTCACTGCACTTCAAGCAGTCTCCCTAGTCGCCAATGGAAGATAGCATTCTACTGAACATGTTAGTCAGCTGCCAGCAGACTGAATTCTTCGGCAAAAGGTATTAAAACTTCCCACTTTGAGTGTGCCAGCATTAGCAAACCTGTCATCGTTTGGCTATGACTGACAATGGGGATGGGGGACTTGATCACTGACAGGATCTCGGTGTGCAGCCGGTGGGTCTCGCTGGTCATGTCTGATTGATGCTAATGAATCAGTTTGTGGCAAAGTTTCTACCCTTAGAATTTCCTGTGACGAAACCGGTTCATTTGAGATACATATAAGGGCTACTGAGTATACAAAAACTGGCATCTGAATATACAGAAACTGGTATAGGCAAGCAAGTTGTGCAGGCTGTCAAGGGGTTTAATCGTATAGTATTATTAAACTTTTCTCAAGAAAGAAGAATGCTAATATGCATACACACACACATACACACACACACACACACACACACAAAACCCAGATTGTCTTGTTTGCCATTCGTTATTGATTCAGAATAGACATGATGTGGACTAGCTAAAGTTTTTGCCATATTCCCTTCTGTCCAGGAGGTGATCATATTACTTTTAGGGTTGCCAAGTGTTTGGGAGCAGCCACCACAGGGTTTACATGTTTGTGCTGATGGCTGCTTTTAATTGTCTTTTGTTGTTTTGGCGGCAAAGTATTCACTTGTGAAGAAAGAAATTTACATGACATGGGGAGCGATGGCGATGGCGATGAAGCAAGGAATCAAATATGTTTTAAAGCGTCTCTGGTGCTGTTCCACGTATGTTTGCATGTATTTGTTATTGATAATTCTCTGAGTTTTAAACCTCTGGCGTTTGAAAGCTGATGTGTTGTACTGTTGAAAATGCAAATGCAGTTGATTTACATTGTAGTTTATTTTAATTTTTTTGTTTTTCAACATGTGTGCGGGCACACACACACACACACACACACACACACACACACACACACACACACATGCATGCATATAGATATGTAAGCATGTGTGCGTGTTGGTTTTTGGTGGGAGAGGGGTGGAAAGAGGTGAAGAAGGAGAGGGAAAGAGCTGGAGCCAGAAGAAAAAAAAAAATGGCTGACAGGGAAAAGAAATCTCAATTTTTCTGAGTTTTTGGGTGGGAGTTGCTCATTAAGCTAACTGAATTTGGTATTGTGGGAAGGAGGATGGGGGAGGGGGAACTAACTGATGCTCCAGCAGGGGTCTGTTCATGTTCAAAATCTCCCCAAAAGCGTCTGAGCATTTTCTTTTTTTTTTGCTGTGTTCTGTCCCTGCCAACAACAAGGGCAGTGCCTGGGTCCACAGGGATTGTATGGGTCAGGGAAAACGGGGAAGAGCTGGAAAATTTGCCAGTCAGTAGCGTTATGGAAAAGAAATTCAGGTTTTAAAAAAAGGATTAAAAGAGAAATTCTGAGAAGAAAAATTCTGTTGGAAACAGGGAGAACCATGAAATTTACTCATGGTGGCAGGACCAGAGAAAAAAGGAAATGAAGTATATCTTTCAGATGTTTTCTGAACAAAGTGGGACCAGGGAAAGACATATGGCATGTGAAAAGGGACGTTGAAGAAATCATTTTGTCTGAAAGCATCGCCCATGCTCCCCCTTGCCTCGTCCTTCTTTGTCCCTTTTTTCTCCCCCCATCTCCCCCACTCCTTGACATCAGGACACAGGTTTTTTGTTTGTTTGTTTTTTAATTATATTTGTTATATTGGAGTGTATGTCATGTGTGTGTGGTTTTGTGCCATTAGGTGGTGACTTTGGGAGCACCACTTCAAATCTTGTGTGCCGTCCTTAGCCCTGCCTCCTTGGTTTCTTTTCAGTGTGGGTTGTTGTTCAGGCAGTTGTCGTGTCTGAATAGCTCACAGGCTGGAACTGAAGAATTCAGAATGATGATTAAAAAAAGAAAAGGGGGGGGGGGGGGGGGGGGGGCAGACAAAAAGACACTGAATTCGTTTTGATGTTTATCATCAGGGGTCCATACTTAGAACAAAAAAAGAAATAATACCTAGAAGTACGTGTGTAGGCTGACTTACAGTTTCCATTTTTTAACCCTGCTCTGCCAGTTTTGTACATTGATGATGCAGTGGAGAGACATGTTTCAGTTTCTTTACAGTTTTCATTGAAAAAGACTCTTACGGAGGCTCTTACTTTTTTTTTTTTTTTTTTACAGTCCCAATGCCCCACAGGGAGCATTCATTGTCTGCATCTCCAGTCTTTCTATTGACTCTTGAAAAAACTTGCTGAATTTCTTGTCAGCTTTCATTCTGTTGGCAGACAGACTATGACGATCAGAGTATTGCATCTCACCCACAGGGTACACACACCTCCAGTGCAAAGAAAACTGTCTTTTCACTGCTGATTGAAGACCTCGTTCCCAGACATTTGGTAATTTTGGGGTTTATGTGCGATATGGCCGTTATTGATATTGTTGTTGTTTTGAAGGAAGTAAAGCCATTGCATTTCATTTGATGGGCATTTTAATCAAAAAAAAACTTTACATGTTGAATTTTGAAGTTTGGTTATTAAAATGCCGCATGGTGGCCTGCACGGTCGGCTTAGCTGTGAAGAACACTGTAGAGTCTTAGGCGTACATAGTCACAGGGTAGATGACTGTGAAGCATGTTCTCTTTCTCGGTTTATGGCAGAATAAATGACCCCTACAATCACCACCCTCAACTTGAATACTTAAGTGGTACTTTTTTTGATCGTATAGGTGTCGATGAGCAAAAGAGGGAGAGAGAGCATGGTTGATGTGGATGATTTGTCTCAGTCTGGATTTGACTAGATTGTAGAGAGGGAAATTGAAATTGGTGGCATTGTTTGGATTTATTCCCCTGTGATTTTGTCATGGACAGAATGTTAGGGTTTAGTGTTTTCTGTCGGTGGTGGTAGTGTTTTTTGCCTATGTATGTATTTGTGCGTGTGTGCTCTCTTGCTCTCTTTCTCTCTCTCTGAAGTTCTTGAGGGATACTGACTGAAATAGCGTCAATCCTTGGAGATGGTTATTAGTTTTCTTTGTTGTTGAGCTGATGAACTTGGGCACAGTCCTTTGTTGGTGCGCAGCTTCCATAGTTGGGCCCTAAATGGTATGTCAAATAGGGAGTAGTGTTGCCGATAGTTCTGGTTCCGTACTGTAATGGTTGAGTAGGTTTGCTGAAACTTTGGTTCATTGACCTGATGATGGGAGTGTGTTTTTGATGGTTCAGTTGTCTGATAGCAAAGTAGGTTAGTTGATGGTGGAAGTATTTTGGCTCATATTTTGGTTCGTTAGTCTGATGGCAGATGGTCTAGTTGATTATTGTTGTAGTTTGGTCTGATAGTGAGTAGTTAAGCTGATAAATGTTTTTAGCTGACGTTTTAGTCTGTTGGTAGAGTGTCGAGGCTGGTGATTGGTTCAGTAGTCTAATGGTAGAATAATGTGGCTAATATTTTGTTTCAATATCTGATGATAAAGAAATATGGCTGATGATTTTGGTTCAGTAGTCAGATGGTAGAGTAATGTGGCTGATACTTTCGTTCAGTAGTCTGATGGTCAGTGTGGCTGATACTTTGGTTCAGTAGTCTGATGGTAGAGTAATGTGACTGATGATTGGTTCAGTAGTCTGATACTTTGGTTCAGTAGTCTGAGAGTAATGTGACTGATGATTGGTTCAGTAGTCTGATGGTAGAGTAATGTGGCTGATGACTTTGGTTGTGTAGTCTGATGGTAGAGTAATGTGGCTGATGATGGTTCAGTAGTCTGATGGTAGAGTAATGTGGCTGATACTTTGGTTCAGTAGTCTGATGGTAGAGTAATGTGGCTGATACTTTGGTTCAGTAGTCTGATGGTAGAGTAATGTGACTGATGATTGGTTCAGTAGTCTGATGGTAGAGTAATGTGGCTGATGTTTTGGTTCAGTAGTCTGACGGTAGAGTAATGTGGTAGATACCTTGACGCATTAGTCTGTTGATGGTCGCAGTTTTTCGATATTGTGATTCCTTAGAGTGATGATTGTTGCAGTCTGTCTGATTTTCTTATTCATTTGTCTTATGGTAAAAGTAAAGTTGTTCAGTAGTTTGGTTCTGAAGTCTAAGGTACTTTTGCTGATATTTGGTTCAGTAGTGTTATGGTGAAATGTGTAGGTTTTTTTGTTATTGTAGTTGTTGTTTGGGGGAAGGGTTGTTCTATTTTGCTTTGGTTTAAGTTTTTTTGTTTTTTTTAACATTTTGGTTCAGGAGAGTGGTTATGGTTTAATATGAAATGTTTTGTTGATATTCTGCAAATGTTTCATGCAACTGAAATACTCTGTTGTTACATTTATACTTGATGTTGCTGGATAGTGTTGGACTGTATGACTGTGTGCTTCTGTTTTGAAGATGTTTGCGGGTGGCCCTATTGCAGTTCAGTGAAAATGAATGCTGGAGCAGATGGTGCTGCTTACAGGGCACGTGTTTTGTTTTTAAGGAATCTGCTTGTAGGGGGATAGACTATTCATTACATGGATGCCAAGTTTCTCTTCTGCTTATGTCTGCATGGAGTTCTGCAGGGGAAAACATGAAACATTCAGCTTTCTTCACAAAAAAAAAAAAAAAAAAAAAAAAGTGAAAAAATCAACTGTAAAACCACCCATTCTAGAACCGTAATGATTTCAGGTAGATCAAATGTGGGAAGTCTGTTTTTGAGACATCTGGTTTGGGTCAACCTGCTGTCTAGAGGCCGAAATAGCTCAGTGGCAGAGTGCCAGACTCGTAATAGGGGTGCTGCTGGGGTTGCGGGTTTGAATCTCTGTTGAGCTGTTTTGGTACAGGGGGATTTTTCTCTTGGAGTTAACATTCGTTTTGACTCCATTTTTCATGTCCTTTGAATGAGACTATTAACTGAGGATGGTGTGTGATGTGTGAACACACACATAATGTCTTTCACACACATAAATTTCCATCACCAACTTTTGGAAGTGAAGTCCAGTTTGGCCGCTGGTGTGGATGACACGTTACACATAGCATGGACCTTCCCCGAAGCTGGAGTATGGCTGTCTCAATGGCAGGAAAAAACGGTCATGCACACAAAACTCCAGTCCCTTTGTTGGGTAGATGGGATTAATCCTTGCCTGTCTACAGGGAGTGTCTGCAGAAGCATCAGCCTGCATATGCAGAAAAAAAAAAAAAAGAAACCTGCTGTCCCCTCTCTCGTTTGTTTTCATGTGGAAGTAAGTGTCCATTTCGTTTTTCCCCTCCCTACTTGTTGCCTCATCTTCAGTGGCATTTACTGATGCATTAGGTGTTGCCATCTTCTTTCATCAACTTCTCTGTTGTTTTCTCAGGGTGTCAGTGGTTTGTCCCCCCCCCCCCCCCCCCCCCCCCTCCCCCCCTACACCTACATCCCCTCTCCAGGGGAAATTATAATTCTTTTTCTTGGATCAGTTGGTAACTTTAAATATTCATATAGAAAATGGTCATGTAAGCAGAAATTAATCATTCTGTTAAAAGAAAAAAAAAAAAAAGGTATGTTTGTGAGCTTGATCAATTGCATCAAGAAATAGTTCATTGATTTGAATACCCCACATGTCCCCATGCACTATGGTAGTGTACATGCAAACATGTATATGTATCCATGCTTGCTGTTGCATGTTCGATAGTACATATTATACATATGTAAACATCCACACTCATGCATAATCTACCTTACACCCAGTATCACACATGTATTGCTAGTTACATAAGCAAGTGTTGCATCTCATTTTTCATTGTCAGATCGCTGTCTGTTCAAGGATATGCATGCATCTCATTTTTCATTGTCAGGTCGCTGACTGTTGGTGGATATGCATTGCATCTCATTTCTCATTGTCAGATCGCTGACTTTTGGTGGATATGCAAGCTGTCGATCATATTATTTATGTCTGAAATTTACCCAAGGAGGTACTGCGTTGTATTAGCGTTATACTGTGTAAATCATAGTATAAATCATAGATGTGTTCATGGGAACAGCTGTTTGAGGGAAGATTTCTCCAGAGCTTCACATCGTGGCTGTATGTTTTCCCTTCTGTCTCATAGCTCCTGAAGCTGCCAGGGTCAGAGTCAGTTCTTACAAGGTGATGTGTCTGTATCATATTGGGATTCTTATTCCTGCCATGATGCCATCAATGTGATCGATTAAAAGTGCCCATCTCGACCGGTGGTGATATTCTAGTTGCATGACCCTCAGAATGTTGCCATCAGTGTGATCAATTCAAAGTGCACATCTTGATCGGTGACATTCTTATTTCATGAAACTGTAAATGTAGCAGGGAATCAAGTCAAAGTGTCCATTTGGACTAATGATGATATTCTAATTTCTGGAACTTCAAAATATGATACATGATAAATTCAAGTTGTCCGTCTTAACTGGTTATATTCGAAATGTTGAACCTCAAAATGTAACAAATAATCAGTTTCAAAGTGTCGACCAGTGATATTCTGATTTCATGGACCTCAAAATGTAACTCCTAATCATTTCAAAGTGGCTATTTTGACCATTGGGATATTCTGATTTCATGAACCTCAAAATGTTGCACGTAATAACTGACCGACTTAGAACTGTGGATGCATGTCTTTTTGAGAGCCATATGACAATGTAATCAAGATGCAATGCAGTAGAAGAGTTTGACCTGAAATGGAACACTCTTAACGTTGAACCATTCTTGATTGTATTCTTTTGCCTGTGTGAGTATTTTGAAAAAGTATTTTGAAGGAGTGAAATATTGACACTTCCTTTTTACAGTTGAACACATTTCTCCCCCCCCCCCCCCCCCATTTCTCTTCCCGTTTTCTTCCTTTTTGTTGTTGTTGTTGATGTCATTATTGTTGGTAATTTGTTTTATTGAGGTTGTTGTTTTGTTTTGTGTGTGTGTGTGTGTGTTTTTTTTTTTGTTGGAGATGGCGGTGCTTTTTTTTTGTTGTTGTTTTCCCCACACTTGAATTAACAATAGTTCCTGTTGGGATGCTGGGGGCTGTCATGGTTTGAATTATATCTCAGCCTTTTTTTTTTTTTTTTTTTTTTTTTTTTTAATTCTTGTAATTTCCTCTTTTTTTTTTCCAAATTGTTTTTTTTTTTTTTTTTTTTTTTTTTTTTTTTTGTTAACTGGCATCCTCTGTCTTTCTTTTTTTTTGTGGCCCATTTACCTGTCTTTGTTCTAGAAAATCTGCACAATTTACTTTTGTAGAAATGATAGCAAACCGTCGTTGTTATTTGGTGACTGGGGAGTGAAAGAACACACTCTGTTATGTCGACACTTGCTATCCTTTTGCAGTGTCGATTTTTCATATGGCCTTTTTAAAGTTTTTTTTGTGTGGCACTTTTTATGTTTATTTTTAATTTTTATTTATTTTTTTTTATTATTCAGGGGGTTATAATTAAGCTTCACTGGATGTCGCTCATAATACACATTCCCATTGTTGCGGGTCCCCATACATTTTACATAACTTTGTGGTATGTTTTTACTGTGTTCATCCCCATTCAAATGTTGTGGATTGTACAAGACCCATACTCATCAGAGTTCTCAAGAATTTGTATTTTTGAAATGGACAAAGCGAGCGCACGGGGCGCATACTCATTGCGCTGCAATATCTGATTACCACTGTACAAAGTATGGGTCCAAAAGGATCGATATCATTAGAAGTGTAAAGTTCAAATGATCATTTCTTCCCTTCTGATCCATCAACATTTGCTGACACAAAGTAAACTACAGGTTTGAAAGATTGAAAAAAATCATGGAAATAGTTGTTATGGTTCCAGAGGTATGAACACTTTGTTGTATACCTCGGTATTGGAGTACCCTGGACTCACAGTGAAGGTAAAAGGGAATGGCTGGTGCTCTCAGCCTGAAGCATAGAAGATCAGTCATCATGTTTAGATACTGTATATAATATGACAGTTTATTGTTGTTTCTGCAGGACTATTTTTTCTCGTAATGTTGATAGCCCTAAAACGCTTTTTTATGGATGGCTGGACTATGATGATAATATCAAACCAGAATTTGACAGTGGTCTTAGAAACGAAAGGCTCCAAACAGCAACAGCTGAATGCTTTGTAACTTTTTGTTTTTAAATATAGTGATTGTGTTCAGTCTTGGAGCCACTTTTGCTTGGAGTGTTTCAGTCATGAAAAAAAAAAATCACCTAATCCATGACCATAATTAAATGACCAAATCTCAGCGGCATTTAAGTACTGTTAAATGATCAGATCCCTTGAAAGTTTTTGTTGTTGCATGTACAGTTACAAAGAAAAAAAACATTTTGTTAGGTACACATTTCAGTGTGAGTATTTCACCAAAAGGAGTGTTCTGTTTTTGTTATAAGTGTTCGGAGTACTGAAACAAAAGTAAAACTGTTCGTTTTTCCTTCTTCTTCTCCACTCTGACGTAGCAAATATATATGTCTCATTGCCCTGTTGCTTGGATTTAGGGAATTGAAATATTACAAATCAAAATTAGAAGGGCAGGGAGGGAGGAGAGAAAAAAAAACAAACTCAATAGCTACCTCACTAAAGACTTTCACTTCAGATGTAGCTTACCTGATAGTCTTGTCATTGACAGATGTAGAAGTGGTTTGATCAGGGAATTCTGTGCATGTGTGTATTTGTGTTTTGTGCAGCATGCTTGTAGGTGCGTTTGGATATGAACACTTTTTGTTCCAACGTTAAGTTATCCATGTCACTTTCTGCATTTCGTACAGTGTAACCTGAGCTTTAACCCTGTCAGCCCTTACATACCAACTCGCTGAGTCATCATCTCAACCTGGCTGTTTAGGCTGTTAGATGGTAGATCACGGTAGCATTTCTCACACAGTCATATCCCTGTACGAGCATATCGGAGGGGATGCATATTCACATGGCTCAAGAAATGTATTACTATATCATGTTGCATTTTGTTTTAAACAATCCTGTGACGCAAGGTTCATTGATAAATGGGGCTAAACAGATCATCGCTTCATCAGTACTACTTTTTCTGATTGGTCGTATTACTGCATTTGTGATCAAATGCAGACAAGACTTAACTGTGTCATAGTCAAACATATTTTCTGCTGTCAAGTCTTTTCTTTGGGCCCTTTTTTTTTTTTTTATCAGTTGTCGTTATTTACTGGTTTCAACCAACACTTGCCTCACTGTAAACTTACTTGTTTAACACACACACACACACACACACACGCAGGCACATAGCGTTGGGAAAACTGACCAAATCATTCAAATTTCACTCGGGCAGAGCAGCTCATAACACAAGAGAGAAACAGCATTGACTAATTCTCCCTTTACTCATGATTTATTCACAGGTTAAGGGCTGGATATGCTCGAGTTGAACTGAGTTCTGATATCCGAGCAAGGCAGACACAAGCAAGCACAGGCAGACAGATACAGTCTCGGAGGACCAGTGATTTGGCGCTGGGCAGAAAAAGTGAATTTTTTTTTTGTTCCTTTTTTTCATCACCACTGGTATATTGGAGTTGATTTTTTTTTTTTACAGGTCTGACAACTGTTGTTTTCTTCCATCACATTTGGGCGTAAGCTTGGGAAAGGTTTGTGGAAAAATTGGAGAGTGGGGATTTGAGGGAAGCAGCAGCTTTGCACGCCCTCATTTGCTTTCTCAGTACCACACAAAAGAAAAAAAAAACGAGGAGACAAATCACAGAAATGTATGTGTTCGAAGTATTTCTGTCCTCATGATTTTCAATTCATCAATGTGTTGGACATGACAGACAGCATTGCAGTCCAGTCCTGTATGCACTAAGGTTGTAATTAGACTTTTTTTTAAATAACATGGTGCCAAGAATCTCCAATCGAAATCATGCATGAAGTCCTTGGGGGAATCTCTTACCTCTCTCTGTCCTTGAAGCAGATATCTGTAATCTATCACGATTTCCCATTGAACCTGTGTCTGTGGCATATTAACATGGACAGTTGTTGCTTAGAGTTCCTCGGTAACGAAATCAGAAAATTTGTATTTACTACAAAACATCTGCATGAGACTGATCAAAAGGGGAAAAAAGACAGATAATTGATTGTGCGCGTATTTTTCCTTTTTGCCCATCCATGGGCATCAACTTCCACATGCACCTATGAACTCCTAGGTGGAAGGGGGGTATTTAGCAGCAGTGTCAGGTCTTCAGCAAAGGATGGCCTCACTGCAACTTAGCATTCATGGTTTTCTGAGAGACTGCTGGTGATACGAGTGCAGAAAAAACTATGTGGTTGTGTTTGAAGAAATTTTTTTTTTTTCTTTTTTATGATCAGCTATGTTTGGAGTACCACCACTTGCACCTTTTCTCCAACCCTTAAAGTATAAAAGAACAATTTTTAAAAATTTTGAATATTTTTGCTTGAAAACTTAGGAATATGATAAGCATGGTATTTAGAATGAAAAACATGTCATATATGAAAATATTCAGATTATAGGATACCATCCTTGTCTCCTTTTATCCGTGGTCTTTTCCCTGATAGATAATGAATTGTTACTTCTTTACTTGTGTTCACATGTCCGTGTACAAGTATTTGTGTTCCCTGTACTGTTGGTAAGTAGCCGAGTTGCACCATTTAGTTTTGCCATAAGTCATTTGACAAGGCTATAGCTAAAGTGAAAAAATATGCTTCCAGTGGACCAGTTACATTTTGAACTTGTGGTCAAGTTGAAAATTTGGTGTTCAAATGCCGAGCTGTCTTCTTTGCCTGTTTATATGGGCCTCTCTTTTGTTGTGCCTCTTGTCTGTTTACTGTCTTTGCTGTCAGAATGTGTGTGTGCGTGCGTGCTTGCATGCATATGTGTGTGTGTGTTTATCTGATGTGAACAAAATACACTGCTGTGCATTTTTTTTTCTCTTTGTTTTCCCAAAGTATGTAACAGCTGCAAACTGTTAGAAAAAAAGGTTTTGAATAAGTTTTACCAGTATGAAAGCTCATCCTGAAATGTTTTGTTTGTTATTGTACTTATTTTGGAAAAAAAAAAAGTGAAAAAAAGTTCAGTAAGGAAAGATCCAAACAGGGTCTTGGTATCGTGTGATCAGAGTGTTCTCATCTGAGTACAGAATTCTGTCTATATCTGCTGCACCAGCATGTCACCGCTACTGCATCGACTGCCGACAGCCAAGACTTTTCAGGAAGGGAGGCAAACTCTTCTCTCCAACAAGGATTATGTCACTTTGCATTCTGAAGGTTTGAAGCTGTACTGTAACAGTTGAGAGTAAACTGATGATGATCTTGACTTGAACTTGGCCATATTTATCATATTCATTTCATCGTGCAAAGAAAAAAAGAAAGAACTGGCATTACTGGAATAGATAAGTTGAACTAAAATATTGATGGAATGATGCTGGTGTTTCAAAGGATTAACGTTTGAAGATGCTAGTATGCATGTATGCGAGCTTTTGATGGAAGAGAGCTTAGAGCATGCGAAATGGCTAAAGCTGCGTTTACCTGGGCAGTCAGTAATGGGAATAGTGTTTTTTTTGGTTGTCCCCCACATTCATGAGAATTGCAAGAGAAAGGGTTGTGGCTAGGTGGGAAAGATGAACATATTGTACGTGTGTGTGTGTGTGTGTGTGTGTACTCATGCAGGGCTGGGGATTTCTTTCAAATCTTTTGACCGATTTTGATGCAGCCTGGACCAGTTCACATATCTTCTGGATATCTTTGTCACTAACGTACTGACCATGACCTTACAACAAATTCAACGAAATGGTTTCAGAATTTGTGTTTGTGCCATGGATGTGGACAAGTAAAACTTGATAAAGCAGATGTGCGACAAGGTAGTGTCAAAGTTTTCGCCTGTCCAGATGATTTTGAATCAGCGTAGTTCACAGCAGGGACATTCTGGCATCCTCATGTTGCTTACACCATAACCACACCAACTCTTCTTCATGCCAGTGGTCAGCCTTTTAGGGGACAGTGGGCAGCACGTATCCCACAAGTTCTCCGTTTCTTCGCTAATTAGCAGTTGAGAAAAAATATAAACATGAGACTCGGTTGCCTTATTGCAGAAAAGGTAAACAAAAAGAAAACAGCCTGTCATCCCCATCCGCCTCGACACACCTTTAAATGTGTTACCAGTCAGTTCATGGACACTGTGACTGGATGAATGTGATGGCACTATTCATCTCTGGAGGGAATTTTGACAGCGAACAACAGGTACTCGTGATCACCTTGAAGGACGCTCAGCCAAAATGCCCCGTCTCCTTTGTTGGTTTCCAGTACGATGACTGAAGTTGACATCTCTCCAGGGACAGCAGATGTGGAGGCTGCGACATGACAGAATGAGTTTGAAGTGGCGCTGTGTATGGGAAGTGGGAAAGAGTGACGGAGTAATGCCACCGGGGGAGTGGGGGACAAACAACTGTTGTTACTGATCATGAATGCAGGAAGCCATTGCTCAAGCACTTCTAGAGTGTCTTTTTCCTGCTGGTAAACGTGCATGTGTCTGGCTGGCTGTTCTATGGCTTTATTGGTCCCAGTGCCTTAACAGCGAGTACTCATTTAGATTTGAAGCTGAGACAGATGACATCATCGAACTGAAGATACCTAAGTGGTGGTTGCCTCTAGACACTTGTTTCCCCACATCACGATCTGGCAACTCCATAGGGCAGTAACACATTCCCGTAAAATGTGAGCAGAGTTCTCTTGAACTGTGCATGCAGTGTAGTACTTTAAGCAGGTTGTCCCATGTTTCAAGTATTTCCTAGTGTCACTTTTTGGTCCAAAACATGATCATGGGGGAAAATGCAAGATAAACTGCCTCAAAACAAAACTGCAGACTTGTACCAGCACAGCATACTGACATTTTACATCTCTTTATTTTTGCTATCTATTATTTTTTTTTTTATTCCCATTCATTTGGCAGTCACCATTGAACAGCAAAGAACTAAAAAAAAAAAAAAGAAAAGAAAAGAAAAAAGAAGACAACAGACTGGGGTTACAAGGAGAGATGCTGACCTCATATGACAGACTTGGGGGTCATACTGGCTGTGTCAGCAGGATGGAACATTCAAATTACATGGCTCATGGAATAATGCACAACCTTCCAAACGCAAGTTGGGCAAAATGTACACACACTTGACACTGATAAGCACATGGATATGATATATCTATATTACTCACACGGTGGTCAGACACCAGACGAAGGCAACTGAAAGGTGGGATGGTGTCTTTCATGGTAAAGATCTTTTGTTTTCCCTTCCCTTTTTTTTTCTTTTTTTCCAATTTGAGATTGTTGGTTTTTTTTTTTCTTTCTGATTCTCCTGCTCCTTTTTCTAACCTCACATCTTCACAACACATTGCATTTGTAGTTCGATGCAGTAGAATGTCCCCTAGCCACCTGCTACATGCGGACAGGGGGTGGGGGTGGGGGTGGGTTCAAAATAATAGAAATTGTACTAACATGTCTTGAATCTTTCATCTCCAACAAACTGCCAGGGAAACGAAATTGAAACATTAACATTCTTTAAACCTCTCCCTAACCCTTCCACTCTTACTCGAAACGCATATTTCTAACTATGGATAAAACAGTAGTTTTAGGATCTAGTCTAACGATATAGGAGTAACCTCCTTTGCTCCAAACTATTTGGGGGAGGAGGGGGCCACTAGAACCATTTTTTTTGCCATCATTTAATCATTGCGCATGCCTTCATTACCTTACGCCAAGTACCATCACTACATTACTGGACCACAGAGATTTCATTCAACAGCATATCCTCCATCTGCCTTCTCTAACATGAACCTACTGATAGCTTTCCAAAGCTCTTTACTCTCTTACAAAAAAGAGAAGGGAAAAAAAAAAAAAAGCTGCTAATGCCTTCACATTCTCCACGGTCCCTATTTCATCATCATATGGACTAGACCTTACAATGGTCTGTGCTATAAAGCGCATATTACAAAGATGAAAATCACAGGCTTTTAAGAAAATGTTTCAAGTGGTAGATAAAATCACAGGCATATATTGATTCATGACCGATGCTATAAGCTTGGAGATGTTGCTTGGTTCTTTTGTGTTCAGTGAACCAGTAATGTGTATGCAACATGTTCTAATCAATGACTAGGTACTTTTTTTTTTTTTTTTTTCTTTTTTTTGCTCCGATACATTTGTTGCAGAATCATCTGGGCACACAACATTCTAGCTTCACATACATGGGGGGGGGGGGGGGGGGGGGGAAGCGTGGGGGGTAAATGGGTGAGGGAGGGGAGGAGTAGACGCTAGGTGGGAGAATACACAATACTCCAAGGTAAATCTGAACACCATACACCAAATCACATAAAATTATATATATATATATAACCATCTCTGTACAAATCAGCTTGTATACTTTGAAACTTTGTTTTTGTATGTTTGGATATGAATCTGTAATGGCCAAAGGCTGGAAACTATAAAGTAGTGTAAAGAAGAATCGCAACAATCTTGTAAGTATATCTGAAAGCACTGTATACTTTGTTGGCATTGTTTAATCCAGACATAACAGAAATTACTAAAACGAATCCATTAATAAACAGAAAAGGTCAAAGTCTTTAACATCTGAACTGGTGCTTAACTTTTCTTCATTAGTCGACCAGTAACAAATTACACACCTTTGTAAAACTACTATGAAAAATCCGAAGTTTCACCAACCAAATGGCAGAATAGTAGTTCAGCCATAAAACCCAAACTCCTGAAAGTAAGCATGCATAACCACGTAATCCTTAAACTGGATTGTAAAGTCCTCAGTTGCATTAATTTTCTCCCAAAACATACAACATAGAGACAACAACATTACATGACCCAAACTCCACCTCCTTCATGTAAAAAGTGACTTATTGGTGTTCCAATGAAAGATGAGCACACAAGCCAGCATGTTGAATAACTAGTCCTCTGAGCAGCCACAAAGTCTTGGTTGAATCGCTTCTAGTTCTACTGCATATGCATACGTCCTTACAGTGTATACAAACGCCTGATTATATCCTGGAACCTACTGAACCGTTCTACTACATCTGGGATGAAACTTTCCAGTTTGAGTTTGTATTTTCATAAGGCTGCTTCAATGATTGTACTTTCAAATTCAAACAACATTTATCTTGATTGCGGAATGTCATGGTGAGAAAGCACTGGAGCCTCTGGAGTTAAAAAAAAACAAAAAAAAAAAACAACTAGGAGAATGTTGATGGGCTAGATATAGGTAAGAAGTTATGAACAATCAGAGTACTGATCAATGACAAGCAGTGGTTGAAGATGAATGCAGTTTAAATGAGGGACTGCTTGCACACTGACGGTGCCCACTTGTGGCAGTCATGGCTTCTGTTCAAAGGAGACATGAATGTGGGAAACTGGTGTTTGTGTTAACCTTCTGAACAACTCTTGACTGGTAAGTTTCATGTTAATAATCGTGGCTTGTTCCTACAAAAGTTTTCATACTTGGACTGCAGACGAGTATGAAATGATGTGTGTGTGTGTGTGTCTGTGTGTGTGTGTTCAATGCATATGCACCAGTGTAATATATTTAGCCACAATATTAGCTTGCGAACAAAGGCTGTACTTCACTTTTTTTTTTTTTTTGATGATGCTGTCCATGGACAGGAACTTAATGCCAGACCAGTGTTCTTGTTACAATTAACCTGTTACTTCCATCAGCCTTGATGTGCAGCTGTCACATGCAGCTGTATGACTGGAAAGAAATTGCATCTATGTTAGCATCCACAAAAAGAAGCTGTGAAACACCAAAGTTCTCGGTTAATGAAGTTAGGAAATGTGTTCAACATCATTTCATGGCCGTGATTTTCATTTTAGGTAGTTTTACAAAATTATGGATCAGAAATGCAGAACCATTTATTTCCAATAGACATCATCTCATTTCAATTTCCCTTCCTGCCATAATTTAGATATGTGCAAACTATCAAATGCCACATCTGATTGTAACAAAAGCAAAACTAAACATTCTTTGCAAACGACAGAAAGTGGAATGCCAAATGTTTACCAGGCCGTTCAGTCTCACAACAAACTTTGTAACAGATTTCTTTAACTTATTTACAGTCCAATAGCAAAACAATAAATCACACATGGTCCAGTATTTCCATAAAATTAACTAGTCATTACTTTGTTTGTCCTTCTTTACTGAACAGTTTGAAGTTTGCGTTGGGTCTGAATGTGCGCACGCATGAGTGTGCTCATAGGCATGGACATCCATGTGCAGGAATGTCCATGTAATTCTGTATGTGAACTGTGTGCAAATGCATGAAAGTTAGGATCGTAACTTCAGGCAACAATTCATCAAGCGGAAATATCTGAAGCAGCACAACAAAGATCGAGCTAGGTACAGCAGAAAAAGGAATATATATATATCATATATATATATATATTGATCGGCAGACGTGTCCGAGGCTAGCCAAACAGGGCTGCAATCTCCACAGGTCTGTCTTGTTGTTTATTTTGGGAGCAACATGCTCCCAAACAAATGGTGTTGGACAGCAGCACAAGTGAGTCTGGAAATGACACACACAAAACAACAGTCACAATACCTTCGTCACGATATCATGTGATTTTTTTTTTTTTTTCAACATTTGAAAAACAGGAGAAAATTGTGGTTAAAAAGAACATGCATTTCTGATTGCCTGTATCAAATGTTGCTTTTTCTTTCATGACTTTCCCTTTTGTTGTTGTTGCTGTTTCGTTTTAACCCAAATGGCAAATCCCGATGCCCTCTTGATGGACAGTCAATCATCGGAAGACCTACAGCTGCCTCTTAGGCCAACCATACCAAGGTATGCCAACAAAAAAACGCCTTAACACAAATGAACGCATCAGCATGGAGATGAAATAACCGATATCGCCCTGAAAGACTTGGAGTGTAACAGATAAATAGACTTTTTTTCTTTTTTTAATTGTTTTCTCCTGAGGATGATTACTATGATGCCAAAGATATCCATCTCCCTCCCCCCCTCCCCAAACACATGCACAAAATTATATATATATATATATATATATATTTTTTTTTTTTTTATGGGTTTTATCTTCAAATGCCCTAAGCAAGTGCAGCTGATTACACAGATTACCACTATAATATGCTGGGCATAATAAGTCAAGCAACATGATTGGTTGGAAAATTTTAACCAAAAAATCTTTAAAAATTCACATTTTTCAGTTTCATGTTCAACCTTTTTTTTTTAACCTGTATCAAGTAAGGAAATCAAGTGTATCATGACCTTCATTTCCTAGATGATTAAAGGCCAGTGAATAAGAGGTCAGATGAATAAGGGTCATCGCCAAAAGTTTCAATATGAAGGTGAACCAGATCATAATGCATTGTCAGTGTTCAGCGTTGTGGGCGACCTCCACTGGTCTGAATACAAGCCTGGATTTGCCTATGCTTGAAAGGAGTCCGCCTGTTGAGCTGATCTGTGAGAACTCTTCGCTGAGCCCTGAACATTTCCTTTGGGCAGCCTGGGTGTGGGGACATGGAAACAAGCCACTGACAGCTCATCCAAGCATGTCCTAAGCGTGATCTATTGGATCAACATAATTGGACAGGCCTGGCCACTGTAGGTGCAAATGTTGTTGGCCTGGACTGCATTCCTGCTGGCAGCTGCTAAGTAAATGGGGGCATCATCATCTATGACAGCAGGCTCTGCTTCTCGCTGCCTTGCTAGGAGGAACAAGCCATGACAGTCTTGTTCAGATACCACTCGGTGTTTACAGTGCCCCTCTGGAAAACCACAAGATAGGTACAACCACCAGCCTAGGTGCCAGTCACACCATTTAGCTGCCATCATTGTAACATTCAAGTTCACCGGCAGTCAGTCTGCAAAACTCTCTCCACATTGTCTCCACACTTACTGATGTCTACTGCTGCATTCTAGTGTACTCGTGGACTTGTCAGTAAAAGAGAATGCAATGTCAGTGGCCCAGGCACCAACATCAATGCTGCCTGGCTCATTCAGGCATTCTTTGTTGCCTGGCTTTTTGTGAGGAGTTACAGATTACCCAGTAAGGGCTAACGCCCATGTACACACATGCAGAGACCTACCTGACATCCATGTCCCTGCTACTGCTCTCCATTGACGGTGGCATCAGGCTTGTCTCCTGCAGCATTCTCTGTACTCTCCACCTGCTGTTCTGCCGCTCCCTTGGTCTGTGGATTGAAGGTCAGCATGGTTTACAGCTGCATTCAGTTCCTAAAAGCCGTTACCTTCTCTTCTTGCTCCCTTGACCTTCAAACTGCCCATCAATCATCTGAGAGTGCACAGTACACTTGGTGGCATTGTAAATAGAAGCAGCAGCTGTTCAAGCGCAGCCAGATGTTTTGAAACAAGCTGTTGGAAACAGCTGGAAGTTGACTGTGATACTGATGTCTGCAGGAGTGCAGATGATGCAGCCTTGGCCAGAAATACAGATGAGAAAATGGTTTTGGTTTTCTCGAATAAAGTGCAGTAAATTCCGAAGATGAATACTTTTTCAGACATATAATGGCTGCAACCTTTTTTCGCTTAATCTTTTTTTTTTTTTCCATATTAAACAAAGTGAGTAGCCAAGCGAATGAGAGAGAGAGGGAGATAGAGAGGTGGAAAGGTGGAGACAGATAAATCTTTAACAATGAAAGAGCATTTTTTTAACCAACAATTCAAAATAGTTCTGTACAATTGTAGACTTGTCATCTGCTGACCAAGCTATTCAATAATTAAGTTGCAAAGGGCAAGTTTATTCTCTATTTTATTGTGGCAAGCATTAAGCCAGTGAATCTGGTCAAACATGAAGCTCTTGACAAGAAATAATAAGACGCTGCTCTCTGAAACGAGCTGGAACATGGACATTGCTGGATGAAAACGACGACGAAAACGGAAACCTGTTTGAAATGTAGCGCAGGAAAATCGAAGTCCAGGGCACATGTAAGGTACTGCAACAAACTGTTTCTGATCAAAACCTTTGCACAAGCATGCAAATGACTCATTTTTTTTTTTTTTTCGTTTCTTTTTTCAGGCTTTTACACTTTGTTTTTTTTTTCAGGTTACTGGTTTACACCACAGTACATTCCATGCTCACAATAATACTTGAAACTCGTGTTCAGGCTTCAGGGCCTCTCCCTAACTGCTTTTCTTGCTTTTTTCTTATAACAACATCACATTGTAGAGTTGGGCAAACTCAGCCACAATAGCTCAGAGGACAGGATTATGAGAGGTCTTATCTTGTCTCTGTCTGCCGGTAATATTCCGTGTTGCTACTGAATCAATTTGCTGCCAACACTGCACTGTAAGCAAAATCTGTAAACATTCACAGAAAAATGGTATGTCATTACATCACCGACTTGGGCTAAATGGAATTTACCAAATAATGTGATCATGACCGTAGGGTTGATGAATTTCAGGACCTATTGGTCTTTGCCCTTTTTCAGCTGTATATTAAAAATCTTTCAAAGTAACCTCAGTGGCCTGACTGACCCAGTGGTAAAGGCATCAGACTTGTTACAATTTTCTTCTTCTCCTACGTTCAATGGCTACGCAGCTACAACTGGACTCCAAGGGTGGCGGCAAACTCGGCCGTCCGGGTGGAGATCGCTGGCAGTCCCCCAGAGTTTTGTCTTGAGGTCCGCCCCTTCTGGCCAGGCTGGCACTCGTCTCTCATCACTGAGGGGACAGTCCTGGAGCATGTGCTGGTGTCTGGTCAGCTTGTCCACAAGGACACAGGGCTGAGTCTGCGGCCTGAGGTGGGTGTGCAGGCCACAATGCCTAGTGCGCAAGTGGAAAATGGTTGTTTGGCGTTTCCTCTCCAGTGTGTGGATGGGGTTTTGGTGTGTCTTTTAACCTTGGTTCATTTCGATCCAGTCAGCTCTGAATGTACAATGTAGGAGTCTCCTGACTTGCTCATATGTGGCTGAGAGAGCTGGCTGGGGGAGCTGACTTCCGGCCTTCGATTATCGGTCAGCATGCTCATTTCCAGGGAGACCAACATGGGCAGGTACCAACTGGAGGGTAGTTGAAGCTTTTTGGGTCAAAGTGGCAAGGGAGGCCTTAAAGTACTGGATCAGAGGGTGAGAATCGGGGGAGCTGAGGGCCTGGAGAGTGGACATGGAATCAGTGAAGATGGCAATGCTGGTGAGGGATCTTCCACAGGACAGGAAGTCTGCTGTTTCTTTGATGGCTAGGACTTCAGCTCTGAAGTTGGTACAGAGATTTCCTCCAGAGACCACAATGTTCCTGTAGTCTCCATCAGGGAATCTGATATGTACTCCACTGCCTCTGTCGTGTGTGGCTTCCTCGGCTGATCCGTCTGTGCAGATACGGGTCTAGGAACCGGGAATGTATGTTGTATATATCTTCAATCATGACCTGTGCTAAGGCTTTGAGAACTGGAGGTGGCTGATCTCTGTTGGTGATTCCCAGAACACTGAGCCTGATGGAGGCCTCTGTCTGTTGGTCAAGCTTCTAGTCAGGCATGACAAGATCTTGGCAGGCTGTACCTTCTGTTTGAAGGATGTCAGTCTGTTTGGTCTCTCAGGGCCTTGCACTGGTGTTTGGGGCTCTAACATTGAGATGTTTCTTGATGGGCTGTGAGAGTCTTTGATGGAGGGGGTGCGAGGGGAGGTGGCGTAGTTTCTCACCCTGCATCAGGGCTTTTGGATCAAGACTTGTTACAAAGACCATGGTTTTCATCCCACTCAAGACAGGCTGGAAGACTCCTGTCTCTTCTCAGTCTTTCTGATGAGACTTAAAAGTGATCACCTGCACAGCAAATCTTGTACCCATTACAATAGCACCTTTGTGAAGACGAATTAAAGACGTGCGTACTAAAAGACCTCATCTATAGTGAACCGCAGAGTTCTCACTCAGGAACGAAGAGAGAAAGAGAATAACCGCACTCAAATTTTAAGAACACAGGAAGAGTAACTTGTATCTTACACTATCCGCTCTACAAATACATTGAAAAAAAAATCATGGCTGCTTTGAAATGAAATAAAATGGGAACTCTCAGTGTCGCAATACTCCAAGCGTGAGTGCATGTGCATGTATGCTATGGTTATTGGTATCCGGATCAATTTTTTTTTCTCTGTCTCAACTTTTTGTTTTTGAACAAGTCTTACTACATTTCATAAATGATTTGACACCTATTACAAACCAGACAGGCTGATGAACGAATGGTTACCAGTCACACCAGTCATACCAATATACAAGAGCAAGACAGGTGCAATAAAGGAGGCAGAAAAAGAGCCTTACCTTGGGCACAGGTTCTTTGCTGGGGTCCAGGAGAATCTTCCCGATGTTCTTCCGGTCATGCAGCTTCTGCATGCCCCTCCCCCACCTGTACAGGAACCCACATTCATACAGGTACATACAGTATAATGCAGGCACATATGTGCACATGCACAGACATACAAACACACACACGCAACACACACACACACACACACATGTGCATACACATACACACTCTCAAAAACAATTATCTTACTAATACAGGCATAGAGACACAAAGACACACTTCAGAAGATTGCAATAGTCTCTTTAAAAAAAAAAAAAAAAAAAAAAAACTCACTGAACTTTACTGCATTCCATTCTATTGCATCACACTGTTTTGCACTGTGTTGATGTATTGTATAGCAATGTATTGTATTGGTATATAACTATGCTGTCACAAAAGTTTCTTTGTCTGAAACATGAGACTATCCTCAAGACAGAACACATCACAACAAAGCAGCACATCCTTTTTATTTGTTTGCATCTTTTTTGTTTTCCCTACTACACATTTTTGCTGCTGTAGGTTCTTTAACTTGTGTGCAAAATGCATGCAGCATACAGGACCTCAGCATGTTGTCTCAATCCGAAAGATTTGCACTCAGACACAGGACTCTTGGGGGAGAGAAAACAAAAACCTGCCCTGTGTGACCTCCAACCACAGCCCTACGATTGTCTCCCTTTTCAGGTAAAAAAATTTTCTTAGCAACATTGCATCCACATTTGTGTGTCATAGCATGCTTTGCAGACAACGTTACATGCATGTGCCTGTGGAAGTTCTGCATTCCCTCAACACCTTTCAAATACATTTGGCAGTTTTTAACCAGTGTAACCAAGCTCCCACTATCAGGTAAAAAAAAACAAACTTTTGAGAGCGACTTTCACAATAATATGCCTTTCTTTTAGTTTGTTTTTATGCCTTATGAGAGCTTGCTGGATTGCCTCCTTGCACACAGCCTTAGACTTAGAGCGTCCGGTATCTGTTTAAAAACCCACACAGATTAGATACATGGTGTACGAGTTAAACCTCTGGGTAGCTTTTCAGCTGGCATGCAGCTGGCATGCAGTTCAATGTACACATGCAATATGGCATGTGGTCCATTACACTGGCCAACTATGCATGGGTACTACCTGATGAATATGCATTGAGCACTCTGATGATGCAAACATCAGTTCTACCTGATGACTACCTTTATATGTCAGTGGTGTATATATATATATATATATATATATATATATATACACACACACACACGTATGGCATCTGTTAACATGCATGAGAGTGTGCATACAAAGGATGTGCACCCCTCACTTCTGCACACAGCCTGATGATTTGTCTGCCTACATGTGAGTTTGCTTCAGCGTGTCTGGCTGGCACGCCCACATGCACACCAGTCATGACAATCTCCACTCACATCTTCAAAAGCCCACACAGAGTCGATGACAGGCTTGATCTTGCCCTGCTGGTGCAGTTCCAGCAGTGTGTCCACCACCCTGCGCACGTAGTTGTGCTGCCCCTGGCGGAAGAGGAAACGTCGCAGCTGGAAGCCCCCCACGCTGCGGTTGTCGTCAAAGAGTTTGATGGGGTTCACCTTGTCCACTTGCCACCACTGCCACACAGAAGACACAGGGCACGGGTCAATGAACAACACTGAACGTGATATGTCCCAGGATGCATGTGGGATCCCAGTCTCTGCCAGTAAGTGCTTGTAGGACTAGCTGAATGGTCACAGAGGTGATACATCTCCCAATAGTGTGGTCTCTTCTGGCACAGTGGATGGCTTCTTCAGGCAGACTGCTGGCCTGAATCTACATTGCTTGAAACTTCACAAAATGGCCTGAATTCAAATATGAAAAGAATTTGTTGTTATTACGAGACTTATAGGAGAAATTTTTTTCTCCAAAAATTCAAAAAAAAAAAAAAAAAAAATTGCTGTAGACTATGGATAGGTCTGTCGCTGGTCAGAATAAAGAGGAACTGTTCTTCAAAAGGTAAAAATATCATGAGAGTGTGAGAACACAGATTCTTCAAAGACAGTTCAGTTCTAGTGAGGACTGAACTGGTGTGCAGAGAGGTTATTTCCCTTCACTGGACATCACCTTTGACTATACGATCCCAACAACAAAGGTTGCTTGCAACCAACACAGGTTACATACTATGCATTTTCACTGTCTTCATCCCTCCTCTGATAACGCAGATTTACAAGACCCCCTCGTCAATAGTTCTCAAGCGTTGTATACAACAACTGACAATGCAGGTTGCTCACAACTGATATTCCTACACTGTTGTATCCAGTTACCGCCTTTTCAAGTCTGCATCCTTCACAACCAACATCGTCAAAAGTGTACAGTTTGAATTACTCAACTGATTACTTCTTTTCCTTTTTGACTTTTTTTTTTCAACCATGTCCAGATCCAGAAATGTAATTTTATGATACTATTTTCAGTTATAGTTAACAGCTTTATGTATTGTTATTTGATGGTGTTCAGCCAACTGTTTTATTCATTCATATCTATCTATTCATTCTAATTGCAGATCATACTATGGTGCTCACATCAGTGATGTTCTTGTCACAGGGTTTCTTGTTCGAAGTTTTAATACTGATGTGTGTGTGTGTGTGTGTGTGTGTGTGTGTGTGTGTGTGTGTGTGTGTGTGTGTGTTTTAATATTTACAGTTTGAATGTTTTAAGTCCATGGTGCTTTGAGATGACATGTCCATGCATATAGCTTTAAATGCATTTTATGTGTAGTGGAACTTAATGATGTGAGCAAGATTATTTTGTGTGCTATGACTGCACTGAAGTTGAGTAAGTTGAATTATTAAAATGTTAGTTTGTTCAATTTCTATTTATCCGAGTCATCGAAAAATGCATTTCCTTTAACAAGAACATGTAAAATGCCTTCTGTGTTATGTCTTTTAAAACGCATGCACCAAAACCAAATATTCACAATCTTAGTAGACGGTGTCACATACCTCATGATATATACTGATTTATTGTGTCTCTGGGGCCCAGGGAGAGCAAAAAAAAATGGAAATAAAGTGGGATGATGTCTGCAAAAGCTATCAATTAAAATTGTCAGTGAACCCTTGTCTTCAACAGCAAAAAATCCCTGTAGGTTTGGGTTAGCATTGCAAACAAAACAAAAAAGCACAATGAAAAAAACTGCAACTGAAGCAGGTCATGAATAAAAGCATACTAGCACATCATGTGACCAATGGTGTATCCACTGAATGTCCTGCATGAAGTCCATGAGCAGGGCTCCCCTAGTGGCGTGTTTGTGCGTAAATGAAGCAAGGACATCCATAGAAAATAGTGTGACAAGCCAAACAGGAAGGAGGCCAATGCAACTGAATTCTCTATAGCATACAGCGACAGACAATCATGAAAATCTTCAGCTCAGCGTAAACTTCAAACATCAGAGATGACCATTTGACAGCAAATGCACATAACTGCTCACTGTCCATACACTTATCAAAGAGAAAAAGAAGCTAAACAACAAAAGAAGATGAGCCAAGAAACGTCACGACTGCTGAGCCAATATACTGAACCATCATCGTGGGGGTTTGCAGATACTGGTCACCCTACCACCTCCCTCCCGGCCTTCCACTTTTAAGCTTTTGCCAGAGTTGCCTGATCTTGCAGCATCCATCCGTTTGCCTCTTGCTCAACAAAGAATCGGTATACATCCCTGCAGAGTCGACCTTCAGAACAGGTGGAGCAGAGAAAGTCTCATCCTTTCAAACTACAAAGTGAAGGTACACATGAATTCTCTTTCAATAGATAAATGAATAACTAAATGAAACTTTTTTTGTTTCAATGGCCAGCCCTGCATGAGGTTGTGGCTAAAATGCATGGATTTGTCACTGCAGTAGTGTGCGTGTTCCTGTGCTTGGAAAGCAAGTGCTTCATTTTCTTCTTTCTCCCTGCTGCCCTTGGAGATTCTTGAATGTGTTAAACTATGTTAGGTATGTGATACAGTCAAATCCACACACACACACACACACACACACACACACATACACGTACACCAGCATGCACGTAAACATACTCCTGTCACTACCATTAAACCTGATAATATATTAAAGAATGTACGATAGAGAGAAAAATAAGAAGTGGGCTTACATACATGCAAAATCAAAGAAGATATTCTCAAATTGTGTGAAAAACTTGAATAGTTATTTATTTTTTTTTCTTACTCTGCCTTGTTTGCAAAATTATTGTTTGTATGCATGACACCAACAGCCATCAAGACTTCTTCCGAGACCCAGTGACTTCATGTCAAGCACAAGTGATTATTCACATGCCGGCACTCTCAATAGCGAAACTGAACTTTCGGTCATATTTGTGATGGAGTTATGAGTGAGCACAATCAAGTTTATATAATCAATAAACATGATTGCTTTTAGTAGGGTTAAATCAAAGCTTTATTACACAGCTATAAATACTCCATCATAAGGATGGAGCCCAACAGAATATGGCTGAAGGTAAAAGAAAATATGACCAACTTAAGATAGCCAGCCACAACATAGATAACTAAGCACGTGATATGACCGATTCACTCCATTGTTGTCTGCTGCCTCCGACTGCTTGGATTTCTTTTCAAATCAACGTGTTCTCCATTAATCGATCAGAATTCTGCAAACTTCTTTTTACAATGTTTTCATCCACTTTGTCACCTGCACATGCAGATGGTCCGTCATTTCAATCCCTCCTTCACCTCATACAAGCAGGTGGAAGAACTGAACAAGTCATCCCCATTTGAATATTTGTTCAGTCTAGCAGCATGAGAGATACTGACACTATTGTTCTTTAATTGTAATTATTTGCCACTATCACAGGGATAGAGTCACTGTGTGCATGCCAGCCCGGAAGAAAAGCGGTGCAGGAGAAGAAAGTGGTCAGATTTATCATACGCAGAGATCTCTACACAGGTATCTGGATTGATCAGTATGCCAGACGGCAATTAGCGTATGTTTTAGACAAGTGCCCTCATAGACCATTTAGCTGTAACCAGACACTGCAGCTGACACACTCACACACAAAACAACTTTCAGCATCCAGGAACTTTCCCAATCACAGACTCCCAGTCATGGCGTCATCATGACCTTCTCCAACATACTTAAAGCGTGACAGCTACATGACGCCTCAGTCAAGCTGTTTACAACGCTTCCAAGTGCAAAAGCCATAGCAAAGGATTCTAAAATGATCTTGCACTGCCTTCTCCCACTCTTCTAAAAATTCACAAAACTTGCGCTTTCCGTCGACACACTCCAGGATTTAAACTGATACTCACATTTTGCCCTCTCTAATCTTAGTCAGATTTCATCTTTCTATCTAAAATGTCACATCTGGGTTGGACCACGCATGACTTTAAGTCATGCAGATACAAAAGGGAAAATGCTTCATCCAATACAGGTGGCTAAAACTGCATATGATCCAGAAGGGGGATTTCATAAAGAACTGCCTTCACCCTGGCTCACTCTGGCTACCAAGCAGGATCCTGACAATAGACACTCTGCGCTCTTGTTCAAAATGATGGAGAAAACTGCACAGCAACATGGTGGTCAATGCTTGTTTGCAAAGGAAATTATACACTACACCCCAAGCAAGAGTCTCAGTTGGACGTTTGCAGGTGTGGACAAAACCGCCCAATCCTGAACACGTGTGCCATATTCTGCAGGTACGAACAAAAACGACGACCTACCAGTGAATACATGTGCAATATTCCGCAGGAACAGACAAAACCGACCAACTCATGAACCCTTGTACAATATTTTGCAGGTATGGACATAACGGCTAAACCATGACTACGTGCAATATTTCTGCAGGTATGGACAAAACTGCCAAAGCCATGAACACATGTGCCACATTAAGCAGATATGAACAAAACTGACCAGCCCATAAACACTTACGCCATATTCTGCAGGTATGGACAAAACTGACCAACCCATGAACATATGGACCATGTTCCACAGGTTTTAAAAAATCACTGACCCATTAACACTTGTGCCATGTTTCACAGGTATGGACAAAACTGATCAATGTATGAATACATGTGCCATGTTCTAAAGGTATGGATGGAGCTGACAGATTCTTTAACACATGTGCCATCATGAACAAAACTGACAAACCCATGAACACATGTGCCATGTTCTAAAGGTATGAACAAAACTGGCAACAACCCATGAACACATGTGCCACGTTCTAAAGGTATGGATGGAGCTGACAGACTCTTTAACACATGTGCCATCATGAACAAAACTGACGAACTCATGAACAGGTGCCATGTTCTAAAGGTATGAATAAAACTGACAACCCATGAACACATGTGCCATGTTCTAAAGGTATCAACAAAACTGACAACCCATGAACATGTGTGCCATGTTGTATAGGTATGGACAAAACTGACAAACCTATGAACATCCATGCATGTTCTAAAAGGTATGAACAAAACTGACAACCCAAGAACACGTGCCATGTTGTACAGGTATGGACAAAACTGACAACCCATGAACACATGTGCCATGTTGTACAGGTATGGACAAAACTGACAACCCATGAACACATGTGCCATGTTGTACAGGTATGGACAAAACTGACAACCCATGAACACATGTGCCATGTTGTACAGGTATGGACAAAACTGATTAAACCCATGAACACAAGTGCCATGTTGTACAGGTATGGACAAAACTGATTAAGATATGAACATATGTGCCATGTTCTAAAGGTATGGACAAAACTGATCAAGATATGAACATAAGTGCCATGTTGTACAGGTATGGACAAAACTGATCAAGATTTGAGCATATGTGCCATGTTGTTCTAAAGGTATGGACAAAACTGACACTCTTTAACACATGTGCCATCATGAACAAAACTGACAAACCCATGAACATATGTGCCATGTTGCACAGGTATGGTCAAAATTGACATAACCTTGAACACAAGTGCCATGTTCTAAAGTATGGGGAAGAAACTGACCGACACATGAATACAAATGTCATGTTCTACCGATATGGACAAAACTGACCAACCTGAGAATACAAATGCCATGTTCTACAGATAAGCACAAAACTGACCATTGCATGAACACATGTCATGTAATAAAGGCAAGGGGAAAAAAAAAAAACTGACCTACCCAAGAACACAGGTACTACGGTCTGGAAAGGGAAAGAATTCTGCAGTCCTCTCACATACATATCAAGCAAAAAAAAAAAAAAAAAAGCTTTATAGTTTTCTGTGAATTCCTTCCTGAATTATTCTGGACTGTTTGTCATGGAAGACATCACTAGACCAACCATAACAACACATGTTTCATCTGTCACTCTCAAAAGCACACATCAAAATGCAAGAAAAAAGAAAAGGAAATGGAACGTTCACCTCCTGTTGTGCAACAGAGGCCAAATTCTGGGGATGAAAAATTGTACAATATCAAGCCCAGGTAAAGACCACAAAACAAAGTAAGGGGAAGAAACAAATGACTGGGCTGAAAATGAAAAAGCTGATGATAAAAAAAAAGGAAAGATAGGCATTAGTAACACAGAATTTGAAAACTACAAAGACAAGGTTAGAGTTCACAACTGTGTAAACACAGCACCTCTGCTGAGGCAGACTGGAGCACTAAGACAAGAGTACCTAGAGTTTAAAAAAAACAAACAATAGATGGAGCGGCTCCTCTCTACAGTGGTACAGGGTGCACATGTTATTTAACACATGCATGTTTATAAGCTTTCATCACTCAGCCATATACAACTGGCATTAACAGAACTATAACCAAATCAAGAACTCATGAACAGAAATGTTCCCATAGACTCTAAGGTCACGTCATTGTCTTCTTTTCCATGTGAATGCCTTCAGCTGTCACCACCCATTGCTTTCTCATAAATCCAGTGGCTGTTCTTCCCTAGACCATCTCTTCACTGAGTATAAACATCATCAACTCTACAATTCTAATGAAATACATCCTAATGAAAAAAAAAAATTCATGAAACAAATTCCTACACCAACAGATGAAACTTGCTTTGCTCTTCTCTGAAAGCAAATCTTAAACTAAACATTCCATCAGTGACAAACGCTATTTGATTCCGTTCGTCCTTTCTCTGATGAAAAAAAATCTGATGGAAAAAAAAAAAAAGCAGCCTGTCATGATGACTGAAAACGATGCACAATAGTATACAAATGTACGCCCATATTATACTCGAGGAGGAAGGAACACAGATGTACTATTGTAAATGCAAACATGTACTGCCAGATCATACACACATCACTGGCATGCTTCCCTTACCTTCAAAAAACACACTGATGGAGTGCATGCTTTCCTCAATTTCAAATGTTTTTAGCCGTTATATATCATTTGTCTCCATTGTCTTTGAGATAAACAAAAACAACACGTACGACATACGTTTCATGCAGTTTTATCTTGAACAGGAATACATTGTTCTGCCTATAACTGCTACACATACACTAAACAGAAACATTTGCATTTAATAGCCTGTATGCAGGGATGAAAATAAAACTATTCCAGAATAACGAAGAAAAAAAAAAATATGGAAAGACCATAAAAAAAAAAGATATGTTTTCCAATCTCTAATAAAAAAGATTAAAACATCTACAGAACATCGCAAAATCATATATGAAATGGACTATCCACAAACTGAAAAAAAAAAAAAAATGAGCTGTCAATAAGCAGAAGCTAATAAACCGACACCCTGGGGGTTGGGACGTGATGGTGGTCCAAGCACAGGATGGTGATGGCATTATGTTGTCAGTCCAAAACGAGCAAGGCACACAGTGAAAAAAAACTCACTCATCAATTTTTGCTTTTCCTTTTTCTTCTGTTGCACTTCATGTGCCTTTCATGCCCAAGTGACCAAACACAGGATACTGCTGACTGGCTCAGAACGTTTACTTTTGAAATACACATCGTGAGTGCACCAGACAAAAGTTGGAAACAACCAGTACATCTTGATAATACACCGCTATCACGCAACACACATATCATGTGTGTTCTTATCACTGCTCTTCAACCTTAATTTGCAATCAATAAACTGCAAAGGTTTGGTAAAACATCTACAGGTATATCTACAGGTTCTTCAGGTTACAGGTACATCTACAGGTTCTTCAGGCTGGTCTGATTAATGTGAACAAGCTTTTTCTGTTGAACGTCTACAATATCTTAAACTGAAATTAACTCAGAAGTCTTCCATAATCAAGTTCTCTGAACAGTCTGTGTAATCAACAGTGATTAAAAATTTGGAGCCATCTACAGTTTTAAAGCATGCTTTTTTCAGCCAACGAAATATCAACAGGGACTGACACCCTCATTTTATCACAATGTATATATCACATCATTACCTAAAGTTTTACTGAGCACGAGTTATACTTTTCCAGTCAATGGCTCATGTACAATTGTATTTTTTCAAGTACAGACTTCAGCCACTATGATACTAACACATACCACTAAGGTCATGTCTTTCATGGATTATGCAAGAGTTTTCACTGTGGCCTGTTCCTTCATACTCACCACGATGTTATCTGGCATGTGCAGCTGAGAGGAGCAAAATAAGGTCACCTACAGTTATTGACAAAGTTCTCCAAATATGGCCTCAGACAGCAGAGATACAAATTCAACTCTGATTGAAACTGGGCAGACCTTTATGCACAACGATGATTCCTAGCCCTTCAGTACATACCAGAGAGAAACTGGACCCAAAGTGAACCTTAATACTCAACAAAGGAATGCAGATCTCTTAATGTTGTGTGGGTATTTATTTGGAGCAAGACAGGAAACTGTAACCAACATGGTGTGTTAGACCAGTAATACATGGTTTAGTGTTGGTAACTGAAATCTTCTCTTTTAACCCTAAGATTGTGCAGACCTTGAAACACACCCCACAAAAAATGTTTTTCTATTCCGCTACTAACTATTCAATTCTGAATTTTCACATTATGATCTGAGCCTAACCAAGACACACGGCTTCTGTTTTGATACAAACTTAAAGCAGGCATGCCTGTTTTTTTTTTTTTATCATTCATCACTGGACTATATCAATGTTCAGTTGCTGTTGCTATCCTTTTCATGTCCCGTGAAGAAAGGCATTTTTCTTTGAATGATTTAAGTCTTTTTTTTTATACTTCTCAGCATTTTACATTGCCTCTGTGAGGATCAAATAAGTCTTTATTTGCAAACTGATGCACAGTGAAGTTCAATGTTTATTACCAACTTTATGATACAGCAATATAGAACCAAAACCAGAATGTAAAAAAAAAAAAACAAAAAAAAAAAAATCAGGACAATTTGGTACGACATTTTATCAACTGTGGTTGAAAATACCGAATATATATATATAGAATACATACAGATCCACAATAAAACAAACAAAACAAAAAATGATGACTAAGAATGCACTCTTGAGTATGAACACACATAAATGAAAGCACGCATGATTATTATTTGACTGCGGAATTCAATGTTCATATCAACAGACATGATATCTGAATATTAAAATATTACCTAAGAATAGGTTTTATTTTGTTCCAGTCACAGAAATGTTAATTGTACGATTAGCGTAATGATGGATGATCATTATCACACAAGAAAAGAATATTCCGTGGTAATTTAAGCTTGTTTTTCTGAGTATAAAATCTGAAAAGATATACTTACCGACTTGGCAAAGCTGAAAAAGCTTTTAGTTTCTCCAGTGACAATGTTGGATGATCCTGTAACACGTACAGTAACGATGATGAGTTGACAGTACAAGAAAATCAGTGGGCTGACAATACATACAAATCTGTTTCTGAGCGTTTCACATATTGAACATGCGTAATTTGTCCTAAATATAATATGTCAAATAACAAAATCTAAAATAATCTAGTCTTCATTTACACATAGACACACACATATTCTCATTCACTCACTTGGGCAGTTAGTGTTTTAAACAATAAGAAAATGTCTAAAGCCAAGCTCTCAAGGATAGCACAAATGCATGCACCTGTTCAAAATGATGAAAATAATTGACAGGTTTTCATTCAATCATTAGGATACAATAATAACAACAATGATAACAAACATGATAATTATATCATCCCAGGACTAATAGCTCCTAGGAGTGCCTTGTACAGCTGAGATTTAACAAATCAACTCTTAAGTTGCACCTAAAAATCACACCAGGTGAACTCAGGTTACAGTTCCAGTTGCCCAGGTGGAAACCCTTCCGAACAGTGGGCAAAGGCCGACATGTGCGAAAAAGCACACACACACACAAACACACACACACACACTGAACAAATCAGACATGAAAGACTGTCAGCTTCAGGTACCACCTTTCATTACCAAACACCATATGAAACTTTATTCTGTGCATTTTACCTTTCACGGCCAGTTATGTGACGTTTACAACAAACAAGGTTCAATCTATCAGAAAAAATGTTGGATTTCCTCAACCTCCCAGATCAGGGGTCTGACTGGTACTTTGGTCTGGTTGGCTAAATCTCAGCAATGTCCCAACAGATATTAAAAATATGTGTTGATGTTGCTGTCCATGGTTGATTACAGCATGTATGAGAGTAAGGGGGCAGACTTGGTGATGCTGATTGGCTTTTACAGCATCTTGGAGCAGGAGGGGTATTTCAGCATTTCCACAACCCACCAAACACTGACATAAATGGCATGATCTTTAACAATCTTAACCCATCTTCTACATGCACCAATCGCGCTAGTAATTTTCAACCTGGTATTGCAAACCTGGGAAAAGCAACAAGACCTTTAACCTGATCATTGCTATTGGTGCAAGTCAAATGCTGCAATTGTACACTTCCCCATCACCACCATCCGATTAAATGAAAATTATAGCAGTATGCACAACCAGTGTCGGATGTTTTTGTTAGTATTTTGTCACCTGAACTGGTAAAACACCTGTTATTGCTAGTAAACATGAATCCTGCATGTGCACATGAAATGGACTCAGCCATTACCAGGTCAGAACATATGTGAATGTGGAAGAGTGGAAAAATTCCGCTCCACACTTAACCCACACAAGCTGTGTTGGCACTTGAAACCATGACCCTCTGATGGAAAAGTCCACCAGGGGAAACAGTTAAAACACAAATAATAGATACACATATTACATTTATTTCTCTGCATTTCTCAAAAAAAAAAAAAAAAGAAAACACACAGGCATCTCACCATAGAGAAGGTATTTTCCCATGGGTTTCAGGACGCTGATGCCCCTGTTAGTGTCCTCACCACACAGACAGTCAGCACTATGTCCACCCCATCGGAGGATATCCTGCATACAACCAGAACAAGATAGTAACATTGAGTGATGCATGTGCAACCATTCATATGAACAAGTTCTCATCTTATACACCACCACAAAAGATCATGTTGCCACAGTGCCAAAACAATAGCCTCTAGAGAGAAGCCTCAACAAACTTTGTTGCCTTCATGTAAAACATGCAAGGATCCCTGCCAAAAATTCCAGTCCTAATAATAACCTGATGAACATAACTCATAAGGGAGTCTTTTTTTCCCAGAATATATCTTGGCTAATCTGTAATTAGTCTGTTCTGTGTCAAAAGCTCCATAACTACCCCGTGAACAACTCAGTTTCTAAAAACACTCTTCTGCTTGCAAAAACAATTAAGCATAGATGTCTTTTTTCTGGCTATGACAATTTCTTAAAAACGAAGACCTTGCAGACATGAGCAGCAGAGATCATAATTATAGGCCTGCACTAATGATTATAAGAAAAAGTGTCACCCATCGCATTTTCTGCAGATGGCGGTAGCACAAATGTTGACAGTAAATTAATAACCCCCTGTCAGTAGATGCCATACACACTGATCATTTCAGCTATGCCGTTTGTGACCATGAATAGTAGGATGGACTTCTACAGCGAATTATGAACACCCTGGTACATTAAGTTGTACAGAGAGGGCTAGGATAGTGAGTAATGTGTTTTACAGCCTTATGTAAAGATGTTGAAATACTGCAGTTCTATATGAGATTGAGTACACAGAGGGAATAATATAGACTGCCTACCAAAGTCAGCACTACTCTTCAACTTTGGAAAAAAACTGCCCAGCTCACAAACACCACTAAGACTCTTTCACAAGCAAAAGGGATAATCAAGTTAATACAGGTTTATGGTCATGAACTAATAGTGTTAAGTTTGCTACTCACTTTCGTATCTCTTGCACATAGTCGACATTGTGGTCCAGAAGGTGGGTACCTTGTCCTTGATGTTCTCATGCTTGTGAGCAGAGGCGGTGCCAAAGATGGTCACATTCTCCACCGTTTTGCACAGCTGCAGCAAGGCCTGACCCTGACATTGGACGACAACAAGATGGATTCATCTGACATTTTGCCTATCTTAAACGAAAAACAACTTATCATTAATTCAGGTTCAGTTAAAAGGCATTTGACGAGTACATAATTCAAGACCCATTGACTGATAGCTTCTTCTCTTGTTCTATAAACTAAGTGCCATGACAACTAAATCTGCTGGCGGACAAGTGCACCTGCTGTCTCCATTCGCCTATTGGGCAACCAGTAGGCCTAACTGACCGTTTTGTTCAAAGGTGACTGAGCAGTCAGCTTGAGCGCAGACCGATGGTCACCAGTCTCGGTCACATTATCAAAAACAAAACAAAACAATTTTTGAAAAAGCCTTCCGTGCAACTGAAACTCATAATACATTAAACACACAGGCAAAGGTCGCTCCCCACCCACCCAATCCCACTCCTCTTCACTCTTCATGAGTTTTCCCCTCCAACGGTTTCTGAAAGGCTGTGCTTGCTCCGTACTCTGGCCGGTTTTGCTAGCCTATGCTTACACAACAGCTTGGAGTATCACATCACTGGGAAAGTAGGCCCAAGTGTTGAAAAGCAAAAAACACTCTGCGGTCTAGATCTAACAATTTTCCAGTTATTCCAAATTATGAAAACACTTCAGATCTACGTAACATGTCAATCTTACCATGCCACCGGCGGCGGAGTGCAACAGGAGTGATTGGTCCTTACGGAGGTTGGCCAAGTCGAACAGAAGGATGTGGGCAGTGACGTAATGCATCAACAGGCTGGCGCCGTCCTCAAAGCTCACGTTGTCCGGCAACTTGAACACGGCGGTGGCAGGTACGGCCACCAGCTCCGCCCAGGCCTTGTAGTCCGACAAAGCCATGACTCGGTCGCCCACACCTGACGGTACAATGAAGCACTATACTTTCTTGTTTACAATAAACCAGTAGGCCCACAGTGCTGTGCCGTGCCAATGTACAAAAAGGATGCAAAACACACTTGAATACCAGATCAGTAAGAACATGCACGAGGAAGTTCTTGCGGGATGAAACGTGTTTCCTTCAAGGAGCCGAAACGTTTTTATGTTTCCAGTAGTATTCTGGGGCGAAACATTTTTGTTCTTTCAGCTTCTTTCATGGGTAATCAGCTTTTAACACATTTTATATCTACATGTATTTTGCAAGTAGATCTAACCCTGCAGTCAACATGCGTGTTGGCCTGTTCATCACTGTCATCGGCCTGTTTTCAACTATCACCGGTGTTTTCAGTAATACTGATTTTGCATCCACTGGTAAGTTTCTTCAGGTCAAGGACTATGTCCCACAATGACTATGACAGTGACAAGACAAACTTGGAACTTTCAGCATGTACGTCACTTTGACCAGGCACGTGCTATGATGCAGTGGATTGCGGGCTTCTGAGATGGTGGGATCGACTGATTCCAGTCACTGCCGTGTAGCCATGCTAAGTATTAACCGGATTTTTTTTTTCCCTTCACCCCACCCAGACCCCCCATCCCCACACTCCCTCCGGCTCTTTCTGACCCTGAGCTGGGTCCTCTTGTCCTAAGTCATTCAGTGTACTACTACATCAGTAATTGTCCCAGTCCGAAGACGCTCTCTGAGAACAGCGAGATTTTGTCCTCTGCTCAACCGACAAGTCGCTTCTCTCATGAGGAGCTTATTCTGGACCTCCGTTTTTCTGGGGGTTGGGTTCTACTTTTGGGGCACACCGGGCCTACCCAGAGTTAGTTTTTGCTATGGGCTCGAATGGGAAGACTGGAAACTCATGGTCGATATTCATCCTCTTAACGGATGCTTCTGTGAAAGGTGTTGCTCATGTGTATGTCAGGAGAGCGACTGCAGTCTGGACTTCACACTACTGGATCTGCCTCGAACCCCGACATTTTTTTTTTGCTTGGCCGTATTGTCGCATTTAAAAGGCCACTAAAGGGACGGTCTAGCTCAGAAGTGATTCACTGTTGATCTGCCCAGTACGCTAATGAGTCGCCATGTCAAACTGGAAAAGATAAGGTGACAACTGTGGATTTTGTGTTAAGAGCAAGAAGACTGGCAAACGCACAGACACACGGATGCGCTTACTACAAATATGATGAGGCGACGTTATACAATACACTGCAAGAGTGGATATAGTGCACTCATCTGTGACCAGCAATGTGTGGCTACGTGAACATGCAAGGTGTAACAGATGGCCCTGTGTATTACGCAGTGATTTTACGATAGGGCAGAACACACACACACACACACACACACACACACACACACACACACACACACAAGTAAGCCAAACAAAAATCTCCCATTCATGAAGTGATGATTGCAATAAATCAGAGATCTCACGGATCTCACACCAAGTCGGATCAATGAAGTGGATTTCGCCCCTTTGGTCTACTTCGCTGATATTAACTAGCATCGATTGCACTGGCTTTTACGTTGGGCATAAACTTTTGCCACATTATATATAACAGTGTCAATCACAACTGCAAATTAGCTGACGAGCTGACAGATGAAAAGAATCTGTAGAACTGTTCTGAGGCAGGCCTAATTAAAAAAAAAAAAAAAAAAAGTCACCATGCATTGTGGCAGAAAACAATACATTCACCAGAATATGAAAGATTGAATTAACATCGTCATATGCGGAGAGAAGCATAAAACTGTTGATTGAATAAGGAATTTGGTGCACGTGGAGATTGCTAATTAAGTTGAGTCATGGTTTGGCATTCTCTCTCTCTCTCTCTCTCTTTGTATATGTGTATGTGTGCGCGTTTCCTATACATACAAATATACATATATACGTATCTCTGTGTGTGCGTGCGCGCGCGCGCGCGCGCGTGTGTGTGTGTGTGTGTGTGTGTAGACAAACATATAGATATAGATTTGTTCCACGTTTGCATTGTTCTTGCCTCTCTCTCTCTCTGTGTGTGTGTGTGCGTGTATGTATGTGTGTCCGTTGTGTGCACGCCAGCACGTGCATGTGCCTGTGTATATGTTTGTGTGTGTTGCCTGCGTGTGTGTATGTGTATGTGTGTGTTGCTTGCGCGCGCATACATGCGTGCGTGCATGCGCGCGCGTGTGTGTGTGCGTGCATGCCTGCGAGTGCATGTGCATGTGTGTGTGTGTGGTGCTTGCTTCCGTGTGCGCACGCACCTATGTGTGTGTAAGTATGTATGCGCGCGCGTGTGTGCACGCGCATGCGTGTGTGTGTGCGTGCGTGCGTGCGTGTGCATGTGCTCTTTGTAGAAGAGAGCTTGATGACAATCTCGGAAATCCAAGAAATACCTCTGGAATTTCTGATACGGAGATCTTTATAACAAAGATCTTTAAAACAATTTCAGAAATCAAGAAACACTACTGGCATTTTCCAGTGTGAAGGGTGAAGTGTATATTATGCTTTCTTGTCGTACGCTTCCGTCACCCACGAATACTGTCCCTTGCTTACCTGCGGACTTCCATCCGTGCAAGCCACCCTACAATTTGGTATCAGGCCTCATTGTTCTTTCGCCTTCCCACCCGCAAGCTTTCCACCTTTCCCCAATCCCTTCCAGCCTAATCGTCTGTATTCAGGACCCCCCCCCCCCCCCCCCCCCCCCCACCACCACCACCACCACCACCGCCCTCCTCCTCCCCCACATGCCTCTCGAGGACTCCACTGAGAAATTCCCAGAGGAAATATCTGAACGAGTAATATGACATTTAACTTCCCATACCACTGGCTCGCTCACACAACCCGTCTCCTCTGTAGATCTTTGTTCCCTGCCCACTTGAAGATAGCGCGTATCCTTCCTTATTCTGGCTTCCAGTCTTTTCGTACTTGATGCACGGGGCCAGAACTGGTTTTTTCTGCCCGAGTCCGGGAATGACTCCAAGACACTCATGAAGAAGGAAGAAAGTTAAGGAGATTTATAGCACGCTTCTTCGTTTCTTTCCCCTTCTAAAATACAGGCGCGCGCGCGCTCGTACACACACACACACACACACACACACACACACACACCATGCACGCATCCCCCCCCCCCCCCCCCCCCCCCCCCACACACACACACACACACACGCACACACACACACACACACTGTCCTCGCAACTCCGTTCTCAGCTCTCTCTCCCCCCCCCCCCCCCCCCCCCCCCCCCCCCCCCCCCTCTCCCTTCTGTCTTTCATCTTACCATCTCCCGACGCCCTTAAAGACATCGCAAGACATGACAGCCAGAAGCATTTGTTGCGAAGTCCAGTGACTGCCGTGTGAAGTGTGTGTGTGTGTGTGTGTGTGTGTGTGTGTGTGTGTGTGTGTGTGTGTGTGTGTGTGTGTGTGTGTGTGTGCAGGCGCGCGTGTGTGTGTGCGCGTGTGTGTGTGTGTGTGTTCAGCGGAAGATCTGGTTTGAATCGATCTTCCTCAGATCCAGCCCTTTCTCTCCCCTCCCGCCCCCCCCCCCCCCCCCCCAACCCCCCTCCACCACCACCACCACCACTCCGCTACCGGGCTCTTCTTTTCCCCACCATCCTAACTTCTCAATCTTCAAGGAAACTCTCGTGCATCCCTTCCAGTAAATTTACGTACTACCATGCTGATTCATCCTTGTCCTTTAAAGGAATGCTAACATGGATTCCAGAATCGCTTTCGCTGAGAGTAGCACATAACATTCTAGCAAAAGCTTTTTTTTTCTCCGGGGGACTACTCACATCAAATCCACGAGCGTTATCTCCGAAAATAGACTGTACATAGGCCGACTTGTCTCCAAAAATAGATTATACAAATATCAACCCTACTAGTGTTTTCTCCGAAAATAGACAATACATACATTAAACCCACAAGCATTCTCTCCGGAAAAGACTATAAGCTTGCATACAGTAAACCCACAAGCGATCTTTTCGAAAACGGACTATACATATATTAAACCCACAAGCGTTCTTCCAAAAATAGACTACAACTACATTAACCCACATGCGTTTTCGTTAAGATCAGACAATAACTTTCAAACAATAACTACTTTCGCCGACGGTAAGTAATACTTACATATTTCACTAAAAGCTTTTTTTTTCGCTCAAAATAGACAGTATGCATTACATTCAAAAGCGTTTTCGCCGAGTATAGACAGTACCTGTACATGAAATCTGGAGCTGTTTTCGTCGCGAATGGACTACATTTGCATCAAACCCAGAAGCGTTCAGTTTCGTCGAGAATTTACTGTGCTTGCTTTAAGTCTGAAATCATTTTCGCCGAAAGTAGACGACACTTATATCAAATTCAGAAGCGTTTTCTTCGAAAACTGACTATGCTTATATCAAACACGCAAGAGTTTTTCTTCGAACAGACTACTTAACGAGGGTTGGAAAATAAGTCCGTGGCCCAACCATCAAGGAGTTGGGCTACATCAATGCAATTTGGCGCACAATTGCACCTGCCTTTCGAAAGATGACGTACAAAATTTGAAGTCTAACGTCACGCTAGTTTTGACGTAACAGGCCAGCAGAGTGACCAACCCTCCCTCTGTGTCAAAATGGAGAACCTCCAGAACAGAGCCATGATATATTTCCTCTATCGAAAAGGCTTGTCCACCAAAGCCATCCATGAAGATATGGAGAAAACATGCGGTGAGTCTGCCCCTTCTTACTCAATGGTTAAGAAGTGGACTGCTGAATTTAGGAGGAGGAGAAAGAGCATTGATGATGATGACCGTCCTGGCAGGCCTGTATCACAGTGCAGTGAAGAAACCATTGCGAAAAGTTCATGACCTGATAATGGCTGACCGACGACTGACAATCAGATTCATAGCCAGTGAGGTGGGGGTCTCCCACACCATAGTGCTTGTCATCCTGAAAGAACACCTGGCCATGAGGAAGGTATCCGCACGCTGGGTACAAGGGCTCCCGACTCTCGACCAGAAACGCACTTGGTTCACATGTCGCGCGACAGTCTTCGCCTGTTTAACACTGACCCAGAAGGCTTTCTCCAGAGGTCACCATCTCGGCGGGCAAGGTCATGGCATCAGTTTTCTGGGATGCGGATGGATCCTGTTGATTGACTTTCATGAACACGGGCGCACAGTGACGGGAGAATATTGCTGTAATTTACTGCGGCATGCAGTTGCAAGCAGCTATCATCGAGAAACGCCCTAGAAAGTTGACCAGAGACGTTCTCTACCTTCAGGATAACACACCTGCTTACCGCTCCACTATTGCCATGACAGCCATTGGTAACTGTGGATTCAAACAGCTCCAACACCCCCCATATTCGCCAGATCTGCCCCCTCCTATTACTACCTGTTCTCGTTTCTGAAGAAACACCTTGCTGGAATCAGATTCAGCACATATAATAAAGTGAGGAGGCTACAGAGACGTTCCTATGGTCCAAGACAGAACCTTCTTCCGCGAAGGGATCCATATGCTGCAGAAGTGTTGGGAGCAGTGTGTGGCCTTGAGAGGGGACTCTGTTGAAAAAGAACAGGTAAACAGACTCTTGACGCCTTTCCTTCATACTTGGGCCACGGACTTATTTTCCAACCCTCGTAATTGAACTCAAAACGTTTCTGTCGAAAAAAAATAACTATACTTGCATCAAACCCAGAAGCGTTTCTTCCTGTATAAACTACATACATTGAGCGCAGATGCGTTTTCGCCAAGCATAGCTATGTTTACGTGAAGTTCAGAATCGCTTGGAGAAGAGACTACTTAGAATACATCCACGTGGATTTTTTCGTCGAGAATGGGTCGGACTTCTGGTACATTTGAGCCAGAAACGTTTTCGCCGAGAATAGACCATACTAACATTATTAAGCCCAAAAAAGTTTCGGCGAGACTGGACCACTTATGCGGAATTAATAAGTCCTTCGCCGAGAATGGACAATACTAACATTAGACTCGAAAGCATACTCGCCGAGAATAGACCACTTACGTTAAAGTCAGCAACGTCTTTTTCTGCCGAGAATGGACAAAACTTACATTAAGCGCAGAAGCATCGTTGCCGAAAATAGACTGCACATTATATACGGAAGCGTTTTTGCCAAGAAAAGAATACATATATCAAATACAGAAGCGTCCTCAACCGAAAAAAGACAAGATTAAGATTAAACCCTAAAACATTTTCGCCAACAAGAAATGACAACACCGAGATGAAATCCAGATGCCCTTTTTTCGCCGAGAACAAACAAACCTTTCATTTCATCAAAACACGCTTTCCACGAAAATACAGCACTTACCACACCACAGGAGCACTTGCGTCGAGAACAGACCAACTACATTTGGTCAAGACACATTTTCGCAGAGACTAGACGATACTTACAAGAAATCCTGGTGTTTTTTTTTTTTTTTTTTTTTTTTTTTTTTTATTAGCTGAGAGTAGACTGTACTTACGTTAAATCCGGAAGTCTTTTTCACCGACAACCTCAATGACGCCGGCACACTCGAAGCCCATGATGAGCGGTGGCTTCGGGGTGTTGTCCATCACCCCCTGTCTCAGCATCAGGTCAGGGAAGCTCATGCCACTGCACACAACGCAGTCAGTCACAGATTCACTTGGCCTGAATCGACTGATCAGCCTCCATGCTCTCTCTCTCTCTCTCTCTCTCTCTCTCTCTCTCTCTCTCTCAACACACACACACACACACACACACACACACACACACACACACATTAAATTTCTCCCTCCCTTCCTCTCTCCTCCAAGGTCTTCTACTCTTGTTTCCATCTCAGGCCACAGCCCTGGCCCCCCCCCCCCCCCCCCCCCCCCCCACCCCCACCCCACCCCCCCCTCCCCCCACTCCCACCCCCCACCCATCCCGCTGCCCCCCCCGCCCCCTTCCCATCTTGGCCTCCTCTTTCAGTTTTCTTTCTACCCTCCTTTACTTATTTATTTTTTTTTTATTTATTTATTCATTTACTTGCTAATAATGATAGTGGTAAAGGGAATGGTAATGATAATGATGATTATTGTTGGTATTATTATTATGATTGTTGTTATTTTCATCGTCTCTCTCCCCCCCCCCCCAGCTCATTTCACCACCATCCCTCCACTTCACACTCTTTGCTTTACACCTCACCCCTCCCTCCTGTCCCCCTCCCTTTTCTCCATGCCATCCGACAATCCCCCCCCCCCCCCCCCCCCCCCCCCCACCCCCACCTTACCCATCCCTCAGTGAACTCTTTCCAGTGAACTCTTTCCAATGAACTCTTTTCCAGTGAACTCTTTTTTCAGTTTCACACACAACCACAGAATTCTAGGCTGTTTTGTTAGTCAGTTGGCCAGTGTTGGTGCCTGAAAACGGTTTTATAATATAACCGAAGCATTGCAACTAACTCACGAGCGTGGTGTGGCTTCAATGTATCATCTTCTCGACTGATCAGTCGGTCTGCAATCAGCCAGCCAACCTACCGATCAATCGGCCAACCAACTCACTTCCCCGCCAGTTGGCTGATCTGAACATACCTTTAGTCACTGAATGAGAAAAAAAAAATTGATGATCTGAGCATGGAACCACAACAAGATTTTAGTCTATGCTGTGTCCATGTACTTTTTACACACTCATTCCCAAAGGATCTATGGTTTGTTCATGTACTCTTTACACACTTATTCCAACAGGACTTATGGTGTGTTCATGTACTCTTTACACACTAATTCCAACAGGATCTCTGGTTTGTTCATGTACTCTTTGCACACTCATCCCCACAGGATCTATGGTGTGTTTGTGTACTCTACACACTTATTCCAACAGGATTTATGGTGTGTTCATGTACTCTTTACACACTCATTCCCACAGGAGCTATAGTGTGTTTATGCATGCACTCTGCACACCTATTCCAACAGGATCTATGGTGTGTTCATGTAGCCAACTCTCTACACACTCATTCATACAGGATCTAAGCTGTGTTCATGCACTCTTTACACACTCATTCCTACAGGATTTATAGTGTGTTCATATGCTCTTTACACACTCATTCCTACAGGATCTATGGTGTGTTAATGTAGCCTACTCTCTACACACTCATTCCCACAGGATCTGTAGTGTGTTTATGCACTCTACACACCTATTCAAACAGGACTTATAGAGTGTTCATGTACTCTTTACACACTCATTCCTACAGGATCTATGGTGTGTTCGTGTACTCTTTACACATTCATTCCTACAGGCTTTATGGTGTGTCGCATGTACTCTTTACACACTCATTCATACAGGAACTATGGTATGTTCATGTACTCTTTACACACTCATTCCTACAGAATCTATGGTGTGTTCATGTTCTCTTTCCACACTCGTTACAGAGGATCTAGTGAGTGTTCATGTACTCTTTGCACACTCATTACACAGGATCTGTGGTGTGTTCATGTACTCTTTACACACTCATTCTACACATTAAAGCAATAAGATATTACAAACTGGAATGTCCAAAAGTAAAAAAACCAAACACCACACACACACACACACACACACACACACACACACACACACACACACGCGCGCACGCGCGCGCGCGCGCGCGCGCGCTCGCACACACGCGCACACATGAAAACAAAGAATGTTACAGCAAAGATTCTCAAAAACCTACACACGCAAAAATGTGAAAAGAGAGAGAGAGAGAGAGAGAGAGAGAGAGAGAGAGAGAGAGAGAGAGAGCGTCGGTTGATGAAACCAACGAAGATTTCAACCAAAGCCACCCGCCCACCCACCCACGCAATCCATCCACCCACGCATCCTCCATCCACTCAGCCAAGCAAGCAACCGACTAGTCATCCGACCAGCGGCCAGTGAATCAGCCCAATGGTCAACCTTTCATCTTATCAACCGTTTGATTGGGAAAATCCAGTAACATGTCAGACAGGCACACAGAATAACGTCAGTGAGCTGGATAATGCACAGGGATGGCTCTCTCTGCTGTGGCTTGTTTGTGTGTTGCCAGGCAAAGAAACATCAGCAGCAGCTCCTTCATAATATTGTGCTCTAAAGCGAAGGTTGATCAACGGAACGGCTTTTTTTTGACTGCACTGGTATGGTGGTGATGGTAGTGGTGGTGGTGTGTGGTGTGGTGGTGTGCGTGTGTGTGTGTGTGTGTGTGTGTGTGTGTGTGTGTGTGTGTGTGTGATGGATCGAACATCAAATCTACATTGTTAGATAAGGCATACGAGAGAGATAGAGAGGGGAGGAATGGGGGACGCGCGTACGCACGCACACACACGGACGCGTGGCACACATGCATTCATGTACGCGCGCGCACACACACACACACACACACACACACACACACACACACACACACACACACACACACACACACACACATGTAACACACATGCGCGTGCGCACATGCGAGTGAGAGAGAGAGAGAGAGAGAGAGGAGCCAGCAATCAAACGGACGTTTATAGACCCGAAGGCAACAGCTTGAAGACTGCTTAAAGTCACATGAACCCTGATAACTGTACGCAACCTCGACCCGGAGAACGATGCAGAGGGCGGGTCAACGGAGCCACCATTAACACAACAGCGTGCAAACAATACCAAAAAAAAAAAACAAAAACAAAAAAAAAAAAAAAAAGGGGGGGGGGGGGGGGGGGGGGGGGGACCCAGAATGAACTTTGGAAAAAAAAAAAAGACCCCATCCCCTCCAACCTTTCACCCTTCACCCACGTTCGCGTTAGTAAGTTAGTGACTTCATTCTGTTCTTTGTTCAGCCAAACAGAGCAAACATAAACAAGTCATGCTTGAGAGTTAGTGATGACTCTTATTGACTCCAGTCTCATCTATCAACGTCTACTGACGAGCACCAATACTCTAATGGAAACTCTCTCTCTCTCTCTCTCTCTCTCTCTCTCTCTCTCTCTAAAACAAGACTGACTCTCTCTCTCTAATGGAAAACTCTCTCTCAAAGATCTCTCTCTCAGACTGACTTCAAAGAACAAGACTTGTTGGTGTTTTGTTTCCTTTTAAAATGATTCGCATGAGATTTTTTTTTTCTCTTCTTTTTTGTCTTTTTTTTTTCACGTCAGACATCTTCCTACCTGCTTCTGAATCTAAAGTTCTCTAGATCTGGACAGACTGCCTCTGGAGGACAAGGAAACAACAGTCAAATGCGGTGGTTTGTTTTGTTTTGTTTTGTTTGTTTGTTGTTTACCTTGAACCGATTAAGATCAAGCTATTATGATGTAAAGAAATGTTTTGATGTCACCAACTTCGTGGTATTTAGCTGTTCTGTGTGTGACTCAGACTTTTAATGGTCCCGAGAAACTGATGAGGACTACAGACGCAACATGGTAATAACACACAAATTAAGACAGATAATCCCTATCCTCTATGCCTGAACCATAATTGTCATGGGCCCGTTGTACTCTGCCGTTATCGTCGTTGGGTAATCGGGTCGTTAAGTAAGGGCACATTTTGCGGTATAGATTTGCAGCTCGTCATTGCAGAGTAGTTCATTTGGACATCCTTTACGAACGTTTGGGTCTGGTGTACTTTGCGATGGCTGTCTGTTCATTTTTGTCTGAAAGCCTGTTTATGGGAGCGGTCAGTTGTGCGGTTTCTGCTCTCTGTCGTAGTGTTCGTATACCTGCCACTTTCTGGTTGTACGTTGTAAGCATTAGCACAAGTCTCCTGAGTTCACCCTTTCGTTCAAACTTTTGCCACGTTGATTACATATGGTCATAATGTGTGAAAATCAGTGTTTTCTTTTTTTCGTTGTTGTTGTCGTCGTCGTCGTCGTCGTCGTCATCGTTGTTGCTGTTCTGAGTTTGGTCGATCATGAGTTTCTTCCTTTCATTTTTTTTTTTCCCCATTCTATTTGTATACAAAAAAATAAAAAAATATAACCAATCCAAATTTAAAAAAAAAAAAAAAAAAAAGAGAGGAAGAACAAGACGAATAGAAATAAATACATAATTGAAGAAGAAAAAAAAACGCGCAAACAAGTGACATTATAGCATACACACGTGGGCAAGAACAGATGCTAATAAATCAAAGTATTAATCTGACCTCTCTGTTTATAAAAAAACACATAGTATCATGAGACAAACTGTTTATAAAAACACATAGTGTCATAAGACAAATCTGGTCATGACATTCCACAACTCATGCTCTTTGCCGACAGCGAGAAGCACCCGGAACAGGGAAACACTCCACCACCACCGAAATCGTCACCTGAAAGACAGCACTATTGCCTCTGGACACACTGGGTGCAGGCTGGACATCTAACGAACCTCTTAACATTGCTAGTGTCACATCATTTTATGTTCTTGATGCTTGGACATCTAACGAACCTCTTAACATTGCTTGTGTCATATCATTTTACGTTCTTAATGCTTGGACATCTAACGAACCTCTTAACATTGCTTGTGTCATATCATCTTACATTCTTAATGCTCGGAATCTAATGAACCTTTAAGCATTATTTATGTAATACCATCTTACATTCTTAATAAAGCTGTATTTTTTCAAAGTTTCATGCTTCAGCTTCAGACTGATCTGCAGTTGTTAATGTCTGGAATTGAATTATCCGTCTTCCTCTGAAAGAACGTTTCAAATATTATAACACCATGAAGAAATGAACTCACTTTGCCATGCTTGTCACTGGCAAATGTTAGAAGTGACCACAATCGTTTACAGCCATAGCAATGTTTGTCCTGAAGCGTTTAACATGTACGCACCCTTAAACATAAGCTGTGTGCTGTCTCGTATTTCTTTACAGAGTCTATTAATTTTGTTACACCTATGTTTATTACAAGAGCACAAGTAGCTGAAATCGCGTGTAATACTCTGAGCTGAAACCATCTTAGCTTGATCTCCTGTATCTTCTTCCTTTCATTAAACATGATGCCCCTTTCACATTCAACGCTTAGTTCGTCATTCCATGTTTGACGAGAAACTGGCTTTAGATCATCAAAAAGTATGTCCTGATGAAACCTTGCTCCTCTTTGGACTGAGAAATTATCAGAGGCAATTTTAGAATCTCTCTGTTCATCTATTGTTATCAACACGCAATCTCATCCAAAACGAGTAATATGTTTTAAGACATATACCTTATATGTTTTTCCTTTTTATTTCAAAATATTTTCTTCTTCTTCTTCTTCTTCTTCTGCTTCTCTTCTTCTTTCTTCTTCTTCTTCTTAGCCGTGCGCGGCCAAAATCAACACTGATTTTTTTTTTTTTTGGCCACAGACTCACACATTTCAGCCACCTCAATAAAAAAAAAAAAAAAGGGGGGGGGGGGGGGGGGGGGGGGGGGGGGCAGGCAGATAAAAAGGGATCAGAAGAAAATCTGCAAACTGAAACAAAAAAGCTGGAAGCTGGAAAAGCAGAGAACTAAGCGCGGAGTTTTCCTTCTTACTTTATACACATACAGATTCTTTCTTTAAACTCGTGCGGCCCTGAGGTATTGCCAAACCTACACACACACACACACACACACACACGCACACACACACACACACACACACACACACACACACACACACACAGAGAGAGAGAGAGAGAGAGAGAAACTTAAAAACAATTAAGAATAAAAAGGTCCACTCTCCTAGGCCCATACAAAGAGCCCACCCTCTCAAGCCCACCAAAAGGCCCACTCTCCAAAGCCCTCAACAACGGCCCGATCTCCACCCTCCCAAAACGAAACAAAACAAAACATATAATACATAGCTTGCACATATAGATTAATCACCACAAGGATTTGAACTTAGAACGCTCGACAGCAAACTCAAAGCTAAACGACCGAACCACCCAGCCACTGCTTGTAACCATGACCATGTAGATATACCGACCTTTGCTTGTGTTTAGACTGGGGGGGGGGGGGGGGGGGGGGGGGGGGGGGGGGGGGGCAGGGGGGGGGGGGGGGTTAGGGGGAGGAGGGGACAAAGAGTGGGAGGGGGCGTGGGGGGAAAGGAGGGAAGGACGGAGGAGGAGGGGAAGCAGAGGACAGAGGATGCACTGTGCCACGTGTGTTATTTCCTGCATTAGCCGAGCATATGTTATGGGAGTTCTGATGCAACAGTATTGACGCCATATTGATTGCCGTCATCCTTGGAGGCTGTTTGCTCTCCCCCACTCCGCGGGTCGCATTACTGCCATCCTCTGCTTAGGAAAAACACACGGTAGGCATTGAGACACCCCCACAAACCTGTACACACATGTTGCGTGTTGACCTGAACAACTGGAGGTGTGTGGTGTGTGTGTGTGTGGGGGGGGGGGGGGGGGGGGGGGGGGGGGGGGGGGGGGGGGGGGGGAGGATGTGTGTGTGTGAGGTGGGTGGGGGTGGGGTGGTGTGTGTGTGAGTGGTGTGGTGTTGGCGTGTGGTGGTGGTGGGTGTGGTAGTGGTGTGCGGTGGTGTGTGTGTGTGTGGTGTGTGTGTGTGGGGGTGTGGATCCGGGTGCAAGGTCTTAGGGAGAGAGAGGCAAGGAATGCGTACGTGTGCGCACGCGTGTGTGTGTGTGTGTGTGTGTGTGTGTGCGTGTGTGCGTGTGAGAGAGAGAGAGAGAGGGGGGGGGGGGGGTTGTATGGGAACCTATAAGCTTACTCTCCATTCTTAGGCTATAAGGCGTGGCCGGTATTCGAACCAAGAACCTAAAAAGATCCTAATAATGGAATTCAATATGACCTATACTAGCTGTTGGCTTGCCTGTCTGTACCCATAACTTAACAGCCTAATCTAGATGTGTAATCTACAGTTGTAGCATGTACTGCGTTTTCCATGTAATCGGCATCTGCAGTTTGCATCTGTAATCTATACCTGCAGTCTTTTTCTGCAGTCTATGTCTACGGCTCGTTTTCTGTAATCTTCAATCGTAATCGATTTGTGTAATATTCACGCGTAATCTGCATCTGTTTTCATGTTTCTTCATCTGTATGTGCAATCTTTATCTGTCAATTCTATCTTTGATCTAGACCTACTTCTGTAGACTGTTTAGACAGGGGTGGGTTGGGGAAAGTTGGACAGACAGAAAGACAGACATGCAGGCAGACAGACAGACAGACAGACAGCGACAGAGGCAGACAGACAGAGGGATGGGTGGGGAAAGTTGGCGTGGGGATGGGGCCCGGGGGGTGGGGGGGGTGGGGGTGGGGGGAAGATGTCGCAAGATAGCCCGAACTAGACTAGATTCAGCTTGAACGAAAACGAGCACTGTCCTGACTTCACCTGGGATAATGGACGACATCCAACTTCCCCGACACCTGCACAGTGTTGGGTGCATCCGAGCTGTGTGTGTGTGCGTGTGTGTGTGTGTGTGCGTGTGTGTGTGTGCGTGTGTGTGTGTGTGTGTGTGTGTGTGTGTGTGTGTGTGTGTGTGTGTGTGTGTGTGTGCGTGCGTGTGTGTGTGTCTGTATGTCTGTGTGTGTGCGTGAGTGCGCGCGTGCGCGCGCGCGTGTGTGTGTATGTGTGTGTGGTGTGTGTGTGTGTGTGTGTGTGTGTGTGTGTGTTGTGTGTGTGTGTGTGAGAGAGAGAGAGAGAGAGAGAGAGAGAGAGAGAGAGAGAGAGAGAGAGAGAGAGGAGAGAGAGAGAGAGAGAGAGAGAGAGAGAGAACTTGGTCAAAATATAACACAGGAGCAGCAGCAGCAGCAGCAGCAGAAGCAAGAACAACAGCAGCAGCAACAACAAAAAAACAACAAAAACTCGATCTCCAAACCGCACAGTGTATTTCAAGACAAATGAACGCGACAATCAACATCGTGGCAAGATTTTATAAGAGACATCTTGACGCACACCCACAGACATACAGACACACACACACGCTACGCACACACACACTCACACACACACACCCACACACACACACAACACACACACAATGCACACACACAAAACATTCTGTCCGCCTACGATTATCTACTGAGCACACACCGTAATATGGTTATATATTATGCACAAAACAATTCCGTCATATGTACGGTATTCATAGAATAGCGCAGTGAACACACACACACACACACACACCACACAAAAACACACACACACACACACACACACACAAAAAGCGCACATGCTCTCTCTCTCTCTCTCTCTCTCTCTCTCTCTCTCTGTCTGTCTGTTCTCTCTCTCTCTGTCTGTCTGTCTGTCTGCTGTCTGTCTGTCTGTCTGTCAGTCTGTCTGTCTGTCTGTCTTCCACTCTCTCTCTCTTTTCACACAGATACACGCGCGCGCGCGCACGCACGCACACACACACGCACACACACACACCACACACACACACACACACACATTCCTGTGCACTATCCGATGGCGACAGCATGCAGTTGCTGAGATATGCTGAGCATATCCATCCGGGGAACATCTGACTGTGAACAAAATAATGGGGGTCACAGCGTTGACACCACGCCATGCAATTAACGCCTTATCACGACGCGGCGGCCCCAAAACAGATCCCCCCTTCAGACTACTCCCTGGTCAAGTCTTGAGACTTGTCTAACCTCTCATTTCTGTGGGTTACTTGATTTCTTCTTTCTGTCTTTTTCAGACATACACCCTCCCGTCTCTGTGTGTGTGTGTGTGTGTGTGTGTGTGTGTGTGTGTGTGTGTGTGTGTGTGTGTGTGTGTTGTGTGTGTGTCCTGCGTATATTCTAGAAAATGATTTATAAATATCTGTAAAACGCTCAGTAGGCTACGTTGTTAAAAATGGGCGATATGGATTTGTCCTCATTACTGTTGTTGTTGTTGATGATATTGTTGATGTGATGTTTATTGTTGTTGTCATTACTATCATTTTTTTTTTTTTTTTTATTGAACAAGTTTTCGTTTTTTTACAAGACATACACAAGGCACAAATACATGGGTAACTCATCAGTTGAAAATAATGACGATGAAAGGAAAAGTTACAATTAAGTAAGGGAACACAGCTAAAGAAAGCAACATTAAAACAGAACACTTTGGCAGGTTAGCATTGCATTAAGTAAGACAAGTTGTAGGAATGTTTAACAAGTAATACTGAATGGTTGTCTCATCAGTGTCACAAACCGCCACCATCATATTTATGAGCATGATTAACAATCTTTATACATACATACATATATATATATATATATATATATATATATATATATAGTTGTCATTTATTCTTGAATCCTATGGTACATAAACAATACTCATCTCCTCTGCCTCCTCTCCCCCCTCCCCCCCCCCCCCCCCCCCCCCCCCCCACCCCCCCCCCCCCCCCCCCCCCCTTCCCCCACTGTCGGCATACATGGATTTGATTAAATAAATTTGATAACAAATCATTCTACTCTCTCTGTGTGTGTCCCATGCTTTTTTTTCTTTGGACTGAAGTGCTGAGAGAGAGAGAGAGAGAGAGAGAGAGAGGAGAGAGAGAGAGAGAGAGAGAGAGAGAGAGAGAGAGAGAGAGAGAGAGATTAAAAAAAATATATCAACTCATTCGGAGAGCCCCCCCCCCCCCCCCCCCCCCCCCCCCCCCCCCCCGCCCAAGTGTTTACACTTATCACCCAAAATAAACGCAACAAGGGAGACAGGGAGGCCTCCAGGTGAAGAGATACAGCCCTCAAACTTTACAGTATTTCGATGGCCTAGAGCTAAAGTCGACCATCCCCAGACAAGTCGATCCAACCACCACCGACCCCACCGCAAACAACAAGAGCTTGTAGAAATTGCTATCCTTCTTATTATTTTTATATTCACCATCACCACCACCGACTGCACAACCAAGCTAAAACCGCCAGGATAATGTTTGTGTATTTGGGGGGCCACAAAACTCCACGCAGACAGCTGTTGCGGTGACTCAACTAACGTGGTGGAGTGACGGCGGATCGCCACACATCGTTCATTGCCGCGGTGTCTTTTTTCAGTCATTCTTGCTGACCTTGCTGTTTCTCTGTGTGTGTGTGTGTGTGTGTGGGGGGGGGGGGGGGGGGGGGGGGGGGGGGGGGAAGGAGGGAGGGGAGGATAGTGGCGATGTGGGCAAGCTGGGGGACAGAGGAGAGGTGGGGCGGGGTGAGGAGAGAAGAGGAGGGGGGGGGGGGGGGGGGGGGGGAGGCCGTAAATTATAAAGCTGACGGGGTTTTGTTCTTTTCGTGTTGTTTTGTAAATCGCTGGGCGGTGAGTCATATTTTTGCTTCTGGCAGGTTCACAGTGTTATGTGGATCTTTACACCGTTTTTAGGAACACGGTTGGCGGGAAGGGGTGGGATCGGGCGGGAGGGACAGTGGCCCGGTGGATCATTCATCAAGCGTCCCCCCCCCCCCCCCCCCCCGTGTGTGTGTGGAGAGCGAGGATTGAATCCCAAAATGGAACAGGGGATTTTGTGTTTCTGATCCCTTTTCACTACCCGTAGATCTATCCCGGAGTTGGTTTTAAATGAATTTATTTCTAGTTTGCTGTCACATTCAGAGTAAGAATCAAGATTTGAACAGCAAAACAAGCAAGTGGTTATAGTGTGTCCAGATGCAACTGATTTACATATGTTGCAAATGCAATGGCAGGAGACTCTCAAAGTTGGTATATTCTGAATAGAACACACACA
>JADBJO010000877.1:440000-442500 GCA_016801955.1 Conus betulinus
AATCAGTCAGTCTGTTAGTCAACCATAAGTCAGGTAATCAGTCAGTCTGTTAGTCAACCATAAGTCAGGTAATCAGTCAGTCTGTTAGTCAACCATAAGTCAGGTAATCAGTCAGTCTGTTAGTTGACCGGGCAACCAAGGATGACGTAAGTCAGGTAATCTGCCAGTCTGTTTGTTGGCCAAGCAAAACAAAGAAGATAGAAATCAGGCAATCTGTCCGTCTGTCATTCGGACACACAAACAAACAAGACAGGATTCAGATAATCAGTCAGTCTATTTGTCGGCCAAGCAAACAAGGAAGATATAAGTCAGGTTATCAGCCAGTCTGTTTGTCGGCCAAGCAAACAAGGAAGATATAAGTCAGGTTATCAGTCAGTCTGTTTGTCGGCCAAGCAAACAAGGAAGATATAAGTCAGGTAATCAGCTAGTCTGTTCGCAAAAGGACGCATCAGCCTAGTGATTGGAGCGCTGTACCTTTAGTCCGAGGGGTCTTGGGTTCGAGACTATCCTCGGCAGCAGCAGCTGGTAGGTAGGTAGGGGAGAGCAACAGACAGTGAGAGGAGGGGCATGGAGAGAGGCCGGATTGACACAGATTTCCAGATTGATATGATGAGCAGCTCTCTCTCTCTCTTCCCCCCGTCCCCCTCCCTTTCGCTCTCCTACCCCCCCCCCCCCCCCCCCCTCCTTTTTCCCATCACCACCACCCACACACACACACACACACACACACACACACACACACACACACACACACACACATCAGGATCAGAATAAGCACGTACATCTGAAGGAGTCGAGCACGGCCCTTGTTGCTGCAACCTTGAGGTTGTGTGCCACGAGCTGTGAAAGGCACTGTAGGGCTCCATTGTGTAGCGACGGGATGAGAGCGATGATCTCGTCTGAGGTGGCCTCTCCGCATGTGGATAGCTGTGCAGCAGAAATGGTGCTAGCAGTGAGCAACGGTCATGGTTCCAATAATTAAAATGTCGCTCACTCTCTGTGGCACTGATTCAGCGGCTGTCACTTGGTGCGCGAGGCCGTTGGGACAATACCTAACTGATGTCTGTTTCAAAGCGGGGTATACGTGACTGCTGGCGGAAACTGACACAGGAGCAAAAACAGAGTGTCGGTTTCAAAGTGGGGTAGGCCTGCACGTTGAAAAGTGGGGTACACTTTGAAAAGTGGGTACTCGTTGACTGCTGGCGGAAAATTGAAACAGGAGCACTGCTTTGGCTTAAGGCTGTGTCAGGCCAATTGACATAGGCTAGAACACCAAAGCTATGTCAAAATGTTGTTATGCTCTGCATAGTAATGCGGGGATCGTCTTCAGTCGTGACAAGCTCCTAGCATAACATTATCAGTCTCCAAAATCCCTCGACGTCGAAGTGTGGCTGCCCATGTGGCGGGGTAATCAAAAACGGTCACACACGTAATGTTCTCATCCCCAGCTGATGCATTTGTACTGTAGTGTTCAGGTACTTCGGCTGTTTGGATCCCTGGAGTCTTTTAGTCAGGGTACGACGATGACGACGACGACGACGACGACGGACGACGACAACAACAACACAAACAACAGAAACAAGAGCAAAAAAAAAACAGAGTTTGTGGGCCGCCAGACGAAGGAACAAAGACGAAGGAATAATAACACTCAAATTGATATCATCTTTCTCCTGGCGATCCTCAAGCCTCCAGCTTTCATCGTTTTCAGTGTGGCCACCCACTACTCACAGTGTAGAGCTTGCCCACCACAAGTCCATAGAGCAATGACAACACAGCTTGTAGTGTGGCCAAAGCAACAAGTATTAAGCAAAAGGTGAATGCCGTCGGTTCATCCTACCAATCACAGGGAAGTTTACAGAATTCAGTGAATCACTCAGTCCTTCATGCATACTACTGTTTTGAAGTAGAAGATACAGAGATGAAAATCAGTGGAAGAAGTTCTTACAATCTGGTTTCTGGTTCAGCTTCTTAACGTTTAGACACCACATTATCTTTGGCACAGACCAATGACTTTTCTGCCGAACGAAAGAGACAAACAAATTACAAGACAAACACGACGCCTTTCGACCTCTTGGTCTTCTTCACGCACGACAAACAACATTCAAAACATGAAATGAAGAACAAACAATCACTTCTCTCATCAAAATGGGCACAAAATGGATGTGAAATTTTGGGAAATGATCCCCCCCCCCCCCCCCCATTCCCCCATTCCTCCCTCCCCTCCCCGAGTTCACTCGATGATACGAAATCCCACCCCCCCCCTCATCCTTCCACCTCTTAACCCCCTCTATTTTACACGAGGCTATAAAAACGCTTTAATTTTGCTTGGTGAGGAAACCCTGGTCAGTGAAATAAGGATGCTATGGAATGGTTAAAGTAAGTGGGCGTGCGAAGGCTGACCCCATAGAATCTCAGGTTCCAATAGGGAATCGAACACAAAGACCTCACCTATCACCTATCTCGGAGTTTTGAAGACCCTTGGGGGCGCCACAGAAGACTT
>JADBJO010000877.1:452500-462500 GCA_016801955.1 Conus betulinus
ACTCTAAGCAAGTCATCGTTCTAAGAAGTCGCCTTTCCTCCACATATCTTTGGTAACATACGCATTCAGTTTTCGCCCAGACGTGTTCCAAATATTCGTCATAAATTGCACGACATAGCAGTTGGCGTCTATTTTCTATGATACTTTCTTTTTTTGTATTTTCTCACTTGTATTCTGCTCTACAACTCTGATTTCCTTTCGTTTTGAAATTCCCAACTGAAGTTCCGCTTTATACAACCATCTTTCTTTCAGTCACACAGACTTAGCGCGTATTAATATTTATTTGGTAACTGTTACTGTGGAAACAAGTCGAGCTGCTGAATTTGCATGGTTGCATGTGGCTCTATTTGCTTGATTTTGCACGCAGTGATCAACACCTGCTTTGCTACTTTGCTATATTTGGCAAAACATGCACGGCCGTTCAGTTCAATATTCGGCAAAATATTCATGTTTGCTCCCCTGCTGGGTAAAAACTGAATAAAATGGTCTGGTCTTGGCAGAATGTAATATATATATATATATATATATATATATATATATATATATATATATATATATATATATGTAGTGTGTGTGTGTGTGTGTGTGTGTGTGTGTGTGTGTGTGTGTGTGTGTGTTTCGCAGTGTTTGTATTCACTGTTATCTGATATATCTTTTATCCCTTGATAAATCAATATTTATACCGGATCACAGTTTGTAAGAAAAGGTCAGTTTCATTATATTGAAAGTATTTCTTCTTCCTAAAGAGCTGTTCACTCAAAAATGAGTAGGTCACCAGCGCGAAAATGTTAATCACAGATTTCAGATCTGTATTGTTTGGTGGCATCGTTTTGCCATTGATATTTTATATCTATGCCATGTTTGGTTGTGAGAACGATTGGAACTGCCGACAAAAGGAAACTGTTTTAAGTTTACTCCATGGTCAACCACAGGTGTGAGCGCATACACGCTCGTGCGCGCGAGCGCGCGTCTACACACACACACACACACACACACACACACACACACACACACACACACACACACACACACACACTAAAACTGATTACATAGATTCACTTTCTTACACGCATGAGTCAAACACATTTCGACTATAAAAATGTCCCAGCTGTGTTTCTTATATGTGCTTTAGTTGTGCGCATGCGCGCGCACGTGTGTATGTCAGTGTGTATGTGTGTGTGTGTGTGTGTCTTTCATTTAACGTCTATCCACTATTCGTGATATTAGACGGGAAAAAAAAAAAAAGTGAATGTGTATGGAAGTAAATTGCGAACGTGCACATAATGTGTGCATGTGTATATGTATGGGTGCGCGTGCAATGTGTGTGTGTGTGTGTGTGTGTGTGTGTGTGTGTGTGTGTGTGTGTGTGTGTGTGTGTGATAGATTTGGATGTGTGTGTGAATATCTTTACATAAGTCATAAGTGAAGATTAACATAAAACAAAATACTTAAAACCAGCAACTAACTAACCAATTAAAGTCAAACCGCATGAAAATAGTTAAAAAATACCCTTTGTTCCCCCCCCCACCTCCCCCCATCCCCACCATGTATTATCCACCCCATCCCCCTTCTTTCTCCTCCCCCTCAAATAAAGTTAATAAAAATGTTATAAGTATTTTCAATAGGGGTGCGTTCTAAATGTACAAAGAATTCATACGTTAAAGCTGGTGCCTCAAAAATAGCCTGCACAGTATTTTGCTTCAATACTGGAATGGTTTCTTTTCATATCACTGCATAAAACAATATGATCTGGAGTAATTTTGTTTCCACATAAGCAAACTACGTTTTTTACATATTTTGTTTTAAATGCATTAAGTTTTTCACCTGTACATTAATGAGGGTAATTTTTTTTTATTACAGTTAAAATTCTCTTATTGTATGTGTGTGTGTGTATGTGTGTGTGTGTGTGTGTGTGTGTGTGTGTGTGTGTGTGTGTGTGTGTGTGTGTGTGTGAGTGAGTGCGCGCACGCGCGCATGCGAGGGAAAGACAGAATAGGAGATAAAGCGGAAAGACGATTCCATTTTGCGGACAAGACTGGCAGAAACTGCTGATGATTGACAATCATGTAAGTTCGTCTCCAGAGACAGGGGGGGGGGGGGGGGGGGGGGGGGGGGGGGGGGGGGGGGGGGGGGGGGGGAGGAAGAGATGAAGGAAGGCGCGGGGGAAATGAAAGCCGAGACGGAGCAAGGCTGAAGGGTCAGGTAGCGAGAGAATTATCGAGCGTCCTTCGAGAACACACACACGCACACACGCACGCACGCACGCACGCACGCACGCACACACACACACACAACACACTCACACACACACACACACACAAGCAAGCGCGCGCACACACACACATACAACACAACACACACACGCGCGCGCGCGCGAGCGAGCGCACGCGCGCACGCACGCACGCACGGACGTGAGCATGCGCACACATACACACACTCCTACAAGCACGCGCGCGCCTGCAATCATGCATACACACACACACACACAAGCACGCACACACACACACACACACACACACACACACACACACACACACACACACACACACAAGCACGCACATACGCGCACACACACACACACACACACACACGTACGCACGCACGCACGTGCGCGCGCGCGCGCGCACACAGAGAGAGAGAGAGAGAGAGAGAGAGAGAGAGAGAGAGAGAGAGCCAACAATCACTTTGGCTGTATTTTAAATTAAAAAAGCGTTGATCGAGTTTGAGTAAAAGAGTTCAGGGCACCGATAACAACGTAAACCGCCTAGTTAGCTTCGCACCAATCCTGGGGAAGCTTACATAAGTCGACAAATCACATGGCCGCACACATGTCTGTCACGCCTCATCCACGTTCCTGTACTGTGCAAAACTTTGCGTAATACGTGAATTTGATTTAAAAAAAAAAAAAAAAAAAAAAGAGTTTAAGCAACGTTGCGTTTGATTCATGTTGTTTACGTTTATAATTCACATTACCTTCTATGCAAACAGAAATACCTATCATTTTCTCTACCAATCTGAGGGCATTGTTTAAAAGAATGCCCCTGGATTGGTAGAGAGATTGATAGGTATTCTCACTCTTAGGCATTTAAGGCTCCCAGAAGGTAAACCTCACCTCGACATCTGTTCCTACCAACTGAAAGGAAAATTGCTTGAACTGGCGAATCATGTCGCGCGATATATATATTCTAAAATTCATCGGGGAAAAAAAAAGATGAAAACCAAAAACGAAGTTCAAACAGTCTTGTTTCTAATTCAGATTCTCTCCGTTTAAAATCCGCTTGTTTACGATGTAAAATTGACGAATGTTGTCATTAATTAAGGGTTATTGGTCAAAAAAAGAAATCGTGTCTAATTACGTGCAGTCATAATTACCCCCCCCCCCCCCCCCCCCCCCCCCCCCCCCCCCCCCCCTTCATTCCATCTTCTTCCGTACAGCAAACGTCCTCTGATTGGCAATGACGACGACAACGACGACGACGACGACGATGATGATGATGATGATGATGATGATGATGATGATGATAATGATGATGACTATTATCATTATCATCTTATTGTTATCATTATCATTATTACTATCGTTGTTGTTGTTGCTGCTGCTGCTGCTGCTATTGTCGTTATTGTTATTGTTGTTAATGTTCTTGTTCTTATTGTTGTTCTTATTAGCGTCATTATCAAGCGTAACTCTGTAACGCCTTTCCTCGGTTAGAAACCAAGCTCTGAGCACTTTACAATCTACCTTCTCGTTTACACAACGGGCTGCCTGCCTGGGTAGGGCCGACTGAAGAGTTGCCAGCTGGCGCTCCATTCAGTCGTTTCACGTGTCATTCAGTCTATCGGTCACTCAAGTTTTTTATTCATTCATTTTTTTTTTATGCATTCGGTGCACACTGTAAGTGGCCTTCTCTTGCCAAAGTTGGTGACGGGATCTTAGATGTGTGCAAGGAGTTATGCGTGCATTCACACACGGAACCTAGATTTGTAGTCTTACACATAGTCTAATATCACTTCATGTGGAAAGACGTTAAATTGAAGACGACGACGACAACAACAACAACAACAAACAACAACAACAGCACAACAACAACAATCTCACACGTAGTAATAATCACACACAGTACTAGGAACCGGCGTAATTTTGACTTTCCTTGGGCACGTGACATGCGCACAGACCCCCTGCCTCCTCCTACATGTGATTATGACCCAGACAAAGTGTCTCTGGCTACGCACACGAGGTCCGTCCAGTAGCGGTCAGAGAATTGACGTCATGAAGGCACGGCGTCAATCGGATTAAGGCCCGTTCACACACGCTGCTGTACTGTACGCCTGAACAACCAAGGGAGACCGCTTGAGCTTATCAGTTTCTGTCTGGAACCTCTCTCTCTCTCTCTCTCTCTCTCTCTCTCTGTGTGTGTGTGTGTGTGTGTGTGTGTGTGTGTGTGTGTGTGTGTGTGTGTGTGTGTGTGTGTGTGTAAAAATATTTTTCCATCCGCATGAAGAAAGTTTTAAAACCTGGAGAATATAAGAAAATCCCCCCCCCCCTTCCCCCACCATCAAGACCCTCTCCATCCTTCCCGTTCGCTTCCTTTCCCACCACAGAAAGATAACGTTGTCGTCCCTATATTAGCCCCTCCTAGCTTCCAATGTTTGTTTGTTTTTTTTTTTCTTGTCTTTCATTTTTTTTCTTCTGTCTTTCCTTTTCTTTCTCTTTTGTTGTTACTCATTGATAAAGTAAACCAGAGCCATAGCAATGTCACTTCATACATCGTGAGATGAAAGAGATGCTTGAGCTCCACTGTGCAAATGAAAGGCAGTCCCCCACTTCCTGTTGATCTCCCTGCCTCTCTGTCTGCCTTTTGTTTTTTTGTTTATGGGTTGGCTGGTCACTACATTTCGTCGCGGAAGTGTCTTCTTCTTCTTCTTCTTCTGCTGCTAGACCTTCTTCTTTGTCGCTGACGTTTCTTCTTCTTCTTCTTCTTCTTCTTCTTCTAGACCTTCTTTGTCGCTGAAGTTTTCTTCTTCTTCTTCTTCTTCTCTTCTTCTTCTTCTTCTTCTTCTTTGTCGCTGAAGTTTTTCTTCTTCTTCTCCTCTTTTTTTCTACTCTTCTTTGTCGCTGAAGTTTCTTTCTTCTTCTTTCTTTTTACTCTTCTTTCTTCTTCTTCTTCTTTCTTCTTCGCTCTTCTCTTTCTTTCTTCGCTGAAGTTTCTTCTTCTTCTTCTTCTTCTTTCTTCTTCTTCTTCTTTCTTCTTCTTCTTCCTTCTTCTTTTCTTTCTCTTTCTTCTTCTTCTTTTTCTCTTCTTCTTCTTCTTCTTCTTTCTTCTTCTTCTTCTTCTTCTTCTTCTTCTTCTTCTTCTTCTTCTTCTTCTTTCTTTCTTTCTTTCTTCTTCTTCTTCTTCTTCTTCTTCTTTGTCGCTGAAGTGTCTTCTTCTTCTTCCTTCTGTTGCTGATGTTTCTTCTTCTTCTTCTTCTTCTTCTTCTTCTGCCGTCAAATGCCTCGCGGAGATAAAGACAATAGTCCAATACGAGGTGCGCTGCCTCTGTGACAGACAGGCCATGAACACGGAGAGTCTCTGACCACGCCTTCCATGCAGCGTCTACGAGATCGCCCACGACCTCATGCTGGGACTCCAGAGAACCTCTGATTGTAGGCACTGAAAGCTGGATGATCAGCGGGCATTTGGATTCGGTGGCCAAACAAACAAACCACTTTATTCTCTGCTGCTGGATGTGCTGGTGGGCTGGGGCTGCTCCCCCCATTTTCTGGACGATGCCATTTCTTATCATGTCTCTTCGCGTTTTGCTGCTCATAGCGTCAAACTGGCAAATCTGAAGAACACATACGGTGATTTGCACAAGGGCATAAGGCTACGTTCAGGCTGTAGGCCGCCCTCACTGAACAGCACAGGCAATAACACACCAGCAAACTCAGCAAATAGCGAGTGCAGCCCAGCCAAGGGAACAGTGCTCAGGCGGCTGGCGGTGATGGAAGGTGCCAGGAAGTGGATAGTGTGACCTGCGCGCGACAACGGGACCCCGAAGAAAAGTGAACAGTGGCAACGTGTGATACTAATCATCTCCTTTTTGGTCTAATCCCGTCAATAGCTGGTTGAAAGTATTCGGCTGCACACCAACAATTAATGCGCCAAGGCCTTGCTTTAAGAAATGGAGTATTCAAAGACTGTCGCAATTAGACTTTTGATAATTTTCACTGTGTCTGAAAGTCGATTCTCCTCATTGTCTTTCAAATGGCCAACACGGTACAAGCCAGGTGGTTCCAAGCAGGCAGATTTAAATCAAAGGAATGGAATGTTTGGGGGCTTCGAGCTGGCACAAAGATAGGGTCACGGGTGAGTGCAAAGGTCTGAAACGTAACGTCAGCGAAGGGGAAGGTCATGCATTTGAAGATTGTTTGTGATTTCATCGGTGGAAAATCCCCAACACAAAAGAACATAATTGGTGGGGAGTTGTTCTTTTGGTCATTATCAGTTTAACATTAAACGCTGGCTCAGACATATGCTAGGCCTCAAAACGCTTACATGGATTACATAATGTTTAAGTGCAAAATCCTTATTGTGATGTGTGCCTTTCAAAGTGGAAATCGAAGTGAAGGCTGGCTTACTTACTGGCAGAGACCAGTGGTCGGTGGGGTGAGGAGTCTACTGCTCAAATAAATACAAACAGACCCAGTCCTGTCGCTCAGTCTCAGACCACCTCCCTAGGTCTGTCTCCCTCTCCCTCTCTCATTCCTCACCATCTTCTGTCCACTCTCATCCTCTCTGTCTGTCCATTCTTATCCTCTCTCTCTCTCTCTCTCTCTCTCTCTCTCTCTCTCTCTCTCTCCCTGCCCACCCCCTACCACTCTTTCCTTCTCCCTTGTCTCTGTCTCCCCCCGCCCCCGCCCCGTTTATCCCCATTCTCTCAAGCATTCATGCCAAATCACGTGTCCCTACTTCGTGGGCGTTTGACGCATTTGTCCGACTCCTAACAGTACTCCTACCTCCACCTCTCTCCTTTTCAGCTCCTCTTTTCCAACCCATCCCCATCTCCCCTCCCCCCCCCCCCCCCCCCCCCCCCCCCCCGACCCTCCCCCGCCTCGCCCTTCAACGCCGATTGCCTATTTATCACTCTCCACTCAGTTCCATCCCCACCAATCAATAAGTCTTAAGAAAGTATCGACCGCCAGAGGTGTGCCGTTACCGGGGAAACCTGGCCACTCGCGTGTCGCTGCTGCTGTCTGTCAGATAACTCGTGCCCCCCCCCCCCCCCCCCACACACACACACCTCCACCCGCCGCCCCCACCCACGGGGGGGGGGGGGGGGGGGGGGGGGCCCCCACCCTCCCTGTCAAACGACTCCTGCCCCCACCCCCCCCCATTCCCACCCCTCCTCTCATCCTGCCCCTTCCCCGCCCTTTTGACGTTCATGGCTCCGTCCGAAGCTCCTCCGCCATTTTGTGGCCATTACCACTCCGCGTTAATCGTGTACTATTCGCTCGTGGGGAAGATGTTTGGGGCAGCTGCTCAAGTTACAGCCTCTTCGCCAATTGTGCCTTTTCTCCCCACTGCCCTTCGTTACGTTCAAGTGTATATTGATCAGTTTTCCATTATTGACGATCTTATGGGAGGTGGAGGTAGAATGGGGTCTTCTGGTGCTTTGTATCCATGGCACGGTACAGAGTTTTGAGGCCATATTCAATGGATGTTCCAGAGGTTTGTTTTGAAATGAATGTTGAGATTCAAGGAGTATGTTTTTTTGGCCCCCCTCCTCCCCCCCCCCCCCCCCCCCCCCCCCCCCCCCCTTCTCCCCTCCCCCCCCTTCTCCTCCCTCCATCCTTTCTCCTCTCAGCTCCCCGTCATCTGAAGCCCCGTGAATGGGTGAACCGATGAGCTCTCCTGTTCTGGTGAAATGAGCAGGCAGCAAATACACCTGCAGTAAGAAGGGAAAGGTCGGCAAACTTAGAACACGAAAGCCAAAATGTGCAGGAAAGAAACTCTACTGTGGGTGTGACAGCTGGTTTGGAACTTCTACCTCCTGGACTGCAGGGCGCCTCACGAACAAGTCACGTTGTGATGGACATCTTTCCTACACCGCCATTAGACACCTGCTCTGATTTGCGAAATTTAAACTTTGTCAGCTCCAACATCGCTATCAAGGGAGATAAACTAGAGACACTTCAGAGCTTTAAGAGCTTTAAGTACCTCGAAGCAGTTGTTTCCGATGAGAGATTAAAACCTGAAGTTCTCTCCAGTGTTGCACAAAAGACAGACAGCAGCGCTAGCCAGACTTAGACCCATCTGGCACAACAGAAACATCACCATCAGTTCCAAGATCAGACTGATACGCTCCCTGGTCATCGCCATATCTGTCTAAACCTGTAAGACGTGGGCTCTGACAGCTGAACTTGAGAGAAGGATTCAGGCATTAGAGATGAGCTGCTTACGAAAAATCCTTGGCATCTCATACAAAGACAATATTACCAACCTGGAGGTCCAGACCAGAGTAAGGCAAGCCATTGTACCCATACGAACACCTGTTGTCCACAGTGAAAAGAAGGAAAATGAATTGGTATGGTCACGTATCAAGATCAACAGGACTTGCCAAAACCATTCCACAATGAACAGTGCGAGGAGGCAGAAGTACAGGAAGACAGAGAAAGAGAAGGGAGGACAACGTCTGTGAATGGACTGGCCTCACACTCAGCAACTGCCGAAGAACGACTGAGTGTCGGGAGGAACAGAGAAAGGTGGTTGTGAAGTCTGCTGTGGCTCCGCAATGGTGTTCAAGACTCTGGGGGAGGCGACAGGTGATAGGTGAAGCTTTATAAACTTAATTTTTGCTCCTCCTCAGCCAGATATAGTTGAAATTCTTTTCAGATATTTTTGAAAGTCCTAGAAGGGCTCTGGTTTCCTTTCTTACCAGAAATCCAGAGCTGTTTAATGAGACCATCGGCAGATGAGCGACAGCCTCCCTGCTGCAACCTCTATGGCTAGAAAATTTGGCTTGGAAGCTAGATTCTCTCAAGCTGCAGGCTGCACTGGCATATTTCTCAGCTTGTAGTAGCATGTCTCCAGTTTGTTTTCAGATGGCACAGTGAGTTCATTCATGCTTTGATGAACATGAACAGTGTACTATATCGTGCAGTTTTTTGAAACACCCTTCAACAAAGTCTTAAATTTTTCTCCGCATGAATTGATCCAGCGATTGGAAAAAAGATATGCGGAAGAAACATCTTAATGAGAATTATTTGTTCTGCCATCATGTCCAAGGTATCTAGCCAGATTAATTCATAAATTACGGTTAAAATACATGGAATACAAAATATTCACGAGGTATAGCGTGTATATGTCAGGAGAATATCTCAATTCGTCATCTTTTATTTGAATGCCCTATACTAACCCCAGCTTATAAGGAGAAGAATTTTTTTATAAAAAATTCTGACACAATGTTGATAGTGTGGTAAATAACCCTTGCTTTTTATATATTGCTTTGGTTATTGCTCAGTCCCCAGTTGCAAAAACTATTGAAAAAAAAAAAGACATTTGAGATATGTGTGTTAATAGTTTTTTTTTTTTCTGGGGGTGGAGGTGGGGGGGAAGGTGCTGATAGTACAATGGAATGTATATTGCAGTTTAAAGGTGTAAGATCATCTTGTGATGAAAAGACGTTAAATAAACTACTGAACACTCCCGGTCAACCCCGCTTCATCCTGAAAACTCCGCTTCTATGCTCTAGATGTCACAGCTGTTCCAGGCCACGATTTCTGGTTTCCTGCCGTGTAGAAGGTCGTTGCTGGAGCTGCTGGTGTGCACAGTGTGTCCTCTGATAGTGCGGAGGTGGAGGAGAGAAGATAGGGAGAGTCTGGAGCGGCACTGCAGTGTAATGAAAATATCAACTTTAAAATAAAATGGATTTCTGTTGTTGTTGTTTCCATTTTCTTGTCATTGAATGTGAAACACATTTCCTTGCACCCTTTTTTAATATGAGGACAATAACTATTTAC
>JADBJO010000877.1:475000-495000 GCA_016801955.1 Conus betulinus
GGGACGGGGGGGGGAGGGGGGGGGGGGGGGTAATGATGGAGAATAATCAGTCGCTTTGTTACTGACCAGACCGTGGGCGACAGTACGCCGGACGTTGCTGGTGGGCGAGTTGAGGACGACTGGTCAGCGGAGCTGAAAAGCCAGGGGCACACTGAGGGGAAAGAGGATGGTGGGCAGAAAAGAGAAAGGAACACTGAACAACACTGAGGGGAAAGAGGATGGGCAGCAGAAAGAGAACAACACTGAGGGGAAAGAGGATGGTGGGCAGAAAGAGACCAACACTGAGGGAAAGAGGATGGTGGGCAGAAAAGAGAACAACACTGAGGGGAAAGAGATGGTGGGCAGAAAGAGACCAACACTGAGGGGGAAGAAAGAAAGAGAGGACACTGGGGAAAGAGGATGGTGGGCAGAAAGAGAACAACACTGAGGGGAAAGAGGATGGGCAGAAAAAGACCACACTGAGGGGAAAGAGGATGGTGGGCAGAAAGAGAACAACACTGAGGGGAAAGAGGATGGTGGGCAGAAAGAGAACAACACTGAGGGGAAAGAGGATGGTGGGCAGAAAGAGAACAACACTGAGGGGAAAGAGGATGATGGGCAGAAAGAGAACAACACTGAGGGGAAAGAGGATGGGCAGAAAGAGAACAACACTGAGGGGAAAGAGGATGGTGGGCAGAAAAGAGAACAACACTGAGGGAAAAGGAGGGTGGGCAGAAAGAAAGAAACAACACTGAGGGGAAAGAGGATGGTGGGCAGAAAGAGAACAACACTGAGGGGAAAGAGGAGGGGGGCAGAAAGAGAACAACACTGAGGGGAAAGAGGATGGTGGGCAGAAAGAGAAGAGCACTAAGGGGAAAGAGGATGGGAGGAAAGAGAAGAGCACTAAGGGCAAAGAGGATGGGCGGAAAGAGAAGAGCACTAAGGGGAAAGAGGATGGGCGGAAAGAGAAGAGCACTAAGGGCAAAGAGGATGGGCGGAAAGAGAAGAGCACTAAGGGGAAAGAGGATGGGCGGAAGAGAAGAGCACTAAGGGGAAAGAGGATGGGCGGAAAGAGAAGAGCACTAAGGGAAAGAGGATGGGCGGAAAGAGAAGAGCACTAAGGGGAAAGAGGATGGGAAGAAGAGAAGAGCACTAAGGGGAAAGAGGATGGGAAGAAAGAGAAGAGCAACGCACGACGAGGTGGGGAAGAGGAGAGGAAGGATGGAGGTAGGAACTGAAGCGGTGAAGGTGGTGGAGGTGGAGGAGACGACGACGAGGAGGAGGTGGAGGTGGAGGAAGAGGAGGAGGTGGAGGGTGGGAAAGAGGAGGAGGTGGAGGTGGAGGAAGAGGAGGAGTGGAGAGGATGGAGGGTGGAGGTGGAGGAAGAGGAGGAGGTGGAGGAAGAGGGGAGTGAAGAGGAGGGTGGCGGAAGAGGAGAGAGGTAGAGGAGGAGGTGGAGGAAGAGGGGAGGGGGAGGAAAGAGGAGGTGGAGGAGGAGGAAAGGAGAGGGTGGAGGAGAGGTGGTGGAAGAAGGAGGTGGAAGAAGGAAGAAGCGGAGGATCTGGAGGAAGAGGAGGTGAGGAAGAGAAGAAGGTGGAGGTGGAGAACGAGGAGGGGAGGGAGAAAGAGGAAATGGGAGGAGGTGGAGGAAGGTGAAGAGGTGGTGGGGGGAGGAGGAAGAAGGAGGAGCATAAGGAGGAGAGGAGGAGAAAGAGGAGGAGGAGGAAGACGGGTAGGAGGAGTATGAGGAGGAGGAGGATGATTGGAGGAGAAAGAGAGGAGGAGGGGAGGACGAGGAGGAGAAGAGAGGGGAGGAGGCGGAGTGCGGAGTTGAGAGAGAGAGAGAGAGCAAGAGAGAGAGAGAGAGAGGAGGAGAGCGTTTTACGAGAGGAGAGAGAGAGGCGATCTTGGCAGGAGGAGGAGGAGAAGAAGAACGAAGAAAGAAGAAGAAGAAGAAGAGCAAACAACAAAATCAACAACAACAAACAACAACAACAGCAACAACAACAACAAACACACACAACAAAAGAAAGAAAGAAAAAAGAGAACAAACAATCAAAGAAGAAAGAAAGAAAGAAAGAAGAATGTGAAAGCCCAAGAAAAAGGAAAAGAAGAACGAGGAAGAGCTGATGGCGCATTGCGCGCATATTGTTGGACGCACATGTCGAGATGCGACAAGCAAAATAATGTCGAGAAGGAGTGGGTGTGTGGTGTGGTGTGTGATGTGTGTGGTGTGGTGGTGTGTGTGTGTGTGTGTGGGTGTTGGCGTGGTGCGTGCGTGAGTGAGTGTGTGTGCGTGGTGTGTGTGTGTGTTTTTTTTTTTTTGGTCTTTCTGTGCGCCCTTGAGTGGTTTGTTTTTTATGCCTTTTCCCTTTGTCTTTTTTTTCTTGTTTGTGTTTGTTTCTTTTCCCTTGCGTTTTTGTTTTTTCCCGTTCTCTTGTTGTCCTGTGGTCTGTTTTCCCGTTGGTGATTGCTGTTGCAGTCGTCTCGTTTGTTGCGGCTGTTGGAGTTGTGTGTGGTGTGGTGTGTGCGTGTGTTGTGTCGTTGGTGTGTGTCGCCCGCGACGATGTGGGGTGTGCGGGTGGTGTGTGTGCGTCTGCGTTGTGGTTGTGAGCGATTGTGAGGAGACGAGAGAGAGATTGCTCTGATTTGAGAGATGAGAGAGCGACGTGGCGCATGGGCATATTGTAGAAGGGTCATGTCAAGGTGCGCCAACCCCCCCCCCCCCCAAGGCCAAAACCTAGCGAACACAGACGTCGGGTCCTAGCGACAACTCCAAAATTACGGCACCGGACCAGCATTATGACCTAGTTTTTATACAGTGGGGAAGTGTGGTGTGGTGTGTGGGCTGGAGGGGGGGGGGGGGGTGCATGGAGGGGGGATGTGAGAGACCGAGCGCTGGATGACGGGGGAGGCGTAGGACCAATGTGATGGAGGTGTGGCAGCCCGGGTAGGGCGTGGTGGGGCAGTGGGCACTAAGGTTTTAGGATAGTTAAAAGGCGGGGGGGGGGCGGGGGTAGGCTCGGAGTGCGACCTAGGAGGGTTTCGGTCGTTGATTAGACACCATGCCCACCAAGGGCCACTTCTTTTTTTTTTTTTTAGTCGTGGGTCGCAACTTGTTCCAACCCTGATTTCCCGCCTTCTCCGAGGAGGGGGAGGAAGGAGGCGTCGAGATTTGTACGAGAGGGGTGAGGGGTTTCGTGAGCCTTTGTACTTAGTTATTGGGACAGGGGTTCGCCGCCCTTGCCTCGCCGCGCTGCTCTCTTTTTCTTTGTCTCCCCCCGATTTTTGGCATGTCCCGGATTTTGTGTCTAGCTTGTGCAGGTGTCTTGTTTAACCCTCCCGCCTGCGTTGTGTCTGTTTTGCCTGTTCATGTTCACTTTTGCTGCTATTTTTGGGGGGGTGATCGTGGGCTGCCCCCTTTTCCGTCTTTCTTTTTTGTCACGGCCTGTTTGTTTTAGCCAACGCGAGTGGTTTTTTTTCCCTCCCCCCCTCCCTCCTCCGTCGGTTTTCGTTCCCCCCTCCCGGTTTTTTTTGTCTTCCCCTCACTCGCCGGTGTTCCGCGTCGTCCGCCCCCTTTTGTATGTTCCCAGAGCTCCGTGTGTGCTTGTTATTTACCCCGTGCCCTTTGGTGTTTTTGTCCGATACTCCCTTTTGGCACCTTTGTGCGCTCCCGGCTTTCCCCATTATGGTTTTTGGCACCCCAGTCCGCTTTGTGTGTACGAGTTCCGCGGAGACTGTGTCCAGTTCGACCTTTTATTTCCCTACACTCGTCGCTTCATACTCCAGTTTGCCGCCATCGTTAGTAGGGTTCGGCGATTTGCTAGGTTTTGTTTATCCGGTCCTGAGCTTTAGACCCAGGCCTGCCCCCCCTGGGTTGTGATTAGTACTGTCGTGATCTGCCATGCTATGCAGAGCGGCTAGATCCGAGCGTGGTCATCTTTTCAGTTCCCCTGGATCGCGCCCGTGGTGTTGACATTCGACTATATTTTCGAACGCGTCTCTCGTAGGCCTGCGCGAGTGTTGGCTCTTGTCTCTGTACTAGGTTCGTACGGGAGGATGCGCTTGTTTCTTTCGTAAAGGCACCCGCCGGGGTCACCCTCCGTGTCCGCAACGGCGGCATAGCTCTTTACCATACTGTCGTTTTCTAGACGGACATTGTGCAAGCTCCTCCGTTGGTAACACCCGGTATTGATCTTGGTCCCTCGCAGACACCTGATTCCTTCAGACAACCTTACCTATGTTTTTAATAAGAGGCAGTTATGTACGCTGGTTTATGCCAACGTAGCCGATTACTATGGATTACCAGCGTTACATGTAATCACAACTCTACCTCGGACACGCAGGTTGGCCGCGTTCGCTTCGTTTCACTGTATGTCCACGCGAGTCACCGCCACATTTCCGTGCTCCCCACCTTCTATTGAACTCTAGGGATTTCCGCACCCCCCCAACATTTGTGTCACCTCCCATCTTGTTTGGTAGTCGCCTCCCAGGGCCTGTGGGGTTACTCACGGCCGCACTTGTGTGCTGGCTCACGCTTCGTCCCCATGCTACCCGGCCTACCCGGCCAGTTATCAACCGGCGTGCGTGCAGGACACCACGGGCGTTGCGAGCCGTCTTTGCTCAATTCTCGGCGTGTAGTACCTGGCTGGCTGTGTCTGCTCACTCGCCGCGGGTCAGGTACCTGACGGTATGTTGCTGAGATGTCCCCCTCGTGCTTCAGCGATGGCGTTCGTCCTCGCAGGGCGCCTCCGCGATCCGACGGCGATGACACGGAACGTATCCAGGCCGGGCCGTGTCCGACCGGCCCAGCCCGACAGCCGCGGCGTCCGACCGCAGTACGACGGGCTCTTATTAACCGATTTCTACCCGACCACCGGGCTTCCCTTTGTTCGGACGGACCTGGTGCGCTTGTCTAGAGAGAGTGAGCGAGCTTTATTGGCGATTGCGAGTATGCGTCGAGCTTGCAGCATGCTGCCCGAGAGCGCCGCCAGACCCCATCCCGAAGATCCAGTCGGCCCGCCCCCTCTATCGTCCATATGCTCGTACCCTTCGTGATTGTTTCGTCCGTTGTGCGCCGTTCGATGGAGAGCGCGCTGACCTGTTCGTTCCAGCTTTTTTCGACTTGTGCGCGAGCCCGTGCTCTGCTCAGCCTCGCCTTGAGCAGACGCGCTTGCCAGCTCCGCTTTGACGCTGAGTGGACAGTTCCCGCCGGCGCGCCCGCCAGCCGCTCCCGGCGGCCGCACAGCGCTGCCGCGCCGCAGCGAGCCAGTACCGCAGAGCGAGGCTGTTCAGAGCGCGTATGCGCGCGAGGACACGACCGAGGAGCGCGCGTGGCCCGCCAAGCCGCCTTTCCCGAGATTTATTTTTGCCGATTTTTGATCTCTTCCGCCCGCCGTCCACCGATGGACCTTCCGGCAGCATGATGTATTTTTTTAGTCTATTCGTAGTACGACACACGGTGGAAAGTACGCTCCGCTGTTACTTCGATGCCTGTTGGCCGTTTTTATGGGTGGTGGGTCGAGTGTGTATTGAGTGTCTATCTCGCGACCCGTTCTCGATTCCTGTGGCTAGGTGGAGGGATGTTCCGAGCCGGTTCTTGTGCTCTTAGCCTTGTGTGGAATGATTTTAACCCGGTGGTGGTCCATCCTCCCTCTTTTGTGTCTGTCTGTTCCCGGCATCCCCACTATGCCGACGTGTATCCTCGCCCTTCCTCGGCAGCGCGGATGATCTAACCTGTTTTTCTGACCACTACATGGCTTGCCCTCCAGGCGCTAGCGGGTGCCCTTTTGACCCTAGTTGCGCTTCCGACACCACTTTACGATTAGCCTTTTGATACTGGATACTTGTTATCTCTGGTGCAGCCGCCAGATACTCCGTGCCGGCGCCATATTTCCCTACCCCATTCTTTTTTCCCTCTTTGGTGCCCGCGGCCCCTGGTCCGCCCTTCTTGCTTCCCCGTCCCCTACCCTAATCCCTACCCCGCTCCACCCACGCTTCACCCCCCTCCCCTGGCCCACTACCCTCGCATGCCTCCAACACCGTTGTAGTCCCTAATCCCCCTTCCCCTCCCACACCGCGTACCCACCTGCACCACCATACTTTCGCAGCTCAGGATAAGAGAGCCCCCCCGGCACCATCAAACGGACCCTTCCTGCTTGGATCGAGACCGCCTCTCTTTCCTCCTACAACCCACCCTCACCCCCTCCTTTTTCGCTTTTTTTTTCCTTCCTTTTCCCCCCCCTTCCCCTCCATTCCTTTTTTTCCCCCTCTCCCCTCTTCTCCCCCCTCTTTTCTTCTTTTTCTTCTCCTTCCCTTTCTTTTCCTCCTCCTTTTTTCCTCCCTCTCTTTTTTTCTTCTTTTTCCTTTCCTTTTTTTCCTTCCTGCTTTCGTTCCCCCTCCTTTCTCATCTCCCCCACTATCTACTTCGACAACAACATCAAGGACACCAACAACGACACCAACCACAACTGACACACGAACACCATGCTCCACCCGTTTCACATGGATCCACTCCATCCCCCTTCCCCCCACCCCTCCCTCCTTCCCATTTCCCGCTTCCCCCCAGGAGAGGAATGCCGTCCCCCCATTGCACCCTTCCCCCACCACTCACCACACTATGACACAGATGACACCCCCCCTGTCTCATCCCTCTCGCCATCATTAAGATCAATGACACGGATGAGTGCCCTCCCCAAGGCATCTCCCTCGGCTCACATACTAGACAATGACACACACGGTGAACACCCTCATCTGTCTCCCCCCCCCCCCCCCCCCTGCCCATCCATTCTTTTCCTTCTCCCTCTCCACTCCTCCCCCAAGGTCTGACCAGCACGCTGGGCAAATGCACAGGTCAGATATTGGGGAAAAGTAACACCCATGAGACGCTCATCTGAACTCTTCTCGTCTCAGTCTTACTTCGTTTATCCGTCAGCTGTACATGAATCCTGCGCAGTGTGGTCTTCAAACTTAGCAGATGTGGTGTGTAAGCGTATATGAACTGGTCCGCACACAGTGACACCTTCTTGCACACTGCGCGACACCTTGAAGAAAATTTAAAACTGAAACACTGAATTCCCCCCCCCCCCCCTCCTCTCCCTTTCCAACGTCCTCCCCCCCCCCACCCCCCACCCCCACCCCCGCCTCCCACATACGCACACGGACTCACCAGCACTTGACACGGATCAGCACCTCGCCCTCGCCGGCCTTGGGCTCGGGTTTCTGAAGCACCTTGATCATCTTCATGCTGCCGAAGCCCGTCAGCACCACGCTCCTCATCTGCTTGGGGGGTGGGGCCGCTGTCGCCCCCTCCTCGCTCGCTTTCCCTCCCTCTCCTTCCGCATTGGCCGCCGGGGGAGGGGCGGTGCCGGTGCTGTCTCCGGCAGCGGGGGTGGCGTCTTTTTCTCTGGCATTCTGTCAGGGGGTGAAATCTGGAACCCGGGGCGACAAGATGGACAGACGCAACAGGGGCTGGTCAAATAGGCTTTTAGTTCTGTTTGTCCTGCTGACAAGGGAGAGAACTAGAGTAGATCACTGATGGAGCAGATTGGGCTCTGGAAGGATGGTTTGTCTGCGGGGGACAGTAGGTTGGCAGGCAGAACTGAAATCGGAGACGTTGGATAGACGGAGTAGACGACGTCGTCTCTGGGAATGGAGGTTTCTGTGGACGAGAGGAGGTCAAAATATTTTTTCAAGGAATATTTGCCTCCAAAGACCGAAGTGGACCGTGAAGGGGTCAATGATGCGCGATGGGTAATAAGATGCAGACGAGACGGCCAGATGGTTGTCTAGACGGGGCCAACAGTTCAGGCTTCAGGTTTCTCGCCCTTGACGAATCAGATATGTCGATCGAAGGTGTAAAGTTAGCTTCCAATTTAGACGTAATTCTTTATCGACTAACGGACTGGTCGGTGGGATTCCTTGAAATAACAACTGCCTAGCTTTTTCAGGAAATAGCGATGCAGGGCATATTGATGCAGAGAACAGAGACCTACGGAATGTCAATATGCACCCACTTGGTTCAGTGATTTTGGGACCAAGGTGATGATGGATCGGCCAGTGTCTGCTATGAACACACTGTCAGACTGCGGGGAAAGGGAAGGGCGAGCAACAGACAGACTACCTGAAGGAATGTTGGAAAAAAGGTGAAGAGCTCACAGCTTAACTCTGCATCTCACCAGATGGTCTTCGCTTCCAGCCGAACGGTGGCACTTTCAGCCACACTGCTGTTCCACACGGCCAATCTCAGTGAAAAGAAACCGAAGCCAAGTGTTCAGCGAGCAGAGTGTCCAGATTCCCATACACTCACGGTTCAATGCACCAGGCTGCGCTTCGTTGCACACTACCACAGTCCACATACATGAAAAAAAGGCGAGCAAGCTGCACACGCTCACACACTCCCACACACTCCCACACCCCCTTCAAGACGTCTGACGACGACAACGACGGCGACACTGACTACGACCACCGAGGCGAAGTCTGCAGCGGCAAGCAGCAGGTCAGGGTTAGCTAGCGAGCTCCTCTCCCCCCAACGGGTCAATCGTACAATATGGTCAAGGAATCGGACAGGAAGACGACGGCTGGGGCACGGCAGACGTCCACCATATGTCAGACAGGCGGTACGGGGGTCGGCCCCACAAGAGCTTTGGAAGCGCGGAGGCAAATGACGGGAGAAGCGCACAGAAAACGCTGGTCACAGCAAGTCTATGATGAAACGTTACAGTCACACAACTAACGCACGGCGGCACGGCCCTGAGGTTGGCGGTGGCGGTGGTAGTAGCGGTGGCGGTGGCAGTGGCGGTGGCGGTGGCGGCGGTGGTGGTAGTGGTGGTGGAGGCTGTTGCCGATGTTGTTGCTGTTGTTGTTGCTGCTACTACTGCTGCGGCTGCTGCTGTGCCGCTGCTGTCAGGCTGGACGCGGGACGGCGGGGACACACGCGCGGGCAACAGGCACCTGCCGCTGAGTTTGACATGGGGAGAGAGGGGGGAGGCTCACTGGCTGGCTGTGTGGAGTACAGTGACTGAAGGATTATACTTCAACCTTCAACTTCTCTGCCCCCCACCCCTCCCCCCGCCAACCCCTCTCCCTGCCCCTCCTTCCTCCCCCCCCCCCCCCCCCCCCCCCCTCCCCCCCTCTCTCTCTCTCTCTGGTGTCTGTGTGTGTGGTGTGTGTGTGTGTGTGTGTGTGTGTGTGTGTGTGTGCGTGTGTGCGTGCGTGTTTGCGTGCATACGTGCGCGTGCGTGCATGCATGCGTGTGTGTGTGTGTGTGTGTGTGTGTGTGTGTGTGTGTGTGTGTGTGTGTGTGTGTGTGTGTGTGTGTGTGTGTGTGTGACAGACTGCCAAATCTTTGGCTGTTTAAATGAACAAAGCGGTCAAAAGGCAACGCAAAGCATTACAATATTGCTCTACGGTTTGACTTGCTCATGTACACCCTTCTGGGGCACCTTTGCCTGTAAAAGTAAACATCTCTCTCTCTCTCTCTCTCTCTCTCTCTCGATCTCTCTCTCTCTCTCTCTCTCTCTCTCTCTCTCTCTCTCTCATGTTCCTTTTGTTCCCTTCATGGGCTAGCCGTTTTCGCCCTATATAAATAGTTTGAGTTTGTTTTCTATCCTCAGCCCCCCCCCCCCCCCCCCCCCCCCCCTTCCTTTTCTTTTTTCTTTTTCTTCGACTTTCCATTTTCTTTCCTACTTTGGATTACTGTCTTTGTAAGGGTATAGTGAAAACACGCTCTACGCCCCATAAAAAACTCTCTCTCTCTGTCTGTCCCTCTCTCCTGTGTCTGAAAACACGCTCTCTGTGTGTGGTGTGTGTGTGTGTGTGTGTGTGTGTGTGTGTGTGTGTGTGTGTGTGTGTGCTCGTGCGCGCGCGCATGTGAGTGCGCGCAAGTGCGTGTCACCCAGTCTGCGTTAGTTTTGCAAAGGAAGAGAATCTTCAAGGTGGCTGGTAGGGTAGGCCTACACATAAACAGCCAACACCAAACAAGGGAGGCAAATTTTGCCTCCAAAGTGGAGCAAACACCAAACAAGGGAAGCAACTTTTGCCTCCATGGTGAAACAAGATCATGGCCAACTGTTTCGATAATTTCAGATCAATGCTGTGTAAACAGCACCAGCTCATCTAGCTCAGACACAGCTGGACAGAGGGCACACAAAACCAACAAGGAAAGAAGTTTGCAAAGGGAACAAGTACAGGAAGCAGGATTGGTTTGAAGTTATGCGCCTGTTACTGTTTGATCGTCATAGGAGTTAAAACCTACATTCTTTGTTCGCCATTTTTACCGTTCCTTCTGTGTGCTATGTGTCTGCATGTGTGCAATGCGAATGGGTGCCGAAAGCGGTACAAGTTTTTGAGTGATTGGCGAGAAACTGCTTCTGTATGTGAGTAAACGTGTGATCTTCATTCTTTGCTCGTAGTTTTGTTAGTTTTGAAGTTAAGTTTTACTTTTAAAGGAAAAAACAACAACGGAAGTATGATAGGAAAGACTGGTAGTAGTGGTAGTAGTAGTAGAATGGATGCGTGAAGGAGGGAAAACATGATTTCATATCATCTCTCTCTTCTCTCTCTCTCTGTTCTGTATTACAGTATGATCGCGCGCGCGCGCGCACGCGTGTGTGTGTGTGTGTGTGTGTGTGTGCGTGCTTTCCACATTAAGTGATATTAGACGAAGGGAAAGGATTTGGAGAGGGGGAGCATGAGGAGGAAGTCCATAGGACTGCGTAGTAAACAGTTTGCAAAATCAAAACACAAACTAAAATTCTCAAGGATACTATCAAGAGAACTTTCAGAAATAGCCGGTAAAATAGGTCTCAATCTCTGGCATTCCAGAAGAATGTGTTGGTTTGAATTTTTGTTCACCGCACAGACATTTAACATTCTTGCTGAATTTTGTTTTGAAGGCATTAAGCTTTATCCTATAAGACAGCGAAGTAATGTGTCTACATTTGAAACTGTTGCCATAATTCACAGATATTTTGTTTGTTGAACCAACCGAATTCAGTAAGAGACTGGAGAATTTTCTCCTTCCTATGGAGAGATTTTGAAACTTTGTTCCACGATGCTTGCTCCAGCAAATGATACCCTTCTGTAACGGATAAAGGGATGTTTATTTCTATAGATTCCCCGTCTTGCCTTGCACCTTTTTTTTTGCGGCTCTGTCAGCACAATCGTTTGAATATAATCCAACATGTGAAGGAACCCAACAAAAGGTGATATTGGTTCCCTTTAAACTTAAAATGTTAATCATGTGATTGATTTCTATGATAATTTTGGATTTTTTCTTGTAATCAAATGAACGTAAAGCGTACAGTACGGACTGAGAATCGACGCAGAATAAAATCTGAAAAATTTTCAACGGAAGATCAACTATGTAATAAAGAGCCATAAGTATAGCAACGAGTTCGGCGGTAAATATTGATCGATTTTTACCAATGAAGTATGACTTTTTTTTCTGTTTTTAAAGCTGGTATATAACAAAGCCTGAACCAGCACGGTGATCATCTAAGAGTGAGCCATCTGTGTATACCTTTAAATGATTTGGGTATTTATTTTCTAGGTAAAATCGGACTTCACTTTGCATAATATTTGGATTCTCATTCTTCTTCACATCAGTGTAATTGATATCAAAATGTGGTTTTTATTCATCTCCCAGTTAGGGTAAGGAGAAACTACTTGCTGTGCATCAATACACTGTGGATTTATTTCCGACTCTTTAAGTAAGTCTGATACATATGAGCCAATTGGCTTTAATGAAGATATCTGTCTGGCCCGTTTAGGAAAATTTATTTCTGATTTTATTTGTACTTCTTCGAGGCAAAGTTGTCGGGTGCTGAGAGGTCCTAAGAACGTACTTTGCACATGCAAGATTTCGATATTCATCCAAAGGCAATTCTCCGATTTCTTTATAAGTTCCGAGGGTTGATGCGTGAAAGGGTACACAAGAGCAAGCCTGTATCCTTTGCAATCGATACTTTGAAGTTTCTTAAGTAAATAGTTTGGAGCACTAAAAAATATTTCTTGTCCATAGGATAATTTTGATCGAATTAATGTTGTGCTAAGATGTTTCAAAATTTTGCTGTCTTGTCCCCAGTATTGTTTACTTATAACTTTTAAAAATTTAAGCATTTTCTTGCTTTAGTAACAATATGGTTGATATGAGCGTTCCATGTTAGCTTTGTTGTAAGAAACAAAACCCAAAATTTTACTGAATCCTTGTACTGAATTGTTTCGTTTTCAATTTTAAACAAAGGTAGCTCAGCAGGATTACTACCATTATTGAAAAGCATCATATGAGTCTTTTCTGAAGATAATGCAAGGCCATTTGTGACCATATAATTGTTTATTTTATCAAGTTCCCTTTGATATAGCTTCTTGATATAGTTTAAAGCCCTTTTAGATGTATTTCTTTTCATTATAACATTCATCCATATACAGATATCATCTGCATATTGTACTAATACTACATGTTTTGACAAATGTGATGGCAAATCGTTCATCAAGATATTAAATAACACAGGTGCAATTACGGAACCTTGTGGCAAGCCCATGTGAAGAGATCTGAAATTTGAATATGAATTCCCTACTCTAACCTGTATACTTCTTTTACTCAAAAAGCATTTAATAAAATGGTATAGATGACCCCGATAAAACCAGTCTGTTTAAGTTTATAAAGAAGCTTGGCATGCCAGACTTGGTCATAGGCTTTCTTGATATCAAAGAAAGTTGCAATAACGTTTTTTTCTTCTCGCAAACTGTTGTGTTTTATGTTTGTTGTAAGTTTCACCAAATTATCGATTGCAGACCTGCCTTTCCTGAAGCCTGCTTGGTTAATGGAATGATTTTATTTACTTTCACAATAATGAACCAATCTTCTTAAAATAATCCTCTCCAGAAGTTTACACGTATGTGAGGTTAGAGCAATTGGCCTGTAACTATGTTTGTCCACTGGAGTTTTACCATGCTTTAAAATAGGCACGATGACAGACTGTTTCCAGTGTTTTGGCATAACACCCTCAACCCAACATTTCTGAAACAATTTATGCAACAATAAAACAAAGTTATCTGGCAAGTGTTTAAGCATATCATTAGAAACTATATCTAATCCTACAGATGATTTCTTATTAGGAAGAGATATAAGTGCATCTTTGACTTCATCAAAAGTAATTGGGGCATTGATGAAGTGACTGTTGTCACTAACTGGATCTTTGTATTCATCTTTTCCTTCTCTTCAGTTCTATATGTTTTATTTTTAGGGGCCAGACCTTCTAGACGCATAGAGTCTGAAACATATCAGCGAATAATTCTGCCTTTTCCGAGTTTGACGGAAATTCTTTGTTCTTCAGTCTTATAGGACAAGATGGCAAATTTACGCCTTTTTTCATTTCATGAACTTTTTCCAAACTTTTTGGAGATCTGTGTGGTTTGAAATTTCATTTGTACAGAAAGAGGACCAGTATTGCCTTTTCGCCTGTGCTATTACCATATTGCTATGATGATTTGCTTTTCTTTTGGCAATTAGATTCTCTGGTGATTTGTCTTTTAGATATATCTTAAACATTAATTTCTTATTATTTACGGCTGCATCACAGGTTGGTGTCCACCAGATATTTCCTGAATGTTTGTTTGATTTGACTGGATGGAACTTTGGAATTGCTACATCAGCAGCTTTGAGAATGGCACAAGTAAAGTATGAATATAATTGGTCTATGTTCTCAGTATCAACACTTTCAGTATGACAAGCATCCAGACTATTTTTGAATTTCTCCCAGTCAGCAAGTTTATAATTATATTTTGGAATTTTGTCTACGTGAGATTCACAAGACTCTGTCATTTCATTAAATGTTATAATAATAGGAAGATGATCGCTTCCCAAAGTATCGTTAAAGGTATTCCAGTTACATTCTGGGGCTAGGACAGGAGATACCAAGTTAAATCAATTGCTGATGCCCTGTGTGTTGAGATGTCCGGAATTCTAGTGATGCGGCCATCGTTAAGCATATACAAACAAGAATCAACGACGACATTTCAACAAAGCGGTTACTAGTAGTAACTGATGCACAATCTTTATCCCAGAATGGGGAATGAGCGTTAAAATCCCCTGCTACCAGCCACTTTTCTTTATCTTGAAGAGTATGTAACCATTCTGTGTTTAAATTCATTGGGTCCTTTAGGTAAGTACGCAGAAATTATGTTTATTATATGATTTTCATTAAATTTTACTTGAGCTGCACACAAATGTAAACCGTGAGTATGATTTGGTGCAGGGGGAGGTCGTACTTTGTAATCTATCCCTTCTTTAATATATATAGCTGCACTGATTTTGGAAGTATCCTCAACTTGCTCATATACAGGTGGATAATAAAAACCTGGTAGATTGGGCAGTTTGTTCTTTTTCACGTTGAGCGATTGCAAAATAAGTGCTTGGTACACGTTTAGTCGCCAGATGTTGAATTAGATATGGCAAATTTGTGGAAACAGATTTAACATTCATTGCATTACTTTCATAGATGACATCATAAAAACCGGCAGGTGTGGGAAAGCAAGCTAAATACAATTGCTTTCTGACTTAGAAATGACGAACAAAACAGGAGGGGGGAAATAGTTTAGGGGGAAAATGAATTCACTGTCAAAATTAATGTAGACTTGTAGCCCACTTAGATAAAACACATACACTTTGAAAATGCTCGATAACGGAAAGAATAACAAGAAAAGTATCGCTTAAGGTGGGTGGAACAGAGTTCATAACTAAAATTTCCTCAAAAACTGCACTAGATGTCTCTCAGTTGTTGATTTAGAACCACTCTGGGCCAAGGACATCAAACATGTTCCACCAGGGACCTCTGGTTCCAAGGAAGGACTGGGACCTCTGAAGTCTTCATAGTTTTCTGGGGTGTCTCTGCTTCTGCAGTCTGGCAGTCTTCTTTGGTTTCTCCCAGAACAGCTCCCTGACGTGCCGTCCAACGTTTGCTGCAAGGACACTTGACCCCCTAGGTGTTGGGTGGATGCCGTCTCTGTGTGTCTGGTGGCTAGGATGCAGGTTGGAGTGTGAGACAAATGATACGTTTTTGATATTGAATAACTCTGTTGTTGTAAAAAGGCGTTAAAAAGCTCTCGTTTCGTGTTGAGTTCGAAATCTTTGACCGGTGCGAGTTTGCTGACAATTACCTTAACTTCAGGGTGAGTAGTGGCGAAGTCCCCGACACATTCTGTGAACATTTTGCTGACAAGTTTGGGATCCTTCCTCTGAATGTCATTTAGTCCGCAATGGATGACCACTGCGTCAGCTGGCTTTTCGTCAGAGGATGGAAGCTTCTGAAGCATCAGAGGAAGATCTTCAGTCCTATAAGCTTTGCAAACTTTTGTTTCAAAGCCATATGAGCGGCCCAATCTTCGTCCATGCACACCTTTCATCACTGAGTCGTGGAGCATGGCAACTACAGGTAAATCTTGTTTCTCTTCTTTCTGTCTTGATCTAGGCCTAATAGAATTCTGTTTTTTTTTTTCCTCATCTTTTACGTCATGTAAATCGTTGACGTCATTGTTCTTAAGTTCTTTTCCAACCTCCTTTGCTTTAGATTTTTCTTTCTCTTTTGTTCTGTCTTCTGTTTTCTTTTGTCGTCCGGGGTGTTGTGGAGCAGTAGGGATTGATTTTGCGATCTCAGCGTACGTGGGACAGGTAGGATTATCTGTTTACGTCGTCTGATCGTCCGAAACTGTTGTTGTCATGGCAACTCTAGATGTAATCATATTTTCGATCATCTTTTTTTGTTCGTGTATCGTGTTTTCAAGGCTTGACACACGATTACATAAACCGATAATCATATTTTTCATTTCATCGATCACACTCACTGTGTCTGATGTAGAGCTGTGTCGATTTTCCCTGGCATCTCCCTTGTCCCCCTCACGTATGCGCTGGGCAGCTTTGCGCGCTGATCGGATCATCTTCTTCTCATGGCGCTTTCCAAGTTGTCAACTCTCTTGGCGCTGTTTTCATGTTCTTTCATGGGTGCTGTAGCTGAACGGCTGCCATGCTTCTGGATCTAGTCAGCCTAATCATATTAATGCTGTTTTGAGGAAACATCAGCAGACCCTTGATCTCAGTGTCTAACTGTGTCCGCCATCTTGGAGCGAGTCGTGTGTGTGTGTGTGTGTGTGTGAGAGAGAGAGAGAGAGAGAGAGAGAGAGAGAGGAGAGAGAGAGTGTGTGTGTGTGTGTGTGTGTTTGAGTGTGTTTGAGTGTGTGTGTGTGTGTGTGTGTGTGTGTGTGTGTGTGTGTGTGAGAGACAGACAGACAGACAGACAGATAGACAGACAGACAGACATGCAGACAGACAGACAGACAGACGGGGACAGAGACAGAGCGATTGCGTGTCGTATGTCCCTGAAAGATCAGAAGAAAAGTGTAAGCTATCAGGCACAGCTTGAGGCCTTGAGGGTAGAACATCGACGAACTGCCAAAGCGGAGACTTGAGGAGCATAATAAAGTAGTACAGTGCACATGTGGCAATGCCACGTACTGCTAGGGCACACTCCCTATTCTGTGGTGATTCACTCCACAGCCTCGTGTGTGTGTTGTGTGTGTGTGTGTGTGTGTGTGTGTGTGTGTGTGTGTGTGTGTGTGTGCGCGCGCGCGTGCATTTTGTGTGTGTGTGTGTGTGTGTGTGTGTGAGAGAGAGAGAGAGAGAGAGAGAGGGAGAGACAGACAGTGATGTGTGTGTGTGTGTGTGTGTGTGTGTGTGTGTGTGTGTGTGTGTGAGAGAGAGAGAGAGAGAGATAGACAGACAGACAGACACAGACAGAGACAGACAGATAGAGTAGATGTGTGTGTGTGTGTGTGAGAGAGAGAGAGAGAGAGAGAGAGAGAGAGAGAGAGAGACAGACAGACAGACAGACAGACAGAGACAGACAGACAATTTAGAAGTTTTTTGCACCAGTCTGTGGTGCACGCCTCTCCACCGCCTCTCGCCACCGCATCGATCCCTCCCCACCCCCCCCCCCCGTCGACCGTCGCATCCCCCCATCCATCCGCCCCCCCCCCCCCCCCCCCCCTCCCTTTCCGAAAAGAGAGATCCTGCGTGATTATGGCAGATGTACTTGTTACCTCTAGCCCTAGCGAGCGAACGATCTGTTACCTGTTTGTATGGAGGAGGAGGAGATTTTAAACAGAATGCGAATCGAAGACTGAGTTGCTTAAACGTAAGTTAACTTTGCTTTTTCATCTCTCTCTCTCTCTCTCTCTCTCTCACTCTCTCTCTCTCTCTCTCTCTCTCTCTCTCTCTCTCTCTCTCACACACACACACACACACACACAGGCCTACATGTATGTGTTCAAGTAAAAAAAAAAAAAAAAAATATATATATATATATTTAGATAGATATTAGATAGTGTCTGTCTGTCTCTCTCTCTCTCTGTCTCTCTCACACACATATATACATGTATGTGTTCAAGTATATATATATATATTATATATATATATAGATATAGATAGATAGATGATCTAGTGTCTGTCTCTCTCTCTGTCTGTCTCTCTCTCTATATATATATATATATATATATATATATATATATATATATATATATATATATATATTATTTGAAACAAGAGCAGGCGAACAATTCCTCCATCATTACAATTAATGACTTGGCAAGGATTTACATGCAGAAAAAAAGAAAGGGCGGGAGGGGGAGGGGGCGAATGGGGGTGGTGTTAGGAATGGGGGGGGGGGGGGGGGGGGGGGGAATAAATAATCAGGGAAATATAATATGGATATGAATCCTTTACAAACAGCCTATGGGGACCATCGTAATTCACTTTGACGAAAGAACCATCCATATCACCTGCTTCGAAGCCTTTCGTCCGCCGGATCGGACTTATCAGGGATGCATGGCTGATTGTGTGTGTGCTCCCTTAAATTGGCATCACCAAACGGAGATATACCACAGCCTATAATTCTGTGGTATTCTCACCACCAAGGGTTAAAAAATAGAATTCATGAGCACCCCAAGAGCCAGTGAAGGGTAGAAGAGTAAAACCAAAAGACAATATGGTAGGGAACTAAGTTGCTGAAAAACAAAAATCATTATCTCCACAGTATTACATGTAGAGGAACATTTTTGAGTCTATGCTTGGGAATCCATCTAAGGATGCAAGGAAAGTCTATAGATATAGATATAGATATATATATATAATATTTTGAACAAATTGGTATTGGGGAAATACTTTGATTTGGGAAAAGATTAATTAAAAAAAAAAAAAAACAAAACAAAAAAAAAAAACGGGGGTGGGGTTGGATCGGGAGGGTTGATGAAAGAAATTGGGAACGAAAAATCAAGGCCTTAGATTATGAGTATGAAATCCCTCACTAGCAGCATATGGGGTTCCATCGTAATCCATCTTTAATACACACACACACACACACACACACACACACACACACACACACACACACACACACACACACACACAGAGGCGCACACTGTAAAAAGTGAAGGTCATCACTTCACTGGTTAGTGTGTGATCGAATGAATAAGTACCTAGTCAACTCAGTAGAGGAATGAGCACGAAGGAAACCCAAGGTGAAAATGGCGGGTATGTGATTTGTCCTCTGGCCAGTAGTTCGTTTCCATTTACTGACAATATATCAGAATATATTTCCACATGAGCTGCAATAAAACTCGGCTTGGAATAAGCTCTAGTCTGCTGGAATCTAGAACCAGAGAAACAGGATGCCAAACTGGCGAGGTGTGTAAAAATCAGATCTTCAATTAATACATATCACGGTGACAATGGTCTTTATTATGTTCTGGGTTAAAACAAGAAACCAAACGAAGCCAGGATGAGGACAGCAAGAAGAACAAGAAGAAAGAAAAGATCAAGAAAAAGTAGAAACAGCGAAGAAGAAGAACAAGAAGAAGAAGAAGAATCCGTGAAGAACCACAAGATGACAGCAGAAAAAGAGAAAGACAAAGAAGAGGAGCAAAAATGAAAATAGAGAGATGTGAAGACAGGCAGGGGGCAAAAAAGGAAGGGAAAGAGTTAGGCTGGGGTGGGAAGAAAGGGAGGAAAAGGAAGAGAGAAGCAAAGGGAGAGAACAAGGATAAAACAAGGACAAACGAACAATAAAGAAAGAAAGAAAACGTGAGAGCAGCAAAACACAGACAGGCGCAGGGAGGGAAAAAAGTGAGGGATGTGACGGTGGGTGATGGTGGTGGGTGGGGGGTGGGGGTGGGTGGTGGGGGGGGGGGGGGGGGGGGGGGGGGGGGGGGGGGGGTGTAACAGCAATTCTCTCGCGAGGGAAAAGGAGGAAAAAAAGAAAAGAACAATAGTAATAAGAAAGAAAACAGAGGAATAAAACATGACATGAAGGACAACAATAAAGCGAAAATAGAACTAGTTGATGCTGCAGGCAAACGAACACACCAGGACACATACACACACATGCACCGAATCGAGCAATTATCCAGCCGCGTACGCTACCTCTTGAATCACCCAGTTACTTCACACACCAGTGAGTCAGCCAATCAATAAATCAGAGAGTAAATCAGCCAGCTTATCAGACAAGAAGCTGGTTGTCACTGTTCTTGTTGCATTTTATTTGTTTTTATTTTGTTCGTTTGTTTTTTTGTTTGAGTGTCTGTCTCTTTCTTTCGGGAAACGATTCCAAATCGAACTCTGAAATGATATGCAATCAGTTTTGTCGGTTCCCGCTCCCTCTCCCTTATCCGTGTAAAAGTATTCCACAGAATGAATGTAATTTAGCCCAATAAATTAAAAAAAAAAAAAAAATGCTAAAATGTCGGCATAACAAAGATGAAGGGTAAAATGTTGCCACTTACGTTCAGATTAAGAGTAGAATTTTTGTCAAGATACACATCAGACCTCAAAATTTGCCAACAACACATTTAACCAAAATTGTGTGAAAAACCACTTTGTCTTAATTGTAACGCATATTTTGATGAAAATGTCAAAAAACATATTTAAGCTGCAATGGATGGGGGAAAAACAGCCTAAAAATGATGCCAAACAC
>JADBJO010000877.1:512500-515000 GCA_016801955.1 Conus betulinus
ATGAAGACTCAGGCCAGAAGTGTACTCCATCCTCACTGATCATTATACTTAAAAAAAGACATTCTCTCCATTCTCTCCTTCCTCCCCTTCTCTGTATGTATGTATGTATGTATGTATGTATGTATGTACATATGTATGTATGTATGTATGTATGAAACCTACCCATCTATCCATCTATGCATCTATGTCAGCCAGTCTATCTGCCCCATCTATATATGTCCGTATGTGTGTGTGTTTGTGTGTACATATGTGTGTGTGTGTGTGTGTATGTGTGTGTGTATGTGTGTGTGCGCGCTACCCATCTATCCGTGCGTGCGTGCGTGCGTGCGTGCGTATATCCGTCTGTGTGTGCGTGCGTGCGTGCGCGCGCGTGCGTGCGTGCGTGCGTGCGCGTGTGCGTGCGTGCGCGTGTGTGCGTGCGTGCATGCGCGTGCGCGTGTGTGTGTGTGTGTGTGTGTGTGTGTGTGTGTGTGTGTGTGTGTGTGTGTGTGTGTGTGACAACTTGCAAATCATGAACGGATAAGGTTTCGCCAAAGGGTTACTTGAAGGTGAATCCTCTCATTCCTATCGTCATTGATCTGTCTTTGTCGCGAACAGTTGACAGCCATCCCCATCTGCTCTACCCCCACCCTCTGTCTCTCTCTCTCTCTGTCTCTCTCTCTCTGTCTCTCTCTCTCTGTCTCTGGTCTCTCTCTCTCTCTCTCTCTCTCTCTCTCTCTCTCTCTCTCTCTGTCTGTCTGTCTGTCTGTCTGTCTCTCTCTCTGGCATTATCAGCTTTCCACGTCATGTACGTCGTCTCTCTCTCTCTCTCTCTCTCTCTCTCTCTCCTCTCTCTCTCTCTCTCTCTCTCTCTCTCTCTCTCTCTCTCTTACCTCACTCTCCTCCCACTCCGTGTGTCTGTTTCAAGCCGACAACATGTCTTCTGCAAAGACAGACAATAGGACACAGATGACTCAAATGTGGAAACATGACAATACTGAAAAAGATGTTCTATCACTGGAAAAAAAGCAATTCCATGCAAGTCGATACCCGCTTTCCTTCCCCACTCTGTCGTGCGTCCAAGATAAAGCTTTCACAACAGTCCTTACTTCTCTACTGATAGTCAGGTGATACTACGGACTGCTCGGGTATTTCCTTACAACTCCACCCCTGAGGCGAGTGTCTCAGAAGCGAGAACTCGCAAGGTGGCTAGTTTATTTTTGCAACAGACTGACGAAATGGGTCTAAGACGGAAACTCAAAATGACAATGCGACTCCTTCAAGCTCATCTTGCTGTTGAAGGGTCAGCTTTTGTTCGTTGTATGTACCAATCGGAAAACGTGACTGTTTCTCGTGCACCATCACAGCTTTTGATCGTTGTATGTACCAATCGGAAAACGTGACTATTTCTCGTGCACCAATCACAGGACCTAGCAACTGTGGGGAGATCATCGATAAACAAAGAGAATAGAGCCGGCTCTGAAACAGAACCTTGGGGCACTCCAGATTTTGTCATCTCGGTTGATTAGAATCCGCCATTGCTAAAAACATTCTCCGCTCTATTTGGTTATATAGGTGTCAAAGAAAGGAGTGTGTTGTCTGGCCTTGGAGACTCAACGTTAGTTTCTAAGCAGTATTCCGCCATCGACAAAAAGTCGAATGACTTCCATAAATCAAGAAAGAGAGCACCTGTTATTTTACTTTGACTGATTACAAATAGCAGTGTATCACAGGGAAGCACTGAGAGACCTTGGCGTAAATGCTGATGGTGAAAACAGTTGAAAGTGATGGATAGTGTGTTGCTCTCAAGATTCTGCATCAGCTGTTTTGTGAATATGTTTTGTTTCTTTTTTGTTTGTTTGCTTATTTTTTCGAAAGGCTTTGATGTCGCACAGAGGAGAGAAACAGATCTAAAACTGGTCAAGTCTGAAAAGTCTCTTGGCTCGTGCACTGCGATAACTTCGGCTGATTTAAGAGCAAGTGGGACTTTGCCTCGTTCTATAGACACACAGTGTATAGTGTGTGAGGTTCAGCTACATAGGGGACTGCAAATTTCATTTCATCGGATCACATTGATTTTTTGTTGTTCTTGAAGCTAGTAGTTAGACAGTGCTGACTTCGAGAACGGCAAGTAAATGTATTTTAAGTTAATGATCAGCAATGTCTGTGCCGCTGCAGACCGTTTTAGAAAAGAAGGAATACTGTTGTTTTCCTCAGAACATGCTGTATCTGACCCGCAGATTTATGATTACCCGACGAGTTTGGTGAGCACTCACTGTGGTTTGTGATTTGCTGTGTGATCTATTTGTAATGTTATTTATAGCATGCCGTAGTGAAGCTGTGTATTTATTAGACGTTAACATTTTGCTAGAGTACTGTTTCTTATTATTTCGGACATCAGTAACTGTGTTTGCTTTGTTGGTTTTGTTTGTCATTTTTTTTTTTCTTGTTTGGCCTTTCCAGCTGTCTTTGTGCTCTGATTTCCTTCGATAACAAACTGATGTTTTCTCCGTACAGCTTC
>JADBJO010000877.1:520000-527500 GCA_016801955.1 Conus betulinus
ACCACCACCCTGCCCTTTTGTCAGGGCTAGACCTCCCACCCCCTCCCACCCCCACCCTCCCATCTGACCCCGTTTCCACTATGTCGTCCCGGACCGTTAGAGAATTCCACGAGAGTGAACATTCCCACAGCGTTTCCTGCCAATCAGAGGATGTTATATATTTTCTGCGTGTGTGCCTGTGGCGAAAAATGGCTGGACATATGCATATATTTTCAAAAATATCTGTTTTTACGTCTAGCCCTTCAAGACAATCTTTTATCTCGTTTAGATCAATTTTTTTTTTTTTTTTGAACGGACGCTGAATTAGAACGTACATTGTTAAAACTTCGTTTCCGTGTTTTTATCAATGACGAAGTAGGTTTTGAACGGACGCTGAATTAGCGTAATTGTAAAAAACTCGTGCGATTGTTCTGAATTCAGTAATTTGTTTTGAACATAGCATAAGTAGGAACAACCGTTGTCTTTCATCTGTTGCGACTGCCTCTAGGTAAAGTCTCAAAGCGGAAGCGTCTGCTGGGGAGGCGAAGGAGAAGAAGGGGTGTGTGGTAGGTGGATGGGCAGGGTGGGAGAGGGGAGGAGGTGCGCGAGTGCATGCGTGTAGAGGGGAGGAGGAGGGGATGGGGGCAAGATGGTGACCGGAGTAACGAAGGACAGCCCATTACTCCCGCGGCCAATCTAATTGTGACATCCTTGGCTGTTCTTCGCTCCAACCTAATGAACGCTGCAAAAGAAGAAGAAGAAGAAGAAACAACAACAAGAAAGAACAACAGCAAAGAAACATCAACGAAGAAACAGAAGAACAACAACAACAACAACAACAACAACAAGATGAAGAACAAAAAAGATAGGAAGAAGAGAGGAGAGAGAGAGAGAGAGAGAGAGAGAGAGAGACAGACAGAGAGACAGACAGACAGACAGACAGACAGACAGAGAGAGACAGACAGAGAGAGAGAGAGAGAGAGAAGAGCTTGCTTACGGGAGAGGAAATGTAGGTATGTATGTGAGAGGGGTGAGGGGGGTGTTTAAAGAAAAAGAGGGGAGAGGGATGAGAGGTGGGAGGGGGGACGAGCAGGAGAAAAGAAGGCGACCTAGACGTTAACAGATGGTATCGTTTTCCACACAAGCATTTGCTGTGCCTGTGACTTTTTTTTTCACTCACTCTTCAAAAGCATCATGATGACCTTTTGGTTGAAATTATCTGCATCCTTCTCTGTCTGTCTGTCTGTCTGTCTGTGTGTCTGTCTGTCTGTCTCTGTCTGCTTTGTTGTTGAATTCTTTTAATCAGAAACAGACCCACCATTCATCTTTGTTCTCTGTTGTTGTGTGGTCTGAAGATGGTGCAGGATTGCTCCCAGCTGGTTTGTTGGGCAGTTGAAGGCAGTACTTCTCTGGGCCCCACCCGCACCTTCGCGTACTGGGTGTTTTTTTTTTTTCTTGAAGGTTGCTGAAAAGCCAACACGTCTTATTCAGTCATTAACACTGAGAGTACGGTCCCTGTTTAACAGGCCAACCTTTCACCTTATGGTAAAAGGGTCACAAGACCCCGCGGCTCCCCTTCAATATGGATACATTGTGGAATCTATCCGCGTCAGAAGGTCATTTTACTGTTTCAGAATTACGACATTTTTCATAATCCATTAGAAGAAAGTCGCAGTTACTGTTTTTACTGGTTTGGACCATGTTCGGACATCAGATTTGGTGTCAACAGACAGAGTACGACTTTCTGATAGAAGACGACTTTTTGACCATAGTAAGCTATAAGACGTGAAAACAGTTAATTATAGCAGTTGTTGCTGGTTTCCGGCATTCAAGGCTATTTAGAGACAACGTCGTAAAAGTTCAGAGTCTGTGCATTGTTGCACATTATGCCAGTCCCGCTTACATGTGAATCAAAATGATTTGTTTTCATAAGTTTTAACTGCTTGTTTTCATATTAATAACGTGAGATCACAGTATGAATAGGCTGAATTGTTAAAAAAAAAAAACCCCCGAATATAAGATTATTAATAAGCAACATCAGTGATCACGATAGTTTCTATGAGGTAACAGTAACGATCATTGATTTTGTGAAGAAAAAAGTATGTTGAATTAGAAAACGGTGATTTTTGGCTTTCGAGGCGAATAAAGTGCTATAAAATGTGCACCCTAGAAATGAAGTCATCAGCTAAAAGCATCTGCTGAAGAGGGGAAGGGGATGAGGGGGGGGGGGGGGGGGGGGGGGGGGGCAATGGCGACAGAGAGCTGGCTGACCATTCAGGTAGTTAGGAAAGAGGGTGAGGGATGGTGATGGGGAGGAAAGAAGTGGATGGCAGTTGCGTTGAAGAGGTGGTAGAGCGGAGGATCCACCTGGACCAAGTTATCCATGGAAGAAGAAGAAGAAGAAGAAGAAGAAAGAAGAAGAAGAAGAGAGAGGAGAGAGAGAGAGAGAGAGAGAGAGAGAGAGAGAGAGAGAGAGAGAGAGAGAGGGAGAGAGACGGAAAGTTTATTCATGTACAGATCTAACACAAATACGCTACAACATTACCCACAATATACTTTCATTTTGCATTCAAGACACAACAGAACAGAGAGAGAGAGAGAGAGAGAGAGAGAGAGAGAGAGAGAGAGAGAGAGAGAGAGAGAGAGAGAGAAAAGAGAGAGAGAGAGAGAAGAGGAGGTTATTACTGCTGCAAAAGCTGAATCCAAGATGTGAGAGATGAAGCAGACCTGTCCTTCTCTTCCCTTTCCCTCAATGCTCGACCGGGTACGAGGTTTGACACCTAGACTGGAGAGGTGAACGAAGAGATCCACGTCCTCCATGATGACCACGAGGCCATGAAGGGCGAGCTGGGGGAGGAGGTCGTCACACTCCAACAGAACGAAGACCTTCAGAGGAGGAATGACGGTCTCAGCAAGAGAAATTGAAGACCTGGAGAAGAAGACAGACGACTTAAAAGGGCGGTCCGAGAGGAAAACCTCGTTTTCTACGGTGTGCCGAGCAAGGACAACGAGATAAACGCTTAGTATGATAGGTGTGGCAAAGGGTCTTCTCACTGACAGGTTGGAACTATCTAGTGATGTAGCGTTCGTGATCAGCAGACGTATTTTTTGATAATCAGAAGTTACAGGGTAATCTCTGGGGAAATCGGATTTTTCATCGATGAGGACTTTTCTAGTCGATATGAGAAGTTAGGAAACGGTTGTCTCCGCATTTAAAAAGAGCTTGTTTTGAGGGTAAAGGAGCTGCTTTGTTATTTGACCACCGCCTGATGGTTGATAAGAAATACACTGTTGGTTCTGAGACAGGCCAGTAGATTGACACAGGACGTCGGCTGGCCCAGGAATATTCATTGTGGTCACTCATTAGAGGGATCAAACTTTGAGAGTGCACCGCTTCTGCTGTTACAGTCAGCGGGTGTGGCAGACAATTTGCACGTGCTGATTATGGGACGGGTGACCAGGTATGCTGTGCCAACGGTTCAGCCACTGTCCAGTGTGAAGATGTGTACATAAACACTGAGCGTGTGTTCAATGACTAGGGTTACGTGTATGATATATTACACGACAGCGGGTGCGGGGCTTCTTCCGTCTATAGTGAAAGCCTTGACTCATATTGCTCTTTGTATATAACAATTCTAAAGTTTTGTCTTTTCTTCGCTGGAATATGAATATATTACTTTCTAATTACGTGATACAGTGTTAAGTGTCGTTTTTTTTTTCGATTTCATGTGTTTTGAAGCAATGTTTGTAGAAGATATTCATTTGTCAATATCTATAGGATGCAAGACATTCTGTGAACCTGCCATCAAACTCACAGCGCATGGAAGACGCTCTGGTGGATCGTATGTCTTGTGAGACACGGGCTCCCTTCATTTGATAAATTATTATATATCTCATTCTTGTTTTGCTTTAATAATCGATAAATTTCTGTTATGCTCGAAATAATCATAGTATTGTAAATAAGTGTATAACTTTGAGTGCACATTGTCAAGAGTCACAGGAAATGAAGTTCATTTTGTTATTTCATGTCCTGAGTTAGGTAATCTTAAATGGCGGTATATCGCTCCTAAATACTTTAAAACACCTTTCGTTCTTCAAAATGATATTGCTGGTGGCATCGACAAATGATACGATAGTGAAGCAGCTCGCTGCATATCTGTACAGGGGCTTTAAACGGCGAAACTCTGTTAGTTTAGTTAAGTTTGGCCTTTGTGAATAAAATACTCTCTCTCTCTCTCTCTCTCTCTCTCTCTCTCTCTCTCTCTCTCTCTCTCACACACACACACACACACACACACACACACACACACACACACACACACACACACATATGCAGAGAGAGACAGACAGACTCTCCACACACCAAGGGACAGACAGACAGACAGACAGACAGACAGACAGACACAGACAGAGATACAGAGAGAGAGAGAGAGAGAGAGAGAGAGAGAGAGAGAGAGAGAGAGAGGGGGGGGGGGGGGGATCAGATATCACTGCAGTTCATTTTGTGGTCCGCTAACACTTTCAATACTCGTTTTCTAAACTCAGCTCAGTCGGCACAGAAGATTGCCAGTTTCCCATCGACATCGGCCGCTCGCTCTCCCGTCAGTTGCCACAATTATCAAAAGTTGCCGCAGAGTCATCTACTTCTCCAGTGCGTTTTGTTGATGACGCTGCTTCCTTAGTTTCATCATCTAGAAAACGAAAGTAAGAAAGAGTTGGGCTGCTCTGCTTCAGTCAGCCATCTGGTAAGTACTGGTTTGTGCATTTTGACGTGTGTTGTTTGTTATGTCTGGAGAACAAACGTTTCACGAAAACTGATCTGCTCCGGGGGGTTAAATGAAAAAAAAAAAAAAAAAAAAAAAAAAAAGGAAAAGATAGCGACTGTCTTTTCATTGTGAACAGAGTTACCTTCCCTAAGTTTACAGGTCAAGCAAATAAATCCCGAGTCAAATATTGGTTCTGAAGCGCGCGTCAGGATGACGATCAGCGTATCAACTGTCCGCATTACCGCGCGCCATTTCATACTATGGATCTCTCTCTCTCTCTCTCTCTCTCTCTCTCTCTCTCTCTCTCTCTCTCTCTCTCTCTCTCTGTGTGTGTGTGTGTGTGTCCTGGTCTGTGTGTGTGTTAAACTGATTAAACTGATAAGCTGACTGATGCGGCAAAGCAAAAATCGCTTTGGGCGCGCCCACAGCCGCTTCTGTCCCTTGAAAAAGGCGGGGTCATTGTCATTGGACGCGAGCTCTAACACAGATGACCTCCCCTGCTGGGGTTCCGTACCTCGACTGTTTACTTGTCTCGTACTGTTTTGCGTGCTGTAGTCAATATGCGTGACTTTGTACTTCGCTGCATTATGCCTTGTGTTCAGTCATGTTGCAGTCTGTTTCGGTTTTCTTTACCTTGTACCACCTTCCCATGTATATACAGGTAAATGTGTGCGTATATGTGTCCACCCATGCTGTACTCTGTGTGTGTGTGTGTGTGTGTGTGTGTGTGTGTGTGTGTGTGTGTGTGTGTGTGTGTACGAATGCGCGCTTGTGTGCTAGGGCACGCGCACACGCGTGTATGTACTTATGTGTAAGTGCGCGCGCGAACGCGCGTGCGCGCGCACGTATGTGTGTGTGTGTGTGTGTGTGTGTTCACGAGCGTGTGTGTAAATTTTTGCATTTCTACTCATATAGCACTGTTCAACTACTTTACTGATCATCTTAAAAAATGATTATGCTCATCGTCATCGTAATCGTCGTCATCATCAATATCATCATTATCATCGTCATCATCATCTTCATAAGTATTAGTAGTAATAGTTAAAGCATCAACAGCAACAGCATCAGCACCATTAAAAGTGGTAGTAGCTAGAGTAATAGTAGTAATAGTGATAGCAATAGCAGTAGCAGTAGTATTAGCTCTACTATTAGCAGCAGTAGTTCTCTGGTTTTAGTTGTCATTATTGTTATTATTATATTATTTTTATAGATAGTTACACACACACACACACACACACACACACACACACACACACACACACACACACACACACACACTCACACACACACACACACACACACACACACACACACACACACACATCTGTTCTTACCATCAATGCTGTTTGTCCCTCTGTCTTCACCATCTGGTGGCTTACTTTGATGGTGTTGTAAAGTAACGAGTATTACAGTTTTTGACTTTCTCTCTCTGTTTCCTTCCTTTCTGTTTCTCTCTCACTCACTCACTCCCTCTCTATCTCTCTTTCTCTCACTCTCTCTCTCACTCACTCAATCTCTCTCTCTCTCTCTCTCTCTCTCACACACACACACACACACACACACACACACACACACACACACACACACACACACACACACTTCATCGGTCTCTCCATCTCTCCATTTGTCTGCCTTTGTCTCTCTGTTTGTAACTCTCTGTTACTTTGTCTTTGATCTCTCTCTCTCTCTCTCTCTCTCTCTCTCTCTCTCTCTCGCTCTCTCTCTCTCTCTGTAACTGTCTTTCTGTCTCTTTGTCTTTGTCTTTTCTGTTTGTCTGTCTTTCTGCCTACCTGCCTGTCTGTCTGTGTCTGTCGCTGCGTCTGTCTGTCTGCCTGTCTTCTGTCTGTCTGTCTGTCTGTCTGTCTGTCCTCTGTCTGTCTCTCTCTCTCTCTCTCTCTCTCTCTCTCTCTCTCTCTCTCTCTCTTCTTTCTTTTTTTTCTTTTTTCTCTCTCTCTCTCTTCTTGGTCAGATTACTTTTTTCCTCGTAGTATTGATCAGTGTTACTGGAGGACAATCTAATGCTGAAGTCATCTTATTCCGGTTTTTATCGATTCGTGTCTCTTTCATCTTCTCCGCGCATCCGACGTGGATCCCCTCAACTCTGAGGCAAAAGTAGCGCTAAGCTGTAAACCTGTGATGCACCAGGATACATCTTTACCGGAATCTGTAGGAGAAGAAAAAAAAAAACTGTGTGAAAGACTGTAAACAGCTGGACCCATTTTCCATTGTATCTCTCTGTGGGTGAAAGCATAATCAAGCATAGCCTGTAAAGAACCACATCTTGCCCGTGCCTGACTGGAGTGAGTTTGAGCAATTCCACTTTGGAATTATTACCACCACCACCACCACCACCACCACCACCACCACCACCACCATCTCTGCGTTCTCTCCACACCCCTCTTCCATCACCTACGACCGACACCGCCTTCATGTGCAAAAATACCATAATTGTGAAGTTTGTTCAGGTCTGAAAAGTCTGGCACATTACGCCGAGGTAATTCATTTAATAACCCGGATTGGCTGCCTACCACAGGAATATTCTGACTGAAGGTGATTACAGGATGACTGAAGGTGATTTCAAAGAATTCCTTCTTGGCCTCTTGCCCATTAAGATAACATTGCTTTCTTTGTTTTTAAATCGAAGATGAAGTGGATTTTAAACGAAAAGAAATTGGATTTAGAAACTCGACGGATTAAAATTCGTTTTGTATACTGTCTTTTTTTTTTTAAATTGATGTATATACATATACACACA
>JADBJO010000877.1:532500-535000 GCA_016801955.1 Conus betulinus
GAGCGTATAGTGATAATTTTCTTAGTTTACTTGTTCAGGGCATTCTATTTTCAGTCTGTTATCACCGAGAGAAAGAGAGATCTATCCAGTCTTTCTAGAATTCTGTAACATTCACAAGCCGTTTTTATCTTCATACGCCCCCTCATAAGGAGAAATAGCCTTCGCCTTTACTCGAACATAGCATCCGAGCTCTCTCTCTCTCTCGCACAGACACACGCGTCCCCCCCCCCCCCCACACACTCCCAGCCCTTCTCTCTGTCTCGCGCTCTCTCTCTCTTGCTTCTATCATTGATTGGACGAGCTATGACAATGTGTGAAAGATTTATATACCCATACCCATGCCGTGTATGTGTTTGAGCCAGCGTACCGTTCATATAATTCTATGTGATTTTTTTTTTTTTTTTTTTTTTGAGGGATGGATGGGATGATTGTTGGTGCTACGCCTTTTTATTAAACCCCGTTTCTCCTTTTGGCTTTGTACTTCTGTATTTCCTCTTTCGTGGTTTTCCTCATGCAGTACTAATGACTGATCTCCATTTCATCGATGATAACTGCTGTTTTCCTTGTGGAAGCCAGCAACCTCCCCCTAGTTTGTTGCTCGTGGCCTTCATCATTAAGCGTTTATGTCGAACTGTCTGCTGTCTCCTCTTCCTCCTCGCGTGCAAATGAAAAGACAGACGGCCTTCACAGACAGGGCAGAGTCTGACCCTGTAGACGGTCACAGCATGCAAGCCGGAGACAGAAGTGGGGAGGGAGAGAGGTGAGAGTGAGATTGGGGGTGGGGGAAGGAGGAGGTGGGGAGTGTGTGTGTGTGTGTGTGTGGAGGGAGGGGGGGGGGGGGGGGGGGGGGAGCGCGACCGTTTCCAGTGCGTGTCTTCCCTGTCCATTTACATATGGAGTCGTCAGATCACAGCGTCAGTACCAGTGATTCTCAGAGGCAGAGAGAGAGAGAGAGAGAGAGATGGAACGAAAGACATGGGAGTTTGGAGGGCGGAGGTGGGTGCAGACGGCAGGCGAAGAAGACTAAGAGAAGAAAGTCAGTCAGACATATTAGGCCATCCAGGATTAAAAAAGACTGAACTGACAAATTGCCTGGAGATTTCTTTTTTCTGGAATAGAAATTCTTTTCTCTCTCTCTGGCTGAAAAGAAGCTGCACCACTAAGTCAAACTGCCGTACTGAAATCAGTAATTTCAACTGATTTTGCTTATGTGTGGATGTTGCTACCAAATCCGTTTGTTTTCACAACAGAATACCTTCTTAGTGGTTTATTATTATTTTATTTTTTTTTTTTTTATATAAATAGCGAGTTAATATAAACAGAAAGACAGAAATTGAAGAGATAGAAACAGGGGTCTTGGCACACCTGTTTTATAAATGTGAACAAAAAATGATAGGTTTTCTTGGCTGCACATTTGTAAGGTTTGAAAAACATTTTTTGCAATGAATTAGCAGCAAATACATTGAATGAATTGTTGGCAGAATAAGTATCACTTACTAAAAAAATTTGTAGTGGACGGAATGGGGAAGTTATAACAAATAAGAAAACGACAGAAAATGACGTCATATCATATAACACACTGCAGAGAACTTCAAACATCAACTCACCCACCAAGCTAATGCCTGTGTACGGGTCATGATCGCTATTGTCGTTTTGCTATCCTAGACTGAAAGCTCCCATGTGTCTGGCGGATTCTAATGTGCATCACTACCAATGTATAATGGAACACAAGATGTCATGTGTTAACATAACATACGCGACGTCTTATCTTAGTTGACATTTCAATTTTTTCACAAATAGAGCAAACTTTCTATGATTTTGGTGACAATGTAAAGTTACGATCTATTCGGTTTTTTTTGTTTTTTTTTTTTAATTCTGGCACTGTTGAAACTCTTCGACTGTTTGAAATTGTTAATTGACTGTGACTTCACTGGCATGATTCACAGTGTATCATGAACTCATCTTGCCTTACTTTGCTAGGTTTATGTGGCTTACCTGCATTCTGTTTAGTGATATGTATATATTTCTATCTACATTACAATTACAATGACAATTTCATGGTATCAGAATTATTGCTCAATATGTTAATCACAGATTTATGGCCATTAGGATTCGGTTAATTTGTGGGATGACTGGAAAGATAATATTTATCATTTGCCAACTTCGATTATGTTAATGCTTGCGCTCGCTGACAAAATGCTAATGTTAAAATTTACAATGCACACACACAGACTCACAGACTCACACACACACACACACACACACACACACACACACACACACACACACACACACACACACACACACACACACACACAGAGTCAGAGATGAAGGGTACGGAAGTTTAAATGGCTCCAAGTTAGCTTTGTCCACAGATTCATTGCAACGAGTATTATCTTAAAATAAATGAAAGTTTTGGGTCATGATTGCATTTTCTTTTTTGCAGATACACAGAGAGATGGTATCGACCATTTTGTGTGGAAAAGTCAGCATACGAGGA
>JADBJO010000878.1:0-7500 GCA_016801955.1 Conus betulinus
AATACAAAACAAAAAACAGTGTACCCTAATGTGGCCCAAACCATATGCGCCAGAGCAATTTGGCAGGACCATTCAATTGTACTTGCAACCCTGCACTGGGCGGATTGTCTGAGTACAACAAATGCCATAAAATCATTTTTCTGTGTCTAAAATGATTTTCTAAGGTGTCAGAGTCAACCGTGTGTGTTAAAATTGGTGTGATTCATTCTGTTAGACTGGAAAATCTAACAAATAAAAATGCAAAGAAATAGCCAAACTGTACGAAACCATACTACATTTAAAGCAATGGTCATGTAACTATTAAATTTTGTTACATGCTACTGTATATGGATAAGATTACGCTCCGACCTAACAAACGTCGAGTGAGTTAAAAACTTGTGCGTCTATTTTTATACTCATGCTTCCAAAGAATACCTTCCCAACGCAAATGTGTCAACCAACTGGTTGAAAAAAATATTTATCAAAATAATGTGAACACATGCACACACAAACACAACAATACAAATGGCACCAACCTAAAAACTTACACAATATGCAGCCCAAGGCAAAGAGAAAGAGCAATAATGGAAGAAAAAGAAAACACTGTGGACAAGAGCAGCAGAGCTGGACAGACACCTGAGAGAGGTGGAACCATAAACTTTAGAAAAATAAGATTGTGCTAGTTATAGGAATACTGCGACAAACAGTTCGGTGCATGCCACGTAGGACATAATTTTTAGCAAAAAGATGAGAGGGGAAAAGAAACTGAAACACAGATTGGATGAAACTGACAGATAGAACAGGTTTCACAAGTTACAGAGAAATCTAGATGAACAAGATACAGCTACACTGCCAGTACCCAAAACTGGCATCATCAGCCAAACCAGGAGGACTAAGGAATAGTTGGGGCCTTCAGGGAGGTTAACATGACTACAATGAAGGAGATGGATGAATGAAAAGGAAACAGTTCACACAAAGGAAAATGTTTTCAAATTGCACATGTTTCCTTCTTTTCCTTGTTTTTCATAAATGCAAAAAAACTAGACAGAATATCGGAATGTCATCTTTTCCCGAATAGTTAAGAATAAACTGAGATAAAAGGGGATGCAAACCACTGGATGACCTGTATTGCTATTCATATTTTTCGTATGATAACAGACCAATGTGTTACATGGAAAACAACTGGGGGCTCAAAAGTCAATTTTTAAATTAATTAATTTCCAAAAAAAAAAACATAAACTGGTATCCTGTCAACCTTTGTAAGGGTTTTACATGAGTGTTAGGATGCGTCTGCACATGCAAGAGCAGAATTTTGCATAAGCTCTGTGTGAATGCTTATGTTCATATACCCATGCATCCATGTATATGATAATCATGTATGAGTGGAATGTCTGGAGACTCTTACATTACAGCCTTTTGTTTTTTCTCAAAAATAAACCTAATCCCCTGCAAAAGCAATGTTGTTTATCACTATATTGATTCCAGATGTTGTTCCATGCCACTATGCAAGGAAACTGATATAAAATGTCCCTTTGTAATTGTTTAATGCCAGTATAAACAGTGAAAAATTGTTTTAAAACTTGGAATGAAATACAGTACTGAATATTAGCAAAACAGAAAAATAACACAAATTTCTGTACACAGCACCAAAAATAGATTACACATAAAAATAAGCAGACAGCATCTGTGTAATGAACGGGAACCTGTGTGTGAACAGGAATCAAAAAGTATTAACAAAAAAAAATTAGGCATATTTTCTTAAGAAAAGAGCAAAAAATGGGGAGTTTGTATTATACTCCCTGTTTGGCTAAGTATACTTACCATGTCAGACCATAGCATTAAACGGCTGTCAGTCAGCTCTGTCAGGCCGAAGTTTTGTGGCAAATGCAGGCATAAAGATAGTCACGTGACGCCCACCCTACTTCCGATTACGGAAGATGCGCCCTAATGGTTCCTGGGTTAACTGTTATGGCTGCATTGGCCGCCACAAATGAAAACCCCTTAGAACCATCAGCCCTGGTCATGCGGATGTCCCTTAGATAAAGTTTATGAAAAGGTTTCTCCGAACGCCAGTAGGCTGCCTCCAGGAGATGGCACACGGGGACAGAGTGCTGGAACGCTGTGGACATGGCCAACGCTCTGACCTCGTGGGCTCGAGGGGAAAGGGCTGGGAGGTCTTTGTGGGCCGGGGGCATAGGCAGATTTGATAGTATAGAATAGCCACCTAGAAATCGAGCCCGCCGCCGAGATGTCTTTCTTGTTGTTGGGGTTGATGGAAATAAGGAGGCTTCTCTGAGAGGAACGCCTGGGGTGGGAACGCTCCCAGTAGTATCTGAGGGCACCTAGAGGGTCATAGGTCCATGTCCCCCGCTGCCTTTCGCTGCCTAAGATATCCGCTAGGGAGCGGATAACCAGGGAAGGAGGGAGAGGGTCGTGCCCGGTTCCCTGGTTCTTCGCTAAGAACTCAGGCAGGAACTTAAGCGAGACCGATCCGTCTCTGAGAAAGGCGATGTCCCGAGGGTCACAACTGAGGACCTGAATCCCACTTCGCCTCCTGGCTGAGGCCAGGGGAGAGAAGGAAGGTGGTCTTGAAGGGAGAATGACAAAGGGAATAGCACGGAGGGGCTCGAGGGGGGGTTTCTGAGGGAGTCAAGAACCAGAAAAGAGGTCCCACATGGGAGCGCGCCTAGGGGACTGAGCTTCCCGTAGGGCCACCCCCCCCGAGATAGATAGTTCTCTAAGGAGAAAGTTATTGTCGAATGATGGGGGCCGACGCCCAGCAGCTGTCAGATGGTGGTGCCTACGGCCTACGGCCGATCTGTAGCCCCGAATGGAACTAGCAGAGAGCTTTCGAGAGGATGAAAGGTGGGATAGGAAATTGCCTATCTGGTGGGGATAGGAACTTGCCTATGTGGATGTTGGAGGGGAGGAGGTAGGGGACCGAGTTAGCCGTGCACCACGTGACCCATCTCTCTCATCGCGGTGGTCGCAATTGGCTGGCATAGAAGCCAAGCGTGTAGGCGAAGCATCTGGGGATTGGAGTGAGGGGGCCCCGAGCGAGGTTGTCTGAGTAAGTCCCACCAAGGGGCTAGCTGGAGAGGGGGAACGTGAGTGAGTGAGGGACTGAGGTCCGGGAACCACAACTGAGTCGGCCACCACGGGGGTTATGAGGATGAGTTTGGGTCTCTCCAGCCTGGCCTTCCTGATCACTTTGTGAAGTATGGGGAAGGGGGGAAAGGCGTAGGCGAGGAGTCCCGTCCCAGGGAGGGGAGAGCGCATCGACCGCGTACGCTCGGGGGGGTCGGGGTCCGGGAGTGGAGAGACATACATGGGGAGTCGATGGTTGTACCGGGTCGCAAATAGGTCGCGACCATGGGCTTGAACCAGTGTTCCCAGACGGTGGTTGTGGTTAGTGTCAGCTTGTTCAGGGTCCACTCTGTGTGCAGAAAGGGTCCCTGACCGGCTGAGAGTGTCTGCCAGGATGTTGCGTTGTCCCCGCTATGTGTCTCTCGCACGGAGGGTGGCTCCCCCGTGCGTGGCACCAGCGAAGGAGGGGCCTCTGTCCGTAGAGAGAGGCCGATGGATGTGAGCCCCCCCCCCCCCCCCCCTTTGTTGATGTAATGGGCTACCGACGTGTTGTCCGTGAGGAGGGAAACCAGTCGGTGAGATAGATAGATGTTGGAAGTGGAGGAGGGCCAGCCCCTGACCGCTTCCAATTCTAATATGTTGATGTGGAGGCGAGCCATCTGTGCGTCCCACATCCCCGAGGCATGACTGTCCCCCAAAGTGGCCCCCCCCCAGCCCGAGTTGGAGGCGTCTGTGTATAGTTCGAGGGACTGTGTTGGGAGAGAGATCGGAACGCCTTCGTGAAGAGGAAGGGTGCCAGGGAGAGGCCAAAGGGGAGAGCTTTGAACTGGAACACTCGAGCTTGCCAGACAAACCGGAGGTAACGTCTGTGCGCCGGGTGAATAAGGATCTGGAAGTACGCATCTTTCAGATCTATGGAGGGTAGCCCAATCTACGTGATGGATGGGTCTCTCTCTGATCTGGGAGGGCGTGTCCATCTTGAACTAGGTATGTCTGAGGAACTTGTTGAGGGGAGAAAGGTCAAGGATGGGCCTCCATCCCACCACGAAGGTTTTTGGGGATCACGAACACAGGTGGGAGTAAAAACCCGGGGTTGGGCTGGAAAACTTCGGTGATGGCCCCTTTCTGAGGAGTTCGAGGACTTCCAGGCGAAAGGCGCGTCCGCCTGGGCAGGGAGGTGGGGGGGTCGCTGGGGGACGGAGGAGGAGAGCGCATGGGAGGGGAGGACGACGGTGAGCCCACGGTAGGCGAAAAACCCGTCCTGAAGAAAACCGACACTACCCAGGGGCTGAGGCCCATACGTCGCCACTGGCAGGCGGCCGGGAGAGGTTGCCCGCCAGGGGAGCCGATGGTCCAGATGGGGGGAAGGGGAAGAGTGGGCCGGTTGCCTTGCTGCTGGCAGGCAGGTTGGGGCCAGCTCCATGCGCACTACGGGAGTGTCTCCAGTCACCGGCGGGGCCGTGCTTGCTGGCCAAACCAAAAATTTTGGCGAGGTTTAGGTTTAGGCCTCTGTGAGTTAGTGGCCGCTTTAGGCCTCTGGAAGGTGGAAAAGTGGGCCGCTTGGGGGGGGGGGGCAAAGGACGCCGCCTGCTTGCTTGCGTTCCCGAGCGAGAGAGAGACATAGCCGAGGTGGAGTGCTCGCCAAAGAGAGCGAGTGATCCTGGCCCGGGGACACATCGTAGGGATGCCCTGAGTGCCGGGGAGAGTGAGGAGCGTGCAAGCACCGCGGCGTCTCTAGCCACTAGCAGACAAATTAAAATGGGCTTGTTGCTGCGCTGTCCGCCGCAGCCCGCCAAGTGATGCGATATCCTGTTAACTAGGTGTCGCATAAAAGGGGTCGCTGCTGAATAAGCGAGTTTCGTCCTGGTGTGTGGTTCGGAGTTTGTATCGCGAAGGCACTGGGACGGCGCCGTCATCCCCCAGGCCAGAGTACCTCCGCCCTCTGCAAGAGCATGCTAAGGTAGGCATGCCCTGCAGTGGTGTGTAAGATGCCCCTATCCGGGCTACTCGGTCCCCAGTCCTTTAGCGCTTAAAGGGGATGGTGGTCCCCGAAGTAGGGGGGGCCGGTTGGCCCGGTTGGGGTATCATGGGGCAGACAATCTGATTGGGATTGGGAGATGGCCCACACTCCTGGTAACCGGATTTGTCGGCAAAGAGGGAGGCAACTGGGTGCTTCCTGTGGGTCCCAAGTAGGGCGCCGAAGGGGGCCCGCATTGGGTGCCGGGGGGCAGGTCTTGACCCCGGCGTGGGGGTGGGGACGGCGTCTGCACCCCCTGGCGCGTTTTTGCCGGACTCTCCCACAGCGAAGTGAGTGACTGAGGTGCGACAATTCTGAGTCTGGAGTATTGGGCTGGGGGCAGCCCAACGATCTCAGGGAAGGCCAAGATCGGAGAGGCAGAGGGAGGGGCGTCCCTCGACACGACGAAGTCCGGTCGAAACCGTTCAATGGTGTGGATGTCATATAAAGGGATGAGAAGAAGTCTCTCATCGTAGTCGTCCTCAGGCTGTGGGGAGTCAAGTTCTGGGAAGGGAGGTCTTCCGTGGCAACCCGCGCGGGTGCTCGCGGGTCCCGCCGGTTAGGGTGGTGGAGGGGGGGGGGATGGGGATGGGGGAGCGGGGCTCCCAACTGCTCGGCATGAAGGGCTGAGGGGGGAGCCCGGACTGGCGAGGGGGGTGCGAATGTCGCTCTCGAGGACGTCAGAAGACCCGGATCGGTCCGAGGAGAGTGGGTTCCCGAGGTCGACCAAGTTGTAGCCGAGGTTGGGTGTGTCCCACAATGGGACCCAGATTGTTTTTTCAGGGCTGGATGGAAGTCCTTTGATTAAGCTCACTGGCTTCCTGCAGTGGATTCGGTGCACATGGGCGGAGTCAAGGGCCTGGGAAGGGTCGGTCTTGTGGGCGGGGTCCTTAGGGTGGCGGGCGAGCGTGGGGTCCCGGGAAGGCTGGGCGCCGGCAGGGGGGGGAATGTGGATTGGGGGCCGGGCGATGGGCCTAGGGGGGGGGGGTCATGCTCCGGCAGACGGGCTGGGACAGGGGGGAGGCGTGGTCCCGGAGGAATGCCCGATCGCCCGGGACAGCGGGACCGAGGTTTGGCTCCACAGGACGACCAAGTCGGCGAGGTGACACGGTGCCACAATCGACCAAATGTGTTCAGGTTGGGTGTGTGTGTTTATGAGCCACTGGTCCCTCTCGGGGGCATAGAGCACTGGTCCCCGGGGAGATAAGCGGGCTGTGGCGGCCCAGAGTACTGTGCAGGGACTCGCGGGGACCGGGGTAACCTTGGGCAGCAGGGGGGGGAATAGTAATCGACCTGGTATGTGGTTCCCTCCCCCCCGGGAGCGTGCGTCACGGGGGTCCCAGTGGAATGGGGGACAGGTTACCCGTGGTCCCGCTGGTAGATCCTCCCCCGGAGGGAACGGAAGGACCGAGGACGTTGCCCCAAATGGGGGCCGAGAGTAGGTCGGACCCCGAACGTCCTGATACCCCTAGGGGAACCTGCGACGGTGTCTGGCGACGGAAGGGGCGCAGGGTCGGCCGTCTTGTGTATGTTCACAACCGGTGGATGCACTCGGTGTTTCCCATACGCCCAGAGTTATGGACATGTGCATGGTCGTGTGACCAAGAGACGTGGCCATATAAAACTGCGTCCGCCGGAGATAACTGGACGCTCCTCGTGCAGGGGTCGTGTTGGCTGCACCTGTGTGCACGGTGTCCGTCGGGGTGAGAGCGTCGTGAGACGGCGAGTCGTCGGATGGGGGAGAAGAAGGCCAGGGACCCGCGCGTACCCATCCCATAAGTGCGTTGAGTGACGGGTGGGGGTTCCAGCCCCAGGAGGGCCTGGGCCGTCACCCGTGCCCTGTCCGCGGCCCGGCAAAGGGTCAGGCCGGGGGTCGGGGGGCCGGGGACTCGGCGTTGACTCGGCATAGTAAGTGTCTGTCTGACTATGCGCAGGAAAAGCTAGAAGGCAGGGTGGCTGGGGGAGAAGCGGAATCCCGCTCGGATTTCTTGGGCTAGACGGGGGGTCCTTAAGGGGGGCCTTGCCCTTAGATTTCCGTGGGCAGGTTGAACGAAGGCACTTAGAAATCGCAGCCGGTTGCCTTCTAGCTTTCGAACGCAACGGTCGTGCGTCAGTCGGTCGGGTAGAGGAGGGGAGACTCCCGCGTCCCCCCCTCCGCGGGAGGGACGTCTCCGTCTACCGCGGCCGGCCGTTCTCCCAAGGAGAGGACGGTTCGCTCGGGGTGGAACCAACTCGTGGGTCCTCCGGGAATGTGAGCGAACTCTGAACGTCAGAGTTATTGCTCGACCCAGCCGAGTCCTTCACCATATTGGGCGATGGCGCCGAGCGAAACCGGAGCACACACGATCGTAAACGGGAGACACGACGGTCGATCGAGGAGGATAACCAAGTCGACCGATCGATCGTGCGCACACAAT
>JADBJO010000878.1:12500-20000 GCA_016801955.1 Conus betulinus
CAACAGTCACGCGCATGTCGATACAAATTGCGCGTGTAAAAACTCTCCCACGAAACCAGGAGAGGACTAAAATCCTGTTCCAGAAAACCAAAATCAAAGCAGCTAGCAAGACATCATAAATGATAATGATAACCACCAGTCTGCCTTGTGTAAAGGACAGGAGGTAAACAAATCCTCTCTGTAACTGTCATGGAATCAAGAATTCGCAAAATTAATTTTGAAATTTAAAAAAAGCATGAAAAAAAAACATAACAATTCTTTTAACACAGAGATCTTACTGTAGGCAAGGAAGTCTCTCCTAGATGAAAGATGTCATGCACACACTGAATAAACCACATAAAAAAACAACAACTGCCCACGGCAAAGCCATCATCCCTACAGCTGCAAGTTAAGCTCTGGACATGTATGACTACAACAGCAAACAAAAAAAAAAAAAAAAGGAAAGCGAGCACAAGGCAAAGCAACTTACCTAATGTCTGAAATGCAAAACTCCGGCTAAACAGTCCGGCCTTCAAAGCAGCTACAACACATTTGTTATCTACTGAGGTACAACACTTTCACGATCTCTCATGTCTTCCTTTCCAAACAAGTATCTCTTTTTTTTTTTCGGTCAATCCTAAAAACACACAAGATGTATGCTACTACACATGTATCTACTGTTCTACAACAACCAGGTCTTCACATTTTCCATAACAGTTTTTTTTTTTTGGGTCAAGTCTAAATATGCAAAATTTTAAAACCAGATTATCACTCTGAGGTGTGACTTTTTGCTTTAGTTTGCATTTCTTGGAAACAGATTTCTAAAAAACCAAAACAAAACAAAACAAAACAAAAAACTCTTGCTTCAGTATGCATTTCTGAAAACAGATTTCTACAGTATAGGGATACACTCTGTGCAATGCGCATCTTACCATACACACCCGATAGCAGAATCTGCGTGGAAATGCATGCACCTGCCCACACTGTCCAATATATTTCTTTTTCCTATGGCTTTTCAGTCTGTAAATGCAATATCACTGTGCAGAAACAAAACAGTCACTTCACTTTGTTAATGGACTGACATATATTACAGATCAAGAACAACAACAGCAAACAGAAAAGTAAACAAAATAAAAGCAACACTTCAAAGTACAGCTGCTTTGTACACTGAAGTCCAATATAGTACTAGCATCAGGACCAACATAAAGAATTCTGAAAGACAACTCCATTAATTTCTTTTTCTGGTTTCTGCATGCACAATGAACAGTTGCAAGAACAGCAAGACAGCAGAATGAAACCCATGCCAAAGCTAGCACCCTTCTTTCTATTAACTCATGCAGGATGAGTGGCTAAAAATACATTGCATGCCAAATCAAAAGACAACATACTCAAAGTTCCACCCATGATCTTTGGTGATTCGCTCCTGAACATCTATGTGAGAGCCAGCACAGCTGGCAATTGGAATGTTCCAGCAATCACGGATTCGCCTATAAACATGTGTGGTAGATTCTCGATTTCACAACAGGTTTCCCTTTTCTCTATAAACATTGTGTGTGTAAAAACTTTTCCCAGTTCTGCAGGAGTGGGACATAACCCTGGGGAAAAAGAAAACATTTATTTTAAAAGTGCATAAGATAGTGAAAAGTGAACAGAAGAAAAAAAATCATTACATATTAATTACTATAATAAAAAGGTAAGTCACAGACAAAATGGGGACACACGCACCGCACGTCACACACACACACACCCACATACACACACACACACACACACCACACACACACACACACACACACACACACACACACACACACACAAAGAAAGAAAAAGAAAAATCAAGACTATACTGTACAATATAATGCTAATGGAAAAAAAAAAAATTAAAGAACATAAGTAGAGTTTTGTTGTTATACCATAAAGTAAAAATGCTCATGGGAAAAAAAGGAATTCAAGTGCAGTGTTTTGTATAAATATATATGCGATGCTTAAAGTGCTGTAACCCTGATAACCTAAGAGTCTGATTTCAGACAAAATTCTTTTAGAAAAAATATCTCAAAATCATCTCCCTGGTCTTTTTAACCCTTGAATCAACTGTATTCAGATACTGCCATCTTTCTCAAGAAGAAAGATAGGCCTGCTGTTTGAAGTGTTTTGTCCTGTCAATCATTTTTACACGTATGAAACGCAACCCATGGTAATAAACGAGCTACTGTCCTAGTGTCTGTAGATCTACATTAACTTGATTGACTAAAGCTTACCATTTTGCTGCCATGTTTTAGCATTTTCTTTCTTTTGATTGAACTGTTGACCTAACTGATGGGGCAAAACTGCTTTGGGTGTGCTCACCAACAGAATCTGTCCCCATGAAAATGGCAATCACTCTTGCTGAAGAAAGCTTTAACACAGATTACCTCTCTTGCAGCCTTCCGAATATTGCCTATTATCTGTATGTGAGGAGACCTCTGAGAAATAATGTATTATGAATGTCACCGCACCCTTTTCATTATTTTTCTCTTTGTGATCTTTCACTGCAAAAGGTTCCTCACCCTTTTTAATGTGCTCATCATCATATCTTTCTTAACTGACTTATGACCATGCACTAAACTTTATATAAAGCCTTTCCCCTGATAGTAATCAATAAAAGCCTTTGCAGACTGATCCAGACTTAGAAACTAGAATCAATCAAGGCTCAGTATGTTTATTAACATTCTTTCAATCAACATGAAACTTAAATCATACAAATGATAAATTAGAAGGCCTTCCAACAACATTTTCACCAACATGGAATCCAGAATCAACCACAGCTCACATTAAAAATTCTATCAAAGTTATTTTTTCTTTCACTTTCTTTTGGTCATCATGAAATCAGAACTAACCGAAGTTCAATTAGAAGATCTGTCTATCAACATTACTACAAGTACTATCAGCATGATCCAGAGTAAACCAAAGCTCATTAGGTAATGTCTGGAAATCTGTCACAGCTCGTGTTCTACGAGAGCAACATTACCAAAACACCAGGGCATTCCTTTCACACCCTGGATGTTTTCTAGTAGCCTGTGTCAGTGTATACATGTCTATGCATATGTTTATGTGTATATATCTGTGTGAGACTGAGGCAGAAAGAGAGAGAAAAAGAGAGTGAGAGAGGTGGTACTACCCTCAACAGCCCACAAAGTATGGCTCAGTCACACTACACAGGCTGTTTTCCATCAGGCATCTGGACTATCAATATTATTTAGTTCTACAAGTTCTAAACACTTTCGACCACTTTCAATTACTCCCCATTCTTGATGTCCCTTCCCCTGCATGATTGTCCTCCATTGTTTGTATAAAAGGTAGCTAAGTAGGCAGTGCAAAGATCGATGTTCTGATTTTTTTTTGTCTGCACAACTTCTAAGGAGATCTGTCAAATTGGAATTCAATCAGCATACATTTAGAGTTAATCAAAACTGAATTAATTCTACCAATCTTTTGGTAGCATGAATCCAAAATTAAACACATCTCATTTAGAACTAGAACTGCGTCCTAAGTTTGATGATGAATCAGCAAAGGAAACTAGAAATTCCATTCATCAATACATCTGCAATAAACCTCAATGAAAAGGTTTGGCAACACCAAGATAATTTCAACTGTAACGAGGATCAGTAAAGGGCTTATCAACTTTACCAAAATTCTATGACCTTTTGCCTGTGACCAGTAAACAAACAATGCATCCTCTACTAACCCTCCCTCCATACAAAAACCTTTTGCATGTGACTAGTAAATAAATAATCCATCCTCTACTATCTTCTTCCTCCATAAAAACTTTTTGCATGTGACCAGTAAATAAATAATCCATCCTCTACTATCTTCCCTCCAACCCCAGCTCCATCTTCCCCAACCTTGCCCTTACCTGGACACCCACGCAGGTGGTATTCTCAAACTTTCCGATTTGAAACCCAATGTATAAATGATATAAAATGTCACTGGGATAGGAAACATAAAGTACTTTTGTTTCAGACTAACTGGAGCACTTTGATATCTTCTTCATCCATCTCCCTCTTGATAACCGAGGTTCCGGGTGTGAACGCACGCATAACATCTTGCACACACGTAAAAATCCCATCACCAACATTCGGAAGAGTAGGCCAGTGTTGGCCGTTGGTATGGATGACACGTTACACATAGCATGCACCCTGAGTGAGAAATGGAAAGAATGAAGGTGTAAAGCGCTTAGAGCTTGCCTATAGCCGAGAATAGGCGCTATATAAGTATTCATTATCATTATCATCATCATCATCAAAAGAGGCACCACTGACAGCGACAGAGCTGGAGAAAGTATCAACTCATTCACTGACCAGCTGGGCCAGTGCATCAAAAATTCCACTGGCCACACTAAACTCTGTCTAAAGTCTGTCAGGATTTCAAATATGTTGCCACACAATATTTTTTTCTTTTTCTTTCAAGAAGTTGCAAACATTGAAATTAAATGCAAACTGAGTTCATGATTACCAGAAAAAATCCCACCTAACGGAGCCCCTCTTTTCTACAGCCTTGTTAAATAATAATGGCATCCTGTTTATCAATGCTGACGACAATGCTCTGGGCCTGTGTCTCGTGACATTAACTTCCGCATCCATCTTCCCATTTTTCACTTATTCTGATTTCAAAAGCTTTCTTTTTAAGATGTTAGAGATATTTTCTTGATTATCATGTTGGACTGACCACTTATAAAAGTGAAAAATATGGTGGACATATTGAAACTGAATTCACAGGCAAGTAAGAGTCGACCAGATGACACATAAAGTAACTGTGTCTGTGGACACTCCATGGGAATCAATCTCTATGCACTTTGACTAGTTTGAGTGAAAACGACAAAGTCGATGGCCACTTCAGGATAAAAATGGCACAAAGTTTTCCAAAATTAACAGAGAAATATGACTGACGGAAACAGCAAATTCTGGGGCCCCCATGATGAGCTAATGAGTTTTGAAATCCACTGGTCACTACGAACCTGCATTTTGTTTTTCTTTTAAACTTGCATAAGATGACTGGTGACTGAATCTGTCTTGACTAAACACCACCACAGTGAATCAGAAAGAGTACAAATCTGGTTTGATGGGTGACATCATGATGGATGACCTTACATCAATATCCAACCCACAGACTGGACTGGAACAGAACAAAGCCAAGTATGACACTGTATTCAGAAGCTAAATTAAGCATTTGAGCCATAGCCCTGAGAAGGCCTGAAGTTCAACTTAAAAAAAAAAAGACAGAAAATAAGGAAAACAAACACAAACAGAAACAAAAATGCTGGCAGCAAATTCTTGAAACATTTCACACAAATCAATTCTATGGTAGGATACAGTTATCAGCACAAACAGCTGAAATTCATTAATAAAAACAAAAACAAAAATTCCAATTTAAAAGCCTTATGTTCTATAGTTGAAACTGATTCAAGCGGACAAACTTGTGCTGTTTCCATCGCTAAAAACACTAGGTCATACCCAATGTGTTGTCACAAACATTGAAACAATGTCATTAAAAGAAAAGTGCAAACTTTTGTATTAGTTTGGTTAAAATAATACAGGTTGGTCACATTATGGTGATGGGTACCAAGACTGAACACTGTAACAAGTTACAACTGGCCACCTTTTGCTTCTTCTCAAAAAGTTACGTTTGTTTTCTTTATACGTTAATTACAATTTACAGATGTTCATCTCATCTATACCAGAGCCCTTCCCTAACCACCTAACAAATTTCATAGCTTTTTAACAAATTTTTTTTTAAAGTAAAATCAAGTGACCTAATGTACTCACCTCCACCTTAGGCTCTGTGCAGCTCTTGTCCTTCTCAACGCCATAGTAAACGCAGAAAATCACGTACATGTCCGATGATGATCAAACAAAGCATAGCCCAGGTAGGTCAAGATAGCAATATGAAACGGGGTCTCTTCAAATGACTCAAAGAAATCATCCTGCCAGTTTCCTCCCTGCAAAAGTGTAAAAATACAAATCCAAGCATCCTACTATAGGCATTAGAATGGAGTTCACTCCACATTAACATTTGCAACAGACAAGCACACACAAACATGTAATATATGTTCATATTATGCACACATCTACTCTCTACCCCCTTCCCATTTCCACCCACCCCTTTAAGTCACTTCACCACCCCCCACTCCCCACCCCCATCGTTCCCTTCCCCCTCCCACCTCCAAAGTTGTGATGAAGGTAAAGACATTTGACAGGACCCTGTTTTCTCTTCAGACTTTAATCTTTTTGTTCAATTATTAAGAGCGCAGTAGTAGTAAGACAGTATAGGGACTACCTCAAGTTTAAGCCTCGCAGCTTATGTCCTCTTAATTCAGTGCCTCATTGACAGGTTTGTGATTTGCATGGTGCACTCGAAAAAAAATGGTTATCAATTTTATAATCAAATTTTCTTTCAAAATATCAATATAAATTTGCAGATAGTGTCCAGATGATTCTTGCATGTCTTAATAGATGGTGCTGTTAAGTTCATGTGATACTGAGTTCCAGAGTAATTCTCTACAGCCAAAAACTAGTGTATTTACACTGAACATGTGTTTTACACTAGTGCTTGATTCCTTGTTTTATCATAACTATAATGATAAGAATATTTTAACATTAATGTTTTCTCAGTGATTAAATGTTTTTCTTGCTCTCAATCAGTCAAAGAAATCTTCTTGTCATGCACTTCTTCTTTTTAAACTGGTATGAATTAAGCATTGTTATCTTAATAAGATAAATCTTCAAGTTATCTGACCACTTTGGTTGCTAAAAAGATTCTCAGTGTAATATGCCTCAATAGAATGTGACTGACATTTAAGGCACAGGTACTAGACTATATAGTAAGTGATGAGGAACCACTGACTTAACATGTTTCCTTACATTTTTTTTTTTTTAATCACTTCCCCATGCAACTGATATGCTGTTTAGTTGATTATTGCCTTCTGAAGATGTGTCAGAGGTCAGTAATTATTTAGTGCAACATCATCAAGTCTTTTCTTCATCATCAAAGTCTTTTTCTTATAAGTCCATTGCAGGATGTAATTTATTGTACATGTATCCTTTTCCAGTTTCATCATATGATTCAATACTATTTTTTCTTGTATGTATAATTACTTTGTATTCACAGAATTTGGTTTATGACCTCATTGATTTTCAAGCCATGCAAGGGTAGTTTGTCATTTTAGGACATGATGTACAAAATACTGTTTGTGTTCCACCTAAACAGAAATCTTAAAACATCTTATTTCACAATTCTGAGCATCAGGATTCATATAAGAAATCAGTTTGTGAAATCATTAGAAAAAAATAACAGCTGTTTTGTTGTACCCTTACAGTCAGCATTTACTGATGAATCAGAGATGATACACAATTACTGACCCTCTGAATGGAACTATTTCTAAATTATCAGTTGCAAACATCATGTTACATTCAATCAGCAGCAGCTACCAACAAAAAGCGGTGAAAGAAAAACATAAAACAATGAGTTCGATAACCGCATTTACCC
>JADBJO010000878.1:50000-52500 GCA_016801955.1 Conus betulinus
TATCTAACGACATCATTGATGATAGTTTTGATGAATATGAAGATGGTGGTTCCATGAACCGCCCAATATCTAGAGAAGAAGTGTTATTGGCTATAAGAAAGTTAAAGAACGGTAAATCCGCTGGTCCAGATGAAATTATTGGCGAGTTGCTGAAAAATGCTGGTGATCGAGTAATTGACTTCTTTGTTAAACTGTTTAACACTCTGTTTGATAAAGAGTTTTTTCCAGATAACTGGACAGAAACCATTGTCTTACCTTTATTTAAAAAAGGTAATGTAGACGATCCGGTAATTATAGAGGGATATCATTATGTGATACAAGTAGTAAAGTTTATAGTTCTATAGTAAACATAGGATTCAAGAATGGATTGAGCTGCATAATATCACAGGGGAATATCAAGCGGGGTTTAAAAGGGGATACTCCACCATTGATCACATGTACACATTATTAGCTTTAATACAAAAACAGTTTTGCTTTAACCGTAAACTCTATGTCGCCTTTATTGACTTTGAGAAAGCTTTTGACTCTATAGAAAGGAATCTACTGTGGCCTATTCTGGTAAAAAAAAATGGTATCAAAGGAAAACTCTTTCGGGTGTATTCATAGCATGTACTCTACAGTCAGAGCTAGAATTCGCTCTGGTGCAAAATTGACAGACTACATAAACTGTACCCGGGGTAAAACAAGGGGGATGTTACAAGTCCACTGCTGTTCTCTTTATTTATAAATGAATTAGCAATAGAAGTGATTAGAAATGGGAGGCATGGTGCAACATTTATGCATGATTATTTTGAACTATTTATATTACTTTTGGCAGATGACATAGCTCTTCTGTCGGAAACAATAGTTGGGCTACAGACGCAACTAAATAGTCTACATAGGGCAGCAACAACACTCCATCTGAATGTGAATATGAATAAAAGTAATATAGTTGTATTTAGAAAAGGTGGGTACTTAGCAGCTAGTGAACATTGGATTTACAATGGAATCCTTATGCCTGTGGTTAATGTTTATAAATATTTAGGCATCTATTTTTCAACACGGCTGAGATTTACTGTTTCTTGTAAGAGCCTTGCCTGCAGAGCAAAGTATGCGTTGTTATGTATATTGCAAAAATTACGTAAGTTAAAATGCAATTCTCTTGCTGTATATTAAAAACTATTTGACGCGCAGATACAACCCATTGTTCAGTATGGTGCTGAATTGTGGGGGCTAAGTAATACTGCACACTTTTGTGAAAAAGTACATCTCTTCGCTCTGAAAAAAGTTTTAGGAGTTCAGTTACAAACACCGAATGACCTTGTGTATGGTGAGACAAATAGATACCCTGTTTACATAAATTCTGCCGTTAGGTGCATGCACTACTGGTTGAAGTTGACAAGAATGGATGAGTCAAGATTACCGCGAAAAGCATATAGAACATTATTTGAGTTAGACTCTCGTGATAAGACAAACTGGGCATCTGATATTCGCTGTAAGTTATACATGTTTGGTTTTGGTTATGTGTGGTTAAACCAAGGTGTTGAGGGAGTGGAACAGTTTATTGCTGACTTTAAAGAAAGACTTGTACTTTGCAGATGGCAAGAATGGGATTTTCACGTCAAGAACAGTGACAGATTTAGTGTATATAGACTTTTTGTACAATATAGCAATGGATAAAATGCATTTAACGTTAAATCTAGACAGACATGTCAAGATTATTACAACAAGATTCAGACTGGGTATTTCAGACATTGCTGTACATACAACAAACAACATACCCCTGTTGATTTGATTTGTCCATTGTGTAAAAAAGAGAAAGAAGATGAAGTGCATTTTGTTCTGTGCTGTCCTTTACTAAGCGAAATAAGAGAACGTTATATACATTTGAAATACTACAGATTTCCAAGTCTTTTCAGATTAAGTTTACTTCTAGCTTCCAATATGAACGAACAACTAGAAATCTGTCCATTTACCTATATAAAGCATTTAAGTTACGATCTGTTCTTGTTTCTTAATGTAAAGCATTGAATCAGCTTTTGAACTTGTAAAATATCGATTGATTTCCAGATGCACCCCTTCACCAGGGGCAATGGCCTATTTGTGAATAAAATTTTCCGTATCCGTATCTCTCTCTCTCTCTCTCTCTCTCTCTCTCTCTCTCTCTCTCTCTCTCACACACACACACACACACACACACACACACACACACACACACACACACACACACACACACACACACACACACATGCACGCGCTCGCGCGCCTACGCACGCACGCACGCACACACTCACATACACATACAATCACGAGCGTGCGCGCGTGCCCATACCAACACAAATACACATGAACGATGTAAACAACAATCATAAGTGCGTTCTTTCAAATGGACATAGGAATCACAAAATGGCAAAAAGTAAATTCGTCAGTTCAAGGAAACATTTGCGTGCACAATACAAAGTATATAAACAATATATAAATAAATATATATATATATATATATATATATATATATCTTGCT
>JADBJO010000878.1:60000-62500 GCA_016801955.1 Conus betulinus
TCCCTATAGAGGTAACACACGACCGGCGGCTGTTTCATGTTTCATTCGGCACCCCATGTACAGGCCTGACTTGGGTTTTTGTTGTTGTTGTTGTTGTTGTTGGTTGGTTTTGTATATTATATTTTTTTGTTGTTGTTGTTGTTGTTGTGTTGTTCACCGCCCATTGCGTCCTTCCCATCACTTCCCCTTACTCCATCGACTCCATCCCCCCTAACACCCCCCACCCCCAACCTCCCTCCCGACTCCTATCTTTCCACCTTACTATATCCCTAGATAACGATGATGTATTCTGTATCTCTCTCTTCTCTCTCTCTCTATCTCCTCTCTCTATCTCTCTCTCTCTCTCTCTAGCTCTCTCTCTCTCTCTCTCATGGCAACTTTTGTCTTTTGTCTGTCTGTTTGTCTGTCTGTCCCTCGTCTGCGCGAGCGTGTCTATTCTCTCTATCTCTATCTCTCTCTCTCTCTTCTCTCTCTCTCTCTCTCTCTATCTCTCTCTCTCTCTTCCCAATCTGTCTTTTGCGTTTCCGCCTCAGCTGTCTCTCTATCTGTTTCACGCTCTCTCGTGGAGGATCAGACCTTCAAAAAAAGTCTTCAATTGTGGTGCGCTTCCGGTAGTTAGAAGCCATAGGTGTCGGCATTTTGGCGGGAGTTTAATGTCTGCATCAGGAAACTGCTCACGTGATGCATGCAAGCTCGTACGCGCTTATGTTGCACCCAAACACGTTCGCACGCACGCACAGACGTACGGACGCACAAGCAACACACACACACACACACACACACACACACACACATAGAAACACACACGCACACACACAACACATTACACACACACACACAACACACACACACACACACACACACACACACGCGGCGCGCGCGAGCACGAACACACACACAAAAAACACACACGCACGCACGCACGGACGCGCACTCACTCGCACGCTCACACACACACACACACACACACACACACACACACACACACACACACACACCCCACACACACACCACTTCGCGGCCTTCAAAGAAACTGCACTGACACACTCCCTCCTATCGCTATTATACTAGGAGTGTCGATTGACATGAATAATCTGTGAACCTGTGTCAACAACTCCAAACTGCACTGTCCCATGACCTCTCCTCCCGGCTGGATGACACACACACACACACCACACACACACAGCCCCACACACAACACACACACACCTACCCTCTTCGAACGCGTGAACGCTTGTGTTACACGAGGGCACCCTCGCAGCGAGCACCTTGCTTGCAGAAACTCGGATGGCACGCACAACTGGTAGGATAGACAGGAAGATACCACTACCCCTGGGGTAAAAGAAAGACCAAACGATATACCAAACAACTACCACACACACACACACCACCACCCCACACACAACACACAACACAACACACCCCCCTCCCGCACCTCACTCACTCAACTCATTCATGCATTAAATCACGCACACACACACACACACACACACACACCACACACACACACACACACACACACACACACCACACTCACACACGCGCGCAGTCGCGGCACCGCGCCCCTCTCGCTCACTCACGGCACAGTATACCGCAGACAGCCATACAGAAAAACACACATTTCAGAAGAGGGCACACACGCACGGCGCGGCACACACACACCCACCCACACACACAAACCCACCACACACACACCACACACATACATACAAATATACCGTGCACGCACACACCGACACACACACACAGCCAACACAGCAACCACACAACACAACACACACACACACACACACCACCCGCAGGAACACTCCACTTCTCACCACACAACACACACACACACACCCACAACACCCACACACACCCCCACACACACACACACCCAGTACTCACGCGCTCGCCCTCAGATAGATATAGAAGAGAGATATAATATATAGAAGAAGTGACCAAACAAGAAAGAACAAAGAGGTGTGCCTTTTTCCCGAGTGCTCGGCTCTGGATTCTGGTTTTTTTTCCTTTCCCGAGTAGACAATGATGAATTTTTTGTCCAAACTAGAGTCACATCATCTCTCCCCTTTCTTCTTTTTCCTTTTCCGGGTGGTGTGGGGGGCCCCCCCCCCCCGCTCCCCTGTCCCAATTTCCTGGGGGGGGGGGGGGTCCCTCCATCTTTCCCTTTCCCTCCTTCCACCTTTTCCGCTCCCTTTGTTTCCCAACGCAGGCGGCTCCCCCGTGGGGGTGGGGGGGGGGGTCTGGGGTGGGGGGGTGGGGGTGGGGTTAGGGGGGGAGGGGTCACGGGGAACGTTTGTATTGGGGGTTGTGAAAATAAAATAGCAGAAGTAAAGGGGGGGGGGGGGGGGGGGGGGGTCCGGTCAAACATCTGTCCTGTCCAAAAAACTCCTCCATTCAGAGGCATTACTATTTTCCGATCCGTTTGTTATTGTGGGGGGGAGGGTTTGGTATTGGGTGTGGGTAGGGGGTAGGAAGCCGGGTTCTTGTGTATCTC
>JADBJO010000878.1:65000-67500 GCA_016801955.1 Conus betulinus
TTAAGCACACACTCGGTCGCCCCTCTTCGGTTTCAAGACTGTTTGTAAACCGAAGCCCAGACGTCAGTGGAAACGTCTGTTCATTTCGCTGAAACTGCACTCATCTTAATAACGTGAACCAAATGAGAGAGAGAGAGAGAGAGAGAGAGAGATGAGAGAGAGAGAGAGAGAGAGCATACTTTATCTGCTTATGGCTATAGAGGGTGAAGGAAAAGAATAGAATGGAAAAAAAAAGAAAAGAAAAAGAAATCAGAAATGGTACAGAGAAGGACAACGAAATAGAGATGGAGGAGACAGGAAGTTAGCTAAGGGCGAGCGAGAGAGAGAAAGCAAAAAAAAAAAAAAAAAAAAAGAAGAAGAAAGAAGAAGAAAAAAGGGGGGAAGGGGGAGGAGTGAGACATGGGAGAGTGAAAGAGAGAAGGAGAGAGGACAGACAGGCGAACACACAGGTAGACGGAGAGACAGAGAAACCAATAGATAGCCGGACAGAGAGATAGACAGGACAGGCAGACAAGAAAAAGGAGTAGAATAAGGAGTGGGGAGTGGAGAAGAGGAGGAGGAAGGAGGAATGAGAGAGAGAGAGAGAGAGAGAGAGAGAGAGAGAGAGAGAGAGAGAGAGAGAGAGAGAGAGAGAGAGAGAACCTCAGGACTAATTAAGGACTGACAAAGTAAAAAACACATGGCCGGTTCATCTGTTTTGATGTCGGAGCCAAACGTGCTAACACTACGAATTGTTTGCTTTTCCCTTCTCGGCACATTCGTTGAAATGGAGAAAGGCACACTTTTTTTTTTCCCTTCTTCTTCTTCTGTTGCAGGCACACTTGGGGGGAATTACGCATTTATGCGTGTCTTGAAAACATTGCCGAAAGCAGCATCTTGGAATGATTGTATGATTGCCTTTAAAACTCTCCTTCCCTTGACGTTAATGTAAAAAATAAAGACATCTTCATCAAGTCTTCCCCGAATGGGAATGAATTCTTCGTAACCATGGATAATGGAACGAGCAGTAACCTTTCGGGGAAAAATAGAGAGAGAGAGAGAGAGAGAGAGAGAGAGAGAGAGAGAGAGGAAAGAAAAAATTATTGCTTCACCATAGCCAGGTTCCTTTTCTATACCACCCCCCCCCCCCCACCCCCCCCCCCCCCCCGCCTTCCCCTCGCGTCATCCCTCTCTCCCATTCTGTTTTACCCTCTTTCCTCCTCCTCTTTCCCACTCCCCCATCCCTCCCTCCACTCTTACTGCTACGCGTTTCTCCTTTCACGACTCTCCGATCACCCCCCAACCCCCGCACATCCCCCCATCACCGAGAAAAGCATGCCCGTGTTTGGCCTCCAGTCGCTAAATCGTTTCGTGGCAGACAATGAGATAGGCGCAGACATAGGCAAACAGACAAACATGCAGATAGATAGATAGATAGATAGATAGATAGAGGTAGACATATATTTATAGTTGATAAATACTTAAAGAGAGACAGGTAGATGATAAGCAGGCAGATGATAGATAGATAGATAGATAGATAGATAAATGCTGGTCGACAGATAGATAGAAAGGTTGGTAGGTAGCAGACAGATAGACGGGCAGATAGAGACTGACAGACAGACAGACAGACAGACAGAAAAGAAGGCGGCTAACGCAAATGTAAATGAGCCTGAAACGTAATTCGTAGACATCTTCAAGAACTCCGTCTGTTAATTAAACACTTTGAGTCTTCTTAGGGGTCCGACTATACGCTTTGTGTTTCGACGGTACTCTTCCACAAAAGTGATTTCACCGCGAATGTAGATTTCTTTTACACGAAGGTGAAAAGATGGTGAACGTGCACCTCGTTGGGCAAGGTTATGACCTGCTCTTAAGAGCGAAAATAGTGTCCTCCTTTGTTTCTTGTTTATTGCTCGGGGTGTGCAAAGGGTGGCCTGGCGGATAAGACACTCGCTGGTGTAGTGGGGGAATCCATGGTCCTGGGTTCGAATTTCTCACGGGTAAAGTTCTTTCAGTCTCTATTTTTTCACATTGGGATGTTTTTACGCCGCTTTTTTTTTTTTTTTTTTTTTTTTTTTTTTTTTTAACATAAATTGAGCATGCAGCTTCGAAAGAAGTACTGACGTCATATCTAAACTCTAAGAATGTGTGTGTGTGTGTGTGTGTGTGGGGGGGGGGGGGGGGGGGGGGGGGGGGGGGCGGAGGGGATGGGATGTGTGGGGGGAGGGAGCAGGAGGGAGAGGCTTAGGGCGGTGTTGATGTGTAAGATTTGTTCTTTTTTTCTCAGTGTCGTGATTTTACTGTTGGGTCTTTTACAGCATTGATTTTTAATTTCTATTTTGTAATAGCAGCAGCAGCAGTGGTAGAAGTGGTAAACTAAATGATAAAAATAATAAAAACATGATGATGATGATGATATATGATCATTCTTGTTGTTGTTCTGTTTTACTACTACTACTACTACTGCTGCTGCTGCTGCTGCTGCTACTGCTGCTGCTGCTACTGCTACTACTACTACTAC
>JADBJO010000878.1:72500-75000 GCA_016801955.1 Conus betulinus
ACACACACACACACACCACACACACACACACACATACACGCACGCGCACACACGCGCGCACGCATTCACACATGCACCTACGCGGGCGCATGCACGAACACATGTATGCACGCACTCAGGCATGCACACACACACACACACACACACACACACACACACACACACACACACACACACACACACACACACACACACCACACACACACACACATTCAGGTCCGAGCTCTCAGAGAGGAAATTCTATTTTGTCAAGCATCCTTGACATTTAACTGAGAGAGATATAAGGGAAAGAGAAGGGGGGGGGGGGAGGGTAAGTGGGAGATGGAGAGGGGGACGCAGACAGACTCAGACAGACGGAGAACGTTAGCTGAGAAGAAAAAAAAAGAGAAAAAAACATCAGTATCCACAGAAGTATGATGTATGAGAGAGAGAGAGAGGGGGGGGGGAGGGGGAGAGAGAGAGAGAGAGAGAGAGAGAGAGAGAGAGAGAGAGAGAGAGAGAGAGAGAGGAGAGAGAGAGGGTAGACAGACAGACAGGCAGACAGTCTGAACAGAAACAGCTGACGCTTAAACATTTCATTGTCATAACCTGAAAAACACTTTGCAGAAAGGGGTATAACTACACTTACATATTGTTTATGTCACAAGAATTATAGTCGATAATTAAAGTTGATGAAATCCATATAAGAATTAGAAAAAAGAAACAAAACAACAAAGCAAAAGTAACACGAATTTATATTCAATACACCACAATCATTGTGACAGATGTTCATAAGAAGAACAACATTAGCGAGAAGGTGACAACAATTTTGAAAAATATGAAATAATGTTGAAGCTCTCAGAATCCACTGACAGCAGTTACCATTATAGCCCAAACACACACACACACACACACACACACACACACACACACACACACACACGAAGATAATGTGTCTGACGTTTCCTTTAATCATATGGCTTTAGGTTTATTGTTGTTGTTGTTGTTGTTGTTGTTGTTGTTATCGTCATTGTTATGTATACGTTTGTGTTTTCTTATGAATCTGAGAACAAACGAGAAAGCTTGAGGGGGAGAGAGAGAGAGAGAGAGAGAGAGAGAGAGAGAGAGAGAGAGAGAGAGAGAGGAGAGAGAGAGAGAGAGAGAGAGAGCGCACTCAGAGAAATGTAAACAAAAAAGCGCAGAAGCATATTGTCTCCGCGATCGCGTCCCAAGGGGATCAAGAACTCTGGAACACAAAAGATGGGACCTAGACAGGTTCCTATTCTTCCTGCAGTTTTTCATTTCCGAGAGATGTCTGATGTGGTATAGGAAAAACGACTCAAGAGAAAGCCTGACTGCTATGCCCCTCTGCCCTCCAGAGACTCGGAGAGAAAGCGGAAAAACTTGTATCGACTTTCTTCCTGCGCCTTAGTCGGAAGAAAGGAGGGGGTGGGGGGGGGGGGGGGGGGGGGGGGGGGGGGGGGGGAGAAGGGTGAGGGGGAAAGACGGGAGGAAGAGGAGGAGAGGCGGGAGAGGGAATGTGAAGAGGAAGAGGTTGTAGTTTCGAGAAGGATTATGTGTAGTTATGGGGCGCGCGGGGGGGGGGGGGGGGGGGGGGGGGGGGGGGGGGGGGGGGGGGGAGTGATGAAGGGGGAACGAGTGGAACTGCAGTAGATGAGAAAGGAATGGCAGAAGGGGAGGAGCGGGAGTGTTAGGGGAGGGATACAGGTTTACTGAGAGTTTCAGACCACCCAAAACAGCTTGGCAGTAGACTCCTTATCGCGGTGTCAAGAGTAAGCGAGTCATAACAACTACATTCTACAGGCACATGTATATACTCTGTACACGTATACAGAATTCCAGTGACTGAAAAAGATGCGTTTGAACTCTGTAAAAAAACCAAGTAGGAAAAAGAAGATGCAAACATAATTATGGTGTGTGTGTGTGTGTGTGTGTGTGTGTGTGTGTGTGTGTGTGTGTGTGTGTGTGTGTGTGAGAACGAGAGAGAGAGAGAGAGAGAGAGGAACGGGAGAGATGAGGAGAGAGAGAGAGAGAGAGAGAGAGAGAGAGAGAGAGAGAGAGAGAGAGAGAGAGACGAGAATTACAGACGAACAGGCAGAATGGCACACAGACAGATACACACGCGGGCACACACACACACACACACACACACACACACACACACACACACGCGCGCGCGCGCGCGCGCGCGCGCGCGCGCACGCACGTGCGCACGCTCATGCATGCACACACACATACACACACATACACACGCATGCACGCGCGCGCACACATACGCACACACACACACACACACACACACAACACACACACACAGGACAGAGAGAGAGAGAGAGGAGAGAGAGAGAGAGAGGGGGGGGGGGGGGGGGAGGGGCAGATTTAGATTCAGATCTTCCGTCTGCTAATCCACCAGTTTCAATCCATTTAGAGTTAGGCCACAGACTTTCAAAACGAGAGACCCGTATATGTGTGTAGAGTGAAGAGAGAAGTATTGGATAAA
>JADBJO010000878.1:82500-85000 GCA_016801955.1 Conus betulinus
TATCCAAATGTCACTTAGGCTGAGGATTCAGTTAGACACGAGCAGCTTCAAAGTATCTGTGACGTACAAATTTGTAAGAGATAGGCTGGATTCTGGTAAGGTAAGGTATGAATGAAGTCAAAAGGACCGTTGGACCTTGTCGTTGGAAAGGTGGTGAGAGTTATGTGGAGTCTAAGATGGAGGCGAGGGGCCAGCAGGGATACGGATAGAATGTGTCAGATACGTGCAGTCCTTGGATAACTTTTTTTCTTTCTGTAATATTCAAATCAAAGGAGACAGACGACTGAAACAATGTAGCGTTATAAACGAAAATACAAGCATGCAATACAGAAAGCCAGGGAACGCTTTTACTACTCAGTGCAAAACTCGACAGCTATGTCTCACAGATCAGAAACAAAAGAATACACAAAATAATACTTCGCAGATGACAATCAGATGATGAGTGCAATGTGAAGGAAGCGGTGAACAGAGGAAAGTTTGAAAAAAAAAACAAAAAACTTGTGCCTTTTTTTTTCGTTTTTGTTTATAAGTTATTTGTGAAGTCTGACTACGGTAAATGTTCGAGTATTTATTTAGTTATTTTGTGTTGTTTTTTTGATTAGCGTCGCTTGCCCTCTGTTTTATGTGTTATTTATATTTTGCTCTGTACAGTTGGTGATACTATTCTGTACAAGTTGCTAACGCTGTTCTGTACCAGTTTGATGGTAAGCCGTTCTGTAAAGTTAGATAGTAACGTAAATATTGTTTTGTTCAGTCACTTATCGGTCAGTAATTTTCTTGATGACTGAGTAGCTGGCTGGTTTGTGAGCCACTTAGTTATGTACTTAGATGACTAAATTTCGACCCTCCCTTTGAGAACGTCATGAACAATTGACAGTTGGCACTAACGTACATCAACATCATCATCATTGTGACTTCACATGCTTCCCTTACATCCATTCGTGGACAGTCGTCATCCCAGTTCTCATCCGTGGATCTCAACATTATCAAAAACAATACTGCCGGTCTACGCATATTCTCTTCTCTTTCCGCTCACCAGTTTCCCCATCATGGCCAACCATGGCTGGAGTCCAGCTCTCTCTATTGATCCAGAGCCAATGTGCCGTCAGAGCATAATACATGGACAACGTTGCCTATAATATTTCAAAGCGCTCCTCTGGCACAGCGTAATGCCTACGTGCTTCGCTGGGTGTACTCTTTCAAAGGTGTCTGTGATCTATCCTTTGGCTTCCTTTAGCCTGTTTTATGCAGGGGGAATCTTAGTCGGTGTATATGTTGCAAAATGGACGATGATGTTTGGGAAACAGTTAACCAGTGAAAAATGTTCAAAGAATTGAAAACTGGGCTGTTATTGATTTCTATGCGTGTCTAAACCAGAAGAAGAATTTCGTCGACAAGGCTGTCATAGCATCACAGCATGATGAATAGTTTGACGGTTGGTATTATCCGAAATAGCCAGGTTCATGTAATTGACTATTATACAACTACTAGTAATACTGATAATGATGATGATGGTATCATTAATGATAAGAAAAAAACAACAATATCAGTAATAATAATAGTAACAGTAATGCAAATAATAATGATGATAATAATGATGATTATAATAATGATACTGATAGTAATAATGACATCATCAATGATAACAATAGTTATACTGATAATAATCGCTCTTTTCGATGAGCGTACCTGTCCCCCAGTTACTCTACACTCGTTACCATCCACTTTCTATAACGAATTGCAAAAACCAAAACAAAATGACCTTGAACTTATATACTTCAGTTCTGATACTTTCTTGGACATTTTGACGTTAATTGTTGATCGAGTACATATTACAGTAGAATTGTCCCTGTGCTACATCTTCATGAACATTACAATTGACAACACTATGCGCCGTCCTTTCGGTTCCGTGTGTCCTCTTAAAACCATTCACAACTGATATCAGATGAAGGTATTGGTCACTAAAGGGATATTCAGCACCTTTCGTCCAGAATTCAGAAAAAAAGAAGGAAGACCAATGCATTGTGGAAAGAAAAAAAAAATAACAAAACCAAAAACTAAACAAAAGTACGATGTGTTTCTGTCCGACAGATTAGCCCCAAGAATTCAGCTGCTTAACCAAGAGAAGTAGGTCTCCGTGTGAGACTTTGTTTGGTTTAAGGGGTGTGTAGAAATGAATTTCGTTAGATAGAGGTTTAACATCTGCACCGACCGAAGTTGATGTGGCAGACGGAGGTCATCATCTAGAGGCAGTTTCTGAAAGGGGTCTGGCCTATATTAGCCTGATACCACTAGAACGACAACACCTTAGAATGGTCAAGGAATACAGCCATTTTAAACTGGACGCCAGCAGGTTCGAACTCGGAAACGTATGAGTGCGAACATGATGCTGTACCACTTAACCCACCTGGGATCCATAGAAGTCATGGGCAGTTACCGCCCTTTTATATGGATGCGGAAACTGGTAACTGGTAGAAGTCTGGCGGAAATTCCAGGCGTT
>JADBJO010000878.1:90000-97500 GCA_016801955.1 Conus betulinus
CACACACACACACACACACACACACACACACACACACACACACACACACACACACACACACACACACACACACACACACACACACACACACACACACATACACACACACACACACACACACACACACACACACACACACACACACACACACAGAGGCACGCACGCACGCACGCATGCATGCGCGCACGCACGCACGCACGCACGCACACACACACACACACATACACACACGCGCGCGCGCGCGCGCACGCACACACACACACACACACACACACTCATACACACACAATTGCAGGCAGTTTATAAGTTGACTAGCGCGTTAGATCAATGCGTAGCCCAGACGTTCGCTAACTCATGTTCCAGAGGTCCTCATCTTAACTGCAATGTTTTAGATCACGTAGATATGGGGTACAGTACTCTTTGAAGCGCAAAAAAAAAATGTAAAGAAAAATCCTATTTTCCAAGACATCTCTCATCAACTGAAATTCGGCTATGGGAAGTAAGCGTTTTGAAACAAAATTTCATCATACCCCCGGGGCTTTTTTGCCCCACAAGCCACAACTTAGTCACCGACACATTAACTAGCACAATAACTCCTCCCGATGAAAACCGTTTGGCTTCGGCTCCTTTGCACCAGGTGACTCTGCCCAGGGCCACGAGAGTACATTCCCTTTGAAAGCTTCCGCCATGTCCGAGAGTGAAAATTGCCCATCATATAGCGACGCCAGCGAACCTTTCTCCATCGCTACATCTCTGTTTCTTGATGGAACGGTTGAGAACACGTTGGTGGTGTGGTCTGGTTCATGTGCCCCCCCCCCCCCCCCCCCCCCCCCCCCCCCCGTCTTCTCCGCTTTCACAAACATGTGGAGATGTGAGAGAAAGCAACCTTCACGTCCCCCACCTTTCACCCCCCACTCGTGCCCCTTCTCCGTTTACGCGTACTTACGGACCAGACATTTTTTTTTTTTAACGTATTTTAAATATATTATCTGTCTATCTGTCTGTCTATATCTATATCTATCTCTCTCTCTCTCTCTCTCTCTCTCTCTCTCTCTCTCTCTCTCTCTCTCTATATATATATATATATATATATATATATATATATATACCATACGTTATTTATACATGTTACACATTATCTATCTATGTATCTATCAATATATATATACATTATCTATCTATGTATCTATATATATATATATATATATATATATATATATATATATATCCTGAAGGCATCGTTCAATCGCTACGCCTGGAAATTCTTACAGGAAGTCCGTTATTCCTCTAGTTTCCTACAGAAATAAAGTGACATGAATACACTTTCCTTCAAGATGATCTGGAAGACAAGTGCACTCTTTTTCTGCTTCATTGATTCGTGTCTCTACCGGCTGTAGGCCGAGCCCTGTGCATTGTGATGTCATGGCTGTTGTGGTGTAGCGCCTAGGGGCTAGTCCGAACAGAGTAACGCCTCTCTCGTGACACTGAAACTAAATCTGTCTATCTCTGTCCATGTCTTTCTCTTTCAGGCTGTCAGTATGTCTATCTGTCTGTCTTTCTGTCTGTCTGTCTGCCTCTCTCTCTCTCTCTCTCTCTCTCTCTCTCTCTCTCTCTCTCTCTCTCTCTCTCTCTCTCTCGCCCGCGTGCGCGCGCGCACAGAAGCCGTCCTCGTTGTTCTTACACAAACAGAAGCACAGATGAGAGAAAAGAGGGGGGGAGACGCCGATGTTAAATAAAAAAAAAAGAGTGACAGAGGGGAGGAGAAAGAGAGGGGAGGAGGAGGGAGGAGGAGAAGGAGGGGGAGAGAGAGAGAGAGAGAGAGAGAGAGAGAGAGAGAGAGAGAGAGAGAGAGAGAGAGAGAGAGATGAATCTTAATTTTGTGCCCGCCGCCCATATAAACGCTTGCGTCACGGTCTGATCAATAGCTTGGCAGTGGTATTCAAGCGGTTATTACATTAGGTGACAAAGCTTTTAGACCTTGTCGGATATGCTGGATCAATGCCCCCCACCAACCATTCATTTTGTTGAGGATATTGTTCGTTTTTGAACAATGCACCATAACCAGATTCTTGTGTGCTCCAGGTCTCACCATCCTCTTCGCTGGGGTCGTTATCACCGCCGCCGTCGTCGTCGTCGTCATTATCATCATCATCATCATCATCATTGCCATTAGAATGGCACCGGCACGCTTACTTTCAACACACGCGCTCGCGCACGCGCGCGCACACACACACACACACACACACACACACACACACACACACACACACACACACACACACACACGCTCACCCTCACGCACGCACGCACGCACATACATATTTACACACAGAGAGAGAGAGAGAGAGAGAGAGAGAGAGAGAGAGAGAGAGAGAGAGAGAGAGAGAGAGAGAGCGTTTCAGAGTATGTTTTGTCCAGTAGTTTTGCCGAGTGAATGTTTGCTGTCTTGGTCATTTGCCGATTCGTTCTGTCCCCCAGTCGGCAAATAAAAAAACAAAAAACAAAAAGGTACCCGCAACATCCTCAGAAATGAACTTTTACCCCTCTGCATCTTAGACACTTAAAACAATCGAAGGCCCGTCTACAGCACGCACGCGGCGTATTCTTAGAACCCAAACCCACGGCATTGAGCGGAATGTCTGTAGAAAGTTCTGTCGAAAAACCCCACTTCAATTTAAAAAAAAAAAAAAAGAAGAAGAAAAAAGAAAAACAGAAAAGCAGGCACAGACTCAGAAACAAACGATGAAAATTGTAAGTGGCGCCTTTACTATGGCGATGCACTTTTCATGGGGACAACAGTCTGAATTTCACACAGAAGATAAAAAGTGGTGTAGCAATCATGTTTACATACGTGAAATGTTACGAACCAGTGATACAATACAGTAAAATACAAAACTGTATATCGCCCTTAAAGTCACAGGAAGATCGAAAAAAAGAAGTTTAATACAGAGCAATTACACAAAGAGAAAGGAAAGACGGACTTATTTCCATTAGATTCTAGCTGATCTACAGACTGCTATCAACTGTAAAAGCAAAGAATTGACAGAAGACAGAAAGAAGAGAAAAAAGACAGGAGAGAAGGGAAAAAGGAAGGAAAGGGGTAAGAAAAGAAAAAAAAAATAGGGAAGGAAGGAAGAAAGTTAACTATTAACAACAGACTTTAAAGAATTTTAATTTTAGGAATAAAAAAGAAAAAGGGGAAAAAAGAAAGAAGCAAACATAACTATTAACAACGCACTTAAAAAAATTCAAAAAAAAAAAAATAGAAAAGAAAAGAAATAACAACGAAGAGGAAAGGGGGAAAACAAATAAGATAAAGAGAAAAGGTAAAAGAGTTAAGAAAACGCGGAAGATAATAAAAAAATTCAATTAAGTGAGAGAAAACACGACAAAGAAAGACTGCTGACAGGCTCCCTATGGTCTGGCGATACACAGTAAACGGAGGAAAAAGAAGATTCTCTCCCCCTACCGGTCTTCCTCCAAACACAAAAGTGCAACACGATGAGCCACAGCTGGGTTCTCCCTTGGCCCTCCCCGTCTGTCTCACAGGACCGAAAAAAAAAGAAAGAAAAAGAAGGAAAGAAAAAACAAAGCAATGGAAGACGGGAGAAAGTGAAAGACTTAAAGGAACGAACATAAAAGAAGAAAGAAGGAAGGATACAAACAAACGAACAACAGGCTGGACGGAATGAAACAGAAACAAACAAAAAGGAACAGATGAACAGAAAGAATGGAATAAATGGGAAGAAGAAACCATAGGGAGACATGAAGCAATGACACGAAGGAACGGGAAAACTAACAGAAAAGAAAGAGAGAAGTAAAATCAACAACAACAAAAGAGACATGAACAGATGAACGAACGGACCTCAGAATAGAAAACAAAGAGAGCAGAAAGGAATCGACAAGCATGAAAGAAGGGATGAAATCGAAAAGAAAAGAAAGACGGAAGGGAAGGAACAGGAAAGAAAGAAGGAAAGGACAGAAAAGAACAAAAAAGACAACAACAAAAAAAAAAAAAAAAAAAAAAAAACCGAAAGCATCTGCGAAATGTCGTGTTTCCTCGTCAGTTCAGATCACGGAGAAGGCAAGAAACTTGCTGATTTGTGACGAATAAAGAGAGAAGACGGAGAGCTGTGTGTATGTAAATATGGTGGGGGGGGGAGGGAGAAGGGGGGGGGGGTGGGGGGAGGGGGGGGGGGGGGGGGGGGGGGGGGGGGGGGGGGGGGGAGGGACCGGGGGGAGAAGGGAAGGGGAGAGCGGTTGGAGAGCGGTGGGGGGGGGGGGTGGGGGGGGGGGGGGGGGGGGAGTAGAAGTGGTGTGGTGGGGGAGCAGCAGTAAGCTCTATTCATAACTTTTAGTTCTAGGTGAGTGGAGGTAGAGACCGAGACGTCAGGAAGAGAAAGGAGTTGTGGTTAGGTACTATTACGGATAAATGGATAAAAGAGGAAACAGGAAACAAAGAGATAAATGAATAAATGAGTAAATAAATGACAAATAAATGAATGCGTAACTAAGTATAAATACTTAATTATTATATATATTAATATATTAATAAATAAATAAATGAATAACAATAAATAAAGCCTGAAGGAGTTGGCAGAAAACCATGCGACACACACACACACACACACACACACACACACACACACACACACACACACACACACACACTATATATATATATATATATATATATATATATATATATATATATATAGTAAAATTAGAATTAAAAGGCCACTCAGAGTGTTAAAAGTGCTCAACCAAGCAGGGAGCGACATAACAGTTTAAAATAGGTTTAAAATGAAGGATTAAAAAACCTTTATCCTTTTTAATCCTTCATTTTAAACCTATTTTAAACTGTTATATTTTATATATATATATATATATATATATATATATATATATATATATATATATATTCAGTTATAAACAAACCTTGCTCTTATGTCTTAGATTGAAGAAATAGGGGGAGATAAAGCACTCATATCTGCAATGGTTAAAACAGAAAAGGCAGAGAAGTGAAGTTACCGCTTTCTGCGGTCACTGAGGAGAAACAATCAGGTTTCGAAATACCGGTATCTGACCAGGAGTTGTATGTTAGTGAGTTTTCTCCCCATTTGAGATTTGTTCCACCCCCCCCCCCCCCCTTCCATCTCCTTCCCCCCCTTGGAGACTATAAGGTTGCTGAAAGCTCATTTTGAGAAGTATTTATTATTCCCCATTCACTCACTCAAGCGCATACTATTAGGCAGAATTAACTGCCACGGCAGATATGAATGCTTATCTCCCCCTATTTCTTCAATCTAAGACATTAGAGCAAGCTTTGTTTATAACTGAATATTTTTTTGCAGTCATTGCAATACCACACTACTCTGTAAGTTGTTGGAAGGATGCTCGGTTACTTAACCGTGGATTATATTAGTTTATTGTATCTCTCTCTCTCTCTCTCTCTCTGTGTTTGTGTGTGTGTGTGTGTGTGTGTGTGTGTGTGTGTGTGTGTGTGTGTGTGTGTGTGTGTGTACACACACACACACACACACACACACACACACACACACACACACACACACACACACACACACATATATAGATATATGTGTGTGGTGTGTGTGTGTGTGTGTGTGTGTGAGAGAGAGAGAGAGAGAGAGAGAGAGAGAGAGAGAGAGAGAGAGAGAGAGAGAGAGAGAGAGACAGAGAGAGAGAGAGAACGCCACAGAATTATGGACTGTGGTGTGTGTGTTTGACGCCAAGAGCACAGACACTATCAGCCGTGTCTCCCTGTTGAGTCTGATCTTTTTCTTAAAGTTAAAATCATTGCCAAGTCAGTATTATAATGACTGAATAATTGTTAGCCTGCACTTGTTTTTCCCCCACTACTTAATTGTTCAGCATTATATTGTTTGGTCATTCAGTGGGAGATTGCATCTCTTAGGAGATCCAAGTAAAAGTTGTTTTGTACAATACTTAGCCTCTGACAATGCTTGGGTTATTGAATAGCAGAGCTGACCACTCAGACTGTTTCCATATCTTTTGATCTCCCCTTGCATCCTTGAATGGATCCTCAAGCATAGGCTCAAAGATTGTCCCCTACATTTTATACTGTTTGCATAATGCTTTTAGTTTTTCAGCAACTTTTTTCCTCTCCACACTTTCGTTTTGTTCCATTTACTACCCTTCGCTGCTGCTTTGGGGTGCTGTTGGATTCTTTTTTGAACCCTTGGTGGTGAGAACACCACAGCACTTGGTTTCCCCCACTATTTAATTGTTCAGCATTTTATATATATATATGTTGTCATTTTATGTATCGATAAACAGGACTTGTTACTAACCAGCCTTCTGGTCTTTGCATTTTAAGGCCAACAGATATAGAAACCTGTAGCTGAATAGGATTTCTTTTCCGCGTCCCTTCCCATATGTAATTGTAGGTCACACACACATACACACACACACACACACACACCACATATATATATATATATATATATATATACATACAACCGATATGGATTTACTAACTATTTCAATATCAGTCTGGCAGCTGAAAGGAGTGCTGGACGATCTCTCTCACTCTGATGTATACATGTATTCTGAACATGACCGTCACGTCACATACCCCCTTCATTAGGGGCTGTGGTCTAATATGAATGAACTATTTTTCTTTTTCATTCCGAGTCATTGTTTCCCATCATATTCAACCCACCCCCCACTCTCGCCTCCACCTACCTTCACTCTCCTTTGCATGTCTGTTTGTCTCTCTCTCTCTCTGTATCCCTGGGCGGCAGCCGACTTGACGTCAATCATCTCATTTCCGTCGGCAGGCGGTGAGCGGCAAAGTCAATGAGACAAAACGACTACCAGTGCCAAGGCAAGGGGAAGAAAAACAGCAGGAAAAAAAAGATAAGAAAAAAACCCACCCCAGGGTAGAGAATATAGAAGAAGACACACGCCACAAAAGACGATGGGTGCCGTCACCCCGCCAACTCCCAATTGCAGCGGTATTGATCACAACACACATCCACCCCGCCCAGAGACGGGCGCGAAACTTGCTTTGTCATGGAAAAACTAGGAATCTGGCGTCAGCTGTACTTGCGTGCGTGCGTGCGTGCGTGTCTGTATGTGTTGTGTTGTGTGTGTGTGTGTGTGTGTGTGTGTTGTGTACAGATATACATCGAGTCTGAACGAAAAAACGTCCAGGACGATGCTGAATGTGAAGTTCTTTTATTTTGTGTGTGTATTTCTGGACGTCCTGGAGAATCGAAGAGTCCTTGTTTTGGGTTCTTAGTCATTCCCTGTCTGGGTGGGGTGGTCGCAGAGGAGGTGATGATGGTGGGTGGTGTGTGTGTGTGTGTGTGTGTGTGTGTGTGTGTGTGTGTGTGTGTGGTGTCTTTCCATGTGTGTGTGCGCGTGTGCGCGCGCGCGTGCGTGCATGCAAGGTTGCGTGGCTGCTCACGATGTAGAATCCGAATGAGTGAGTGGGCCCTAAATACGACATAACGT
>JADBJO010000878.1:115000-122500 GCA_016801955.1 Conus betulinus
GTGTGTGTGTGTGCTTGCAAGTTTGCTTGTGTCCGTATGAGCGCGCACGCATTGTGCGCATGTGTATGTGTGTGCATGTGTGCATGTGTGTGTGAGTGTGTGTGTGTGTGTGTGTGTGTGTGTGTGTGTGTGTGTGTGTGTGTGTGTGTGTGTGTGTGTGAGAGAGAGAGAGAGAGAGAGAGAGAGAGAGAGAGAGGAGAGAGAGAGAGATCAGTTTTCGAACACTTACATGTGATACATAAGAGGCACATTCTACCTATTTGTGTATATCCCTCTCAGTTCCCCGCCTGTCTTCGCTGTCTGCATACTTTATTATTATCTACGAATCCCGCCTGTCTTTGCTGCCTGCATATTTCATTATTTACTACGAATCTCACCTGTCTCTGCTGTATGCATACTTTACGATTTACTACGAATCCAGTTTTCGTCCAGCCTCCGCATTTGGCATGGTGACTCGTTGACATACTAAGCAGATAGTGGAGCCCTGCACGTATGCGCTAGAGAGTCGCTTTAGCTACATTTTAATGCACCCCTTAATCCGAACCGAAACTATGCCAGGATTCCAAGGGAGTCAAACACGCCTGGCCATTGGCGTTGGATAGATTTAAGATAAGGCTCTTTCTGTCCGCCGGAACAGTTTCGCTGGGAAACTGAAGATCTCAAGATCCCTGGTTCGATCTCCAATTCAGATACATTTTTTATGGGAACCAAAGCGGGTCGAAGGCAAGGTCGGGAGTAAGGGTGGGGGGACTGGGATGGTGGTGGTGGTGGTGGGGGGGGGTTATAGAGAGGTGACTGAGGAATGGGGGGGGAGGGGAACCAGTGGCCAAGGGGAAGGAGGAGGGGGGTAAGTGAGGAAGTCGGACAGAGGGGCTGGGGGGGGTGGGGGGTGGGGGGCACGAGGGTTGGGAATGGGGGAGGGTGACAGGGAAAGGGAAGGAGAGGGGAGGCGGGAAAGGTGGCAAATATTCAAACAGGCATATGGTTAGTTCGTTCGTTAGTTTTTTTAGTCAATCGGTTGGTTAGTTGGTTGGGTTGGTTGGCTACTTTGCCGCTCAGTCAGCCAGTAAGTCAGTTACTTAGTTGATGAGTGGTTAGTCAAGTCAAGTCAAAATTATCTTTATTGAGGGTTCAAGAATAAGCTTTACAGCTTTTTTTTTATCCTGCCCTTTTTTCATCCTGTCCTATTAGTTAGTGAGTGCATGAATGAGGTAGACAAACAGACCGATAGATAGATAGATAGATAGATAGATAGATAGATAGATAGATAGATAGATAGATAGATAGATAGATAGATAGATAGATAGATAGACAGACAGATAGATAGATAGATAGACAGATAGATAGATAGAAACAGACAGTCCTCCATCTGAGCAGATCAAGGGCTATTAATATTCGCCACGGGAAAACTCAGCGCGGTGGTGCGACAGAAATATTATCAGCGAAGAAGAGCACGGAGTTCCTCCCTCACACAGGTACGGAAGTCAATCAAGCTGGTTGGGTTCGGGTCATGCCCTGGTAAACAACAAGTGCTCCGCATGTCATGGTGGCTCTAAATATGCGTTAATAGCTCTCTCTCTCTCTCTCTCTCCTCTCTCTCTCTCTCTCTCTCTCTCTCTGTGTGTGTGTGTGTGTGTGTGTGTGTGTGTGTGTGTGTGTGTGTGTGTGTGTGTGTGCTCGCGCACGTGTGTATCTGTGTGTGAAAGAGAGAGAGAGAGAGGAAGGAAGAGAGAGAGAGAGAGAGAGAGAGAGAGAGAGAGAGAGAGAGAGAGAGAGTGTGTGTGTGTGTGTGTGTGTGTGTGTGTGTGTGTGTGTGTGTGTGTGTGTGTGTTTCGCAGGGATATATAGTGAAGGAAAACAAATTCAAGGAAACATGCCTTCAGTCATCATTAACATAAATGTAAATGAATAAATAAATAAATAAGAAAAGGAAAGAAGAAGAAAGGCGAGGATTTGATGGAAAATGTTTCTTTTTTTCTTTAAATGAGAATGTGTGTCTAGCAATTGAACATTATATAACACAACAGTAAAGCAGGTGTGTGCGTGCGTGCGTGCGTGCGTGCGTGCGTGTGTGTGTGTGTGTGTGTGTGTGTGTGTGTGTGTGTGTGTGTGTGTGTGTGTGTGTGTGTGTGTGTGTGTGTGTGTGTGTGTGTGCACGTTTGGAGAGAAGGACAAAACGGAACGAAAAACAAAACAAGTCAAAAGATTTCACCACATCCTGTTTTTATACTACATTGCTCGGAGTGTGGGCGTCTTTTGCTTTTATATCTTATTAACTTTGCTAAGGAGTGGAAAGTTCCATGGTCAGTCTTTTTTTTTAATATCGTAATACCCTTTTGTAAAAGTAGGTAGTCATGAATCACACACTACGTGCGCGCGCGCCCTCACACACACACACACACACACACACACACACACACACACACACACACACACACACACACACACACCGCACCGCACCGCACGCAGAGAGCTAACACAAAGGCACAGAGAGACAGACAGACAGAGAGAGAGACAGAGAGAGAGAGACAAAGAGAGACAGAGAGAGAGACAGACAGAGAGAGAGAGAGAGGTTCCACGTGAATGAAGTGCCAACTTGGCCAGTTCACAAGGTAGGTTGCCTTTAAAAAAAAAAGCCTCCTTTACCCAGGCTGAAAGACTGACTCCTGCAACTCAACTCTGACAGCAGCCAGGAACTAATTGCAGCACGTCACCTGCACATTTTCACCGTCGTTATGCTGGGAACATATGAAACCTAAACAAAGTGTGTCTGGTTTCATGTATGTGTTTTGCACATGTTTCGCGCGCGCGCGCGCGCGCGCGTGTGTGTGTGTGTGTGTGTGTGTGTGTGTGTGTGTGTGTGTGTGTGTGTGTGTGTCCCCACGTGCACATATATGTGAGTGTCTGTGTGCATATAAACGTACATCTGTGTGCGCCAGCATGCGCGCATGTGTGTGTTCATGTATGTGTGTGTGTGTGTGTGTGTGTGTGTGTGTGTGTGTGTGTGTGTGTGTGTGTGTGTGTGTGCAAGCAATACATATAAAATTCTACGAAACGCACCAGAATATCAATGATACACGTACACATACGAAGATGCACCGAACAGACTTCGCAAATGAAAACAAAGAAAAAAAAAACAAAACGCACATCCGTGTATACACATTTCTTCGTACCATAAAGTACACATAGACACATGCATGCTAGCCGTACTTATCCTGCATGTGTAGAAGTGCACACTGTTTGAAAGGATATACCACAACCAGACCTACTGATGAGGGAAGACATGCCTTTTTTAAGGCCGGACGTACAAAAGAGACAAGAGAATCAGAGTGCCAGGGGTTCCCAGGGAATCTGTTCCATGTCGTTTGAACTGGAGAGCATACATTCCTTCTAGCCTGCTCATTTTTTGTTTTGAAATCAAGTAACACGAAATCACAATGAACTGGCGTAATACGTCACTAGCAGAAGTAAGTTATCCTTGCACGATTATTTGCTTGCTCTCTCTCTCTCTCTCTCTCTCTCTCTCTCTCTCTCTCTCTCTCTCTTACGATGTCTGTCCCCGCACCCCCCGCCCACCTCCCAATCCCCAAATATTATTGAGTTTTCGCACGTCATAACCGATCTTTCATTGTTGGAGGAAAGAAAGCCTCACCTCTTCTCTGTTCTCCTTTCGCTGCCGTTATTCTTTGAGCTGGTCGTCTCCCATCCCTGTTGCATCCCCGTTTCCACCCATTCTTCATTCTGTGCCACGGTATTTTTTTTTTGTTTTTTTTTTTGTATCTCTAGGGTTGACACACACACACACACACACACACACACACACACACACACACACACACACACACACACACACACACACACACACACACACATCACACATACACACACGCGCGCGCGTACACACACACACACACACACACACACACACACACATGCACGCACGCGCACACACACACATACACACACACACGCGCGCGCACACACACACACGCGCGCGCGCGCACACGCGCGCACACACACACACACACACACACACACACTTCCCGTATGTCTGTCACCCATCTGTGGACAGTGAATTACGGCAGGCCGGCAGACCGCTGAGCGGATTTGGAGACGGCTTGTTTATTCTCCTAACAAGGTTAATCAAACTGAATACGGTCACAACCCAACCCTACCTACCCCCATCCCCCATCCCCCTTTGCCGCCCTCCCCCCACCTCCTACCAGTTCTCTTCCCTCCACCCTCCTTTAGCCCTCCCCCACTCTTCGTTCCCCATCCCGCCCTGTCCTCCCCGTCCCTTCTTCTCCGTTAACCTGCTAACTGCTGGTGTTGATACAGGAGCACTGCGCTGAGCACAGGGCCTATTGATTGACGTCAGTCAGTCACTCAGCACGTGAGCCTCGTAAGATTTTTTTTTTTAACTCCTTCTTCTTTTCAACATGAGACTGCTGCAAGCAATCGGGAACTGGAGATCTTGTTTTGGTTCTTTTGTAGATTGTTAAGCGTTGTATGTAATATGGATTTATGCTGCTCTCTCTCTCTCTCTCTCTCTCTCTCTCTCTCTCTCTCTCTCTCTGTGTGTGTGTGTGTGTGTGTGTGTGCCTTTCTCACCTGTGTCCATGGTCTCCCAGTGCCTGTACACGCAGTCTCCCAGGATCCATATACACTACCTACACACCACCACCATACGCGGCTAAGCTTTGATTTATCTAGGCTCGACTGAGCACGAGATGCATCTCTCTCTCTCTCCTCTCTCTCTCTCTCTCTCTCTGCCTGCCTTTATATATATATATATATATATATATATATATATATATATATATATATATATATATGTATAGGTAGTATATGCTACTACCTACACACTCACAACTAAGCTTTGATTTATTTTGAGTCGTCAGAGCACGAGATGTTCCTCTCTCTCTCAGAAACCGCTATCCCCCCCCCCCCCCCCCCCCCCCCCCCCCATCCTTCCAGCCATGGAGTCTGGAAGCTGCTGCGTGTGCCCTTCATGTCAGCCACAGACTGCGCGTGCTAGAGAGAGAGAGAGAGAGAGAGAGAGAGAGAGAGGAAGCTGTGGGAGATGGAATGTGGTAAATCCTTTTCTTGCTTGGCGTCAGGCTTGAAGCGCGAGGCGGGCAGTGCGCGTTTGGCGCGGCACGCAAGGCAAAGCGGAGCGACGGATCTTGCCTCCAGTTCTATCTGCTACTGGGTTTCTGCACATTTGCGTCCATGGTGAGGGGCACGCGCCAGCACGCGCGCGTGTGTGTATGTGTGTAAGAGCACTTTTTTTTTTTTTTTTTTTTTTTTTTTTTTTTTTGGGGGGGGGGGTGATAGGCGAGAGGGGGTTGTTTTTTTTCTTACCCCCTCCTCTTCCACATCTTAACTCCACTTTATCCTGCGTTGTGTGGTGGTTTTGTTTCTTCTTGGGGGTTCATGCCGATGGAAGAAATCTTGGAAGCACTGTTTTCAGGATAATGCTTGGCTGGGATGAGGGAGTGAGGAAAGTGTGAGCTAGTGAAAAGTGTTGTGTACGCGCATGTTTTTGGTGGACCAGATCTGGAAATTCTGCCCGTGTGATGAGACATGTTTTTGTTTTGTTTTGGTCCCCCTTTCGCTATTACTCCCACTCTCAAGATTTTGGAAGTCCGCCCTCATTTGCACAGCCTCTCTGCAAAACTTACTCACATAGCGAGCGCTTATTGCACATCGTTTCATTTCGCGCGATATGGTTTCTAGCGCTTTTTTCCGTGTCTGTTTTTCACAAATAAGTTGTTAGGGAGATGCTCGCTTTAGCAAAAATTAAGAAGATATTTAATCAGTCTAGCAGAAATTACCGAGAAGCATTCGCGGACATTTTTCACTCTGTTTCATGCTGCGGCATAATACTGTTTTCTCGAGGAAATTCCTAGTTTGACTCGGGTCTGCAGTACTTTTGGAAGTTATGGAAGAGCATGAATCATATGGTCGCTGCCTGTCCTTTCACCTCAGTATAGTCTGTTCAGGTATAATGCTTTGCTGTGCTATGGTTTATTATGATTACTGAGAGGTGTTTACAGTCAGGCAACCAGAAGATTTAACTCTTAGCTGGCCCTAACACACAGCACGTGCCGGGCACGTGACTGTAGAACGGCTCCCCTCCTGCCCCCTCCCCCCTCCACCCCCCCCCCCCCCCCCCCCCCATGTTCTCTCGACGCAACTCCCTCAGTCCTTGCTTCAACGAGGTGCAGAGTCAAATGGCTTGAAGATTTTTAAAGAATACAAAAAAAAAAGGGGGGGGGGGGGCGAGGGGGTGGAGGGGAGAAAGACTGAGGGGGGGGGGGGAGGGGAGGGAGAAGGGGAGGGGTTGCCCAGATTCGGTTTCCCGGTATGTGAATCGGCTGTATACGCGTGCGCCCCACGGTTGCACTAATTTCCAAACCTGCTGGCATTTCGTGTGTGTTTTAACTTTTGAACTTCGCTGGGTCTTCTTGTTTTCGTTGTCTTCGGTGTTTTGCTTAATTTCTTTCTTGATTTAGTTGTTGTTGTGTTGTTCTTGTTATTCTTCTATAAATTTTGTATAGACTGTATCGAGGATGGTTCACTTTAGCTCTCATTTGAGTCATTGAGTAAAATCTGTCTTTGGGTGGGAAAAAAATCTTTACGAAACGAAATAAAACAAAAGAAAAACCAAAACCAATTGATTACGAATCGTTGAGGGAAAGTGCAACGGGTTCGATAATACGTTTGGAGATTACTAGTTGTCCAGTCGAAAGCTTGGCGAGACATAACACGCGCGTTTTCTGTGTCATAGTTCAAATTTAGCATACAGTCTAGGACAATGATGCGTTAGGCAGTTGTCTCAGACCCAACGTGGAACTGCATTGCACCCATCTTTTCTCGTCCTCCTGATTGATCAACATCGGTGTTGTAAGTTTTGATACAGCTAACAACTTACGTGTTTTGTTTCCTCTTCTGTTAAGGTTCAGACCTGATATCAGAGTGTGACTGGATGCTAAACCAAACGGCATCTTTGAATTATAGTGCATCTGATCATCGGAAACTCTCAAGCACATGAGAGTCAGCGGAAGTTGTTACAGAACGCATCGCAGTCAGAGCTGTGTGCATAGCTGATGGGGATCGTATGTTGTGATGCAGTTGGTGTAAGGCTGGTATCTTCCAGCAATGGAACATGGCTGAACGATTGAAAGCTACTGAGAGGAAAGAGAGCCCTCCATTTCGCTCTCTTCCACTGTGATGGCGCTTTAAAGCCAAGCCAAGAGTGTTTGGAGACCGGCAACGGAACACAACACGCACTCTAAGCTGTAAGAGTTAAACAGCCGTGGATGCTGAAGTGCCTTGTGTACAGCAACTGGTCTCTTCTTCCTCTCCTCTGGCCCATCATTAAATTTGACCCATTAACTCTCACGTGTGTAGACAAAAAAAAAACACCCGTGCTTCCTTTCCCAACCTCGCACCCTTCCTTCCCTGCTCCCCATTTTAGCAGGTAGACTCTCAGAC
>JADBJO010000878.1:127500-130000 GCA_016801955.1 Conus betulinus
TGATAAATAATGCTCGCCGTTTGGGGCGATGGAGTTGTGCCTTCTCCTTTCCCCATCCATAAAGGAAAGAACGCCTGCCAAGTTCAACACGGTACAGCCGAATCTCCTACTCCCTCGTTGATTAAGTAATGGAAAATGCTTCCTAAAATTTAACGATTGCCGTGAAGTAAATAACATGTGTAGGTTCTTTCAGTCAAATGTTCTGGTCATTCTCTGTGTGTTTTGTGTGTGTGTGTGTGTGTGTGTGTGTGTGTGTGGTGTGTGTGTGTGTGTGTGTGTGTGTGTGCGTGCGTGCGTGCGTGCGTGCGTGTGTGTGTGGATGTGTGTGTGTGTGTGTGTGTGTGTGTGTGTGTGTGTGTGTGTGTGTGTGTGTAGAGAGGAGGATGGAGGGGCTGTGTGGTAAGGAGGTGTGTGTGTGTGGGGGGGGGGGGGGGGGGGGGACTGTAAACGAATGTGTAAATGATGTGTTTATGATTAAAACAAGAAATATGCAAAGCAGAAGTTTAGATGCAGTCTTGCCGTTCAAGGGAAAAAAACATGGCTACTTTCCTTCCCGTCAGTTCCGTTTAAAACTGAAGTCAATAGATGTCCGACAGTTTCATTATCACACAAGATGGTCATGCCAGTGGTCATTCAATACCCTTGTACAGTCCAGACCGTAAACTCAGGAGATGTTTGACACATGAATGAGAAAAAGTCAGTGCAAAAGACCACAAATATAAATATGGATAAAGGCTGCCAAAGTATGAGTGGTGCCATTGGGAATTTTCCTCTTGACGGCGAGTTCCTTTGAACTCTGTGTGTGGCTGCCAATGCCAAAGCAGGCCTTTTGCACTGGATGCAGATGCCAGCGCGAGGCTGCCAATGAATTATTGCTTTATTCATTTCGTCTGTATTCTATTGTTTCCGTGTGTTCGATTATATTTCCTTTTCTAAGTGTGTTTAGCTATATTCTATCGAATTTCTGTTCGTATATATTTCCTTTTTCAAAGTGTCTGTAGCTATATTCTGTTATTTCTGTGTTCGTTTATGCTTCCTGTTCTAAGAGTGTGCAGCTATCAGTGTCAGCTCAAATGTGCTTATATAATTCAGTCATTGTTTTAATTCTGTGTTGGCTTGTTTCTGTGTTGCTTTTTTCTACTTCCGTGTGAATCCCCAGTGTGGATGTATGTGGACGTGGGTTATGAGTGGGGGGTATTCTCTCTTGCTGTGTTTCAACTTTTTACATGTTTATGAGATCGTTGGCACTTCAGTGGGCGTAAGGAACAGACATTCGGATTAGAAAATACGGCAAACAGATCAATATCACCTAAATATAACCTACCTGAATGTACGCGAAGGAATTTGATGATGCGTTTGGTTCTTAATGCACCGTTCAGTACACAGGTACAGAAGTTAATCGCTCTCACATCCACTAATGCAGCCCCCAAGCCACTCAGCAACACTTTATGAAAGTGTTTACCGAATCATAACTTAATCATAACTAAAACTACTCTCAGAATGCAAATTATGACAAAAATGTCCACTGGTGCACGTTGTTGATTTTAAGCCCCAGTTTTTAGTATTCCACACACGCACGCACGCACGCACGCACGGACGCACACACACATACACATGCACACACGCACGCGTGCGCACGGACAGGGACACACACACACACACACATACACACACACACACACACGCGCGCAACACACGCGCACGCACGCACGTGTTCGTTTGTTTGTTTGTCTTGCTTTGATTCAAAAACGAGCTGTGTAAAAAAAAACGAAACACCAAACGGAACGTGGTGATAACAAGGTTATTGTTATTGTTGTTGTTTTAGGGGACGTCCGTCTTCTTTTTGGTTATCATTTTGAATTCTGTATTATGAAGCAAACAGAGTTGTACCATCTGTATGATACAGACAAATGTGGACTGCTGCGAGGTCAAACCAAGAGAATGAAGGAGACCGCACTGCTTCTGTGTAGTCATCTGTTCAGTCCGTTGGACGACGTACACTTTACGATGGCCAGGGTAGGGAGTTTTCTTTCGATCCCACCAAAAACATTCATTCTTTGATTCCTCCGTCCATCTAATGTCTGGCAAGAGGAATGGCACTCGCACACGGATAACAAATTCGTCCAAATTCCGCCTAAATATGAAACATGTTTTCTTAACGATGTTCCACTGGCGGCAGTAAAGAAGTAACAGTCTTGTTGTACAAAGCCACTCTTTTTTGCGCCCACTGTTATCTTTAAAAAGGTGAAGCAGCTCTGTGGCGCATTCCATGTTATGTGCCACTCACCATAAAGCATGTTCTTGTAAAGTGTTTTGGACTTGCATGATGTCAGACACTCTTCAACAGACTGCAGAAATCTTGTTCAGATGTCCAACCTGGTGTGACTTTGAAAGTTCTGATACGCATGTGCGTTTTTCATCTGATCTAAGATTTAACGGAAGACAGATTTTAAAGAATGTACGGGTGTTTTTCTTTAGAAAATCGGTTCTGGATAAATTG
>JADBJO010000878.1:140000-142500 GCA_016801955.1 Conus betulinus
ACAATCGAAATAGACAACACAAGTATTGGAAAACACACCTGATCCTCAACAGTCAAAAATTGGAAACAGACTGATCTCAGAGTCTCAGGAAGAAACACGCCTCACTGCCTCGTCCCTGACTAGGTAGCAGCTCGAAACAGACTACCTCATGCGGAACATCCACACCGTCTTATCCTGAACTACGCAACAGTCAAAACTTGCTCTCTAGCGGGGACACTTAGTCCGCGTCCCAGGACCAAACAACAGTGGAAATAGACTACCCTAGGCGGGAACCTCCACACCTGACTCCTCAACAGTCAAAAACAAGACTGTCTCGGGCAGGGAGAGACGCGAACACCGCCTCATCCTGAACTAAACAACACTCGAAGTAGATTACCTCATGCGGGGACATCCACACCACCCCTTCTGGGACTGTTTGACAGTGGAAACAGGCTGCCTGATATATCACTTCTTCTCTATCTTACCTCCTGGAATGCTCAACAGTCAAAGACAGCCTACGTCTGTCGTGGATACGAACACCACCTCCTCTGGACGATTCTGCAGTCGAAACAGAAAGCTTCGGGCGGATACGAGCACCACATCTTCATAGAATACTAAGCAGGCGCGAAAGAGAATGCTTCTGACAGAGAGACGAACACCGCCACTTCTTTGACTACCCAATGGTCCAAACAGACTGCCTCAGGCGGGGACACCAACACTGCCTCTTCCCACACACGAGAATCTGGACCCACGCCTACTATATCCCAAGACTCCGAAGGTCGGGACAGAAGAGAGGAGTGTAGGAGGGAGGGAGGGGGAGGGGGTGGGTGTCGGAAAGTCCCTGGTCTGGAAAAAGGGCGGGTGGAGGGTGGGTGGAGGGGCAGGGGGTCCAGAACAAAAGATGTGATTGAGGTGTCCACAAAGGGAGGACCACTGAGGCCTTCCGGCAAACAAGTGTCTGAACGAGGACAAAGGGTCTGGCTATAAAGGCTGAACGAATGAGGAGAGAGAGAGAGAGAGAGAGAGGAGAGAGAGAGAGAGAGAGGAGAGAGAGAGAGAGAGAGAGAGAGAGAGAGAGAGAGAGTTCATTGTATGTAACTTTACAAAGTTCCATGACGAGGAGGCTAAATATGATTACACTGATTCACGTCATCTGACATAGATTAATAGGACATGTGTGTTCTGTTTGAGTAAGTCAAACGTTTGTGGAAGGGACTTGTTAAAATAAAATAGTTGTTATTAGGCTTTGTTTAATTAAACACACAGACACACATAGACACACGCACGCACACACACACACACACACACACACACACACACACACACACACACACACACACGCACGCACGCACGCACGCACACACACACACGCGCACACGCACACACACAGACAGAGAGAGAGAGAGAGAGAGAGGGGCGGGGCAGAGAGAGGGGTGTGTCAACAGATTTTGCAGTTTTGTCGCCATGAACGTAAAGGAATGAGCTGTCTCCAGTCCTGGGCATTCCATGAATTTTTATTCATTGAAACCTCGAGAATCTGTCAGAGGTTTTGGAAGAACATCTGGCACTCTGTCGTATTCTTAAACTTGCAGAGACAGACGTTGTTGCGAAAACTCTAATATGAAATAAAAAAAAAAAAAAAAAAGTCGAACAATAGGGTTTCAAGAAACCCCGCTCAGCTGTTGACTATTGGGTTCGCATTGAAAGCACCATGCATTTTTTTTGTTTTTTTTTTTTTTTTTTTTTTTTTTTTATTTGTTTATTTGTTTTAATGAAGAACATGACTTTGGCTTTTTCTTCACTCTGGATAAAGTAAAGTACAACCACAGCAGATGATTTTTTTCAGAGCTTCATGACCTCGGTTTTCGTGGTCACCTCCCAATCTTCGTGATTTGTTTCACTTTCAGTTGTCTGTTTCTCCTCTGTGGCTGATAGAACATTTGACGTTGGGGTCGGTTTCACTCTCTGTTCCCTAGTCATGAGAAGCACGCGTTGTTCAGCAGGATATCATCCTGTCTCGTGCCCTCTTCAGTGTCTCAATCAATACCATTGTAATCTGTGTTTCGAGGAGCTCGTTGTCAAATAGTTACATCGTTTGCCTGCAGAGCTGGCGGTCAGAAGTTCGAATCACTTGCAGGGTCGATTTGTGTTCTACTCAGCACTAAATGGGGAATCTGATTCAGTTCAGGGCAGGTTCAAGGCGACGGAAGGAGTGGGAGGGGCTCCGCTTTCCATCATGTGGTGTCCCAAATACAATTGGCCTCTGACCCTATGGCCATTTAGGTTTTAGAACTGTAACCTTTTCTTTTTACTCTCTGTTTATTGTGGCAGCGACTCTTCACTGATTAGGATGATTTCGTACTCTGTACCACTGGGGGAAAAAGAACAAAAACAAACCCTTACTCATTCAGCGTCCGCAGCAGTCATGCCTTGATAGTATCAGCCCATCGGTATTGCTTCAAGGTTTTTGCAAATTCAGCTCAATTTGTCCGCGTCCACAACTTGTAGTAATTCATACGAG
>JADBJO010000878.1:192500-205000 GCA_016801955.1 Conus betulinus
CAGCCCGTTGTGTAAACGAGTGGATTGTAAAGCGCTTAGAGCTTGGCCCCTAGCTGAGAATGGGCGCTATATAAGTATTCATAATAATGATGGGCTGGCTGACGTAGAGAAATCTTCACTGCATGGAGTAATACTGCACAATCCGCTTTGCAGTTGGCGAGATTATCACGCCAGCTGGTGTTATGAAACGTATGTCCTGATATGTGTGTGTGTGTGTGTGTGTGTGTGTGTGTGTGTGTGTGTGTGTGTGTGTGTGTGTGTGTGTGTGTGTGTGAACAGCTCCGAGAGTCAGTATTCCGTCGATGTGTTTAATGAACGTGTCTGCTTCTCCGTTCCTCAGTTTATTCATAGGAAGTGTCTGTGAAGGCGTGGTTCCACTTTCTGGGATTGTAGGGCCATCAGTCATCCACAGCGAGAGAGGTCTGGATAGCAAGGTTTTCAACATTAAAGCGCAGCCTGAAAGGAGAAGAGATCATGTAGCTCGACCAACACCAGGACAACATTGAGAGGTACAAAGACAAGTTGAAGACAGGGAGGGGACGGCAGTGGGAGGAGTAGGAAGCAGGTGTGGATAGGGAGGGGGAAGCCGAGGAGGCAATTGGAAGGAAAGAAATGCAGATGAGGAAACATACAAATAACAGCTCTTTTGTCATGATGTGGTGTCCAGTACATGTCCAGTGCAGGTGTAGGAGGGAGGGGCGGTGAGTGGGGCGAAAGACAGACAGAGAATTCAAAAGAAACAAAGACAAGAAATAGAAGGAAAAGGCACACACACACACACACACACACACACACGCACGCACGCACGCACGCACGCACGCACGCACGCACGCACGCACGCACGCACGCACGCACGCACGCACGCACGCACGCACGCACGCACGCACGCACGCACGCACGCACACACACACACACACACACACACACACACACACACACACACAAACACGCACACACTGCATCTAAACTTTGCCTTCACAGTTATGAACAGCAATAGTACTTGATTCTCCCTTTTAAAAGCATACGCGACTGGGTATTTTACCGACAGCATGATTTCTTCAAGCCAAAATGTTCTTCATGCTGTGTAAAAATGACAGAGGAAGAACAATGTTCAATGATTCATACCTTCAATGGAGCAGGAAAAAGTTGAGGTGTTAGAAGTTCAATTATGGATGAGAGCTGTTTCCAGTCGTTTACGAACCACTTGGGAATTAATCCATCACTCTCACACACTGACGGCTAGCACAGCGGGGAACCATGCTGTATTAGCTCCTACGGGCACACGTGATACACAGCTGCAGTTGTTTTATAGGTCGAAGGCGTTTGTAACCTTAGGGGCAAAAACATAGTCGTAAATAAAACCACACCGACCGCCTGCGCTGATGTTATTCTTATCTCTTTGTTTTTTTGTTTTGTTTTGTTGTTGTTGTCTTGTTTTTCCTTTTCTTTCCTTGTAGCATTCTCTCCGCTGACTCCTGATACTTCTACTTTAAAGCCTGTTCCAACTAACGGTTACAGATATTAGCACTTGACGACAGTAAAACGAGCAAGTGTCTCAGGCCGAATGGCTAAATCACTTCAGAGATCGGCAGTTGTCTCTCAAAGACCAGTGTGCTCAGAGTTTGTTTGTTTGTTTGTTTTTAGGTTTGTTTTCTCTCCCGGCATCAACGTTTTACCTTCTTTATTTCCCCTATGGCGCTAGTACTGCCTTGCTCTTTCCGAACACACCATAGACAGTCTTACTAGCGGCATGTAAAATCAAAGTCATATGTAAACGTATATTTCCTCAATGTAGCGCATCTTATCGTAGAGCTCGTTGGGTTTGTAATTATATGGTTATTCGTGAAAACCACAAATTCACCAATCTCATTTCTTTTGAGCAAAATTGGATCTTTTTTATTTACAAAGGTACATGCAAATGCGTAATAATAGCTTTGCTGTTGCAACCCAAAAAAAAAACAAGTTAGACAGTAATCTTGTGAAAATTCAAAATGGGAACCTCAAATAGAAAAAAAGCATCGTGTCTTGTGAAAATTCAAAATGGGAACCTCATACAGAAAAAAAGCATCGTGCTGTCAGTGATAACGGTAGATTTTAATGGAATGAAACGTTATATGTTTGTCGACAACGTAAGTCTGACGAATATTTGGAACAAGTCTGGAAGTTAATCTTCAAAACCTCCACTTCCTTCCTCCTCAGTCTGCATCAATCATCTGACATTGTCCTGTCTTTCATGCATATGATGCTCTGACTGTAGCTGTTCGAATGAAACATATATTTTTATGATACATGCATATTCTGCAGATTTAACATCTTTTTACTTTCTCAACCTCTCCCCAGCTATAGTTCCTACGGTGTGTGTTCAGTCACACGTGCATCGAAAAAGGCAAAGCGCCTCCCGTCTTCTTTGTCATCTGAAGAGGCCTGAAAGTGGGCACTCCCTTCCTACTCTCCCAACTTCATTTCTCCCCTTCCTCCGCTACCCCCCCCCCCAACCACCTTCCCTCCCCCTAACCACACCACTCTCTCTCTCTCTCTCTCTCTCTATCTCTCTCTCTCTCTCTCTCTCTCTCTCTCTCTCTCTCTCTCTCTCTCATATGACGAATCCGGTTCTGAGGAAACTACAGAAAACGCAGTTTTCCGCGCAGGTCCAACGGATCCTGCCTCCACCATTTGATCGTGATACGCTCCCAGATGTAAAAGGATGTTCCTGGGTCGCTTTCTATTCGTTTACCAAATGTCGTTCAAAATCGGTTCTGTCACGGGTGCATAATCCCTCATGCTGACAGTCAGATGTACTGGCAAAACAAGAGAAGCGGGTGGAGCCAGAACTGCCTTGGCAGAGCAATAGCTTTCACAGCCACAGCAAAATGACTTCACGCTCTGACTCATTCATTCTGATCCCTATGGGCTGGGAGGATGAGCGGGGTTTGGGCTGCAGTGCAGTTGTTGCTTTCGCTTCGTTCTTTGTTTTGTTTTGTTTTGATTGTTTTCATACACGCCAAGCAAGCGGAAAACGACCAGGTGTTACAAATGCCATTATTGATGAGCACTCTTCTGGTTGTTGACAAAACCTCTTTGGATGGAATCCATCACTTTCACACATGGGTGATGATGGCACAGTGAATGCAAATAAGAATATCACCGAAGGTGCAGCTTTTGCTCTGGTGTGTTGCTTCATGGCATTGTGATGGTACATGTCGAACCAAGCAATGGCTGTGACATTGGAGGAAAACTGAGGTGCGTGGGGATAATTCTAGTAAGAGGGCATCAAAATTAGATTCCCCTCTCCCCTCCAAAACAAAACGAAAAACAAAAGAGAAAGAAAGAAAGAAGTAGTAAGGATATGAGTAATGGGGAACAGAACGTAGCTGGCAGTATGGGAGCAAGCGGTATCGTTCATTATAGCAACATTTTTTATCGAAAGCTTTCTGTTCCTACGTTTATAAAGTTAGGCGTAATGATTTTTTTGGTGTGCCGCTTATGGTTGCATGTAAACATTCCGACGGCTGTGCCTACCAAACAAAGTACAATAATATGCATGGCACGCAGGAAAAAAAATGATGGCTGAAGTTTACTGACGAAAGTTTCCATCTTTTCTAGCCCTGAAGACTGAAGCGGATTTTATACAGAAAGAAGCTGAAAGAGATATCAGACTGTGTGAATTCGTCTTTGTCATCCTTGCCAGTTTTAGTCATAAGTGGTGATGTCTATATCGAGCTGCGTGATTCGGCCAAATTCTGTAAACTTTCTTTTCATTGGTAGGGAGGGTTTTTTTTTTTATAATTTTTTTATTCACATGTTGGGGTTTCGAAGAGAACAGAGTTGGTTACTCCTCAGTTTTCTTCTGCTGACTTCCTGTCATCTACAGCATGGCGTCGTTTAGGACTAAGACGTTTTCACCAGCTGTCTTTCTCAAATCGGGCTCTTCTCTTGGAACTCTGTGTTTCACGCAATCTCCGCAGGCACATTTAAACCGTCTGTAAAGCCATCTTTCTTCCAAGGCGCATTCTGGTCTTTTAGCTATCAAACTTTGTAGACAGTTAAGAAAAGGCAATGTTTTTTTTTTCTTGAATTCAGTTCCCGTTTCTGAATATCATACAGAAACAATGTGCAATTCAAATGAATTGTAACGTTTTTCACTGCCTCCGTGATTTTGTCCCGGAGAGTTAATCCGTGCACAACTGGGTATGAAACGTTTAGTTTCTGGGGTTGTTTGTGTAATGTATGGATTTGTGGGTTGTGTGTGTGTGTGTGGTGTGTGTGTGTGTTGTGTGTGTGTGTGTGTGGTGTGTGTGTGTGTGGGTGTGTGTGTGTGTGTGGTGTGGTTAGTGTGTGTGTGTGTGCGTTGCGTGCGTGTGTGTGTGTGTGTGTGTGTGTGTGTGTGTGTGTGTGCCTGCATGCTTCTCTCTCTCTCTCTCGCTCTCCTCTGCCTCTCCCTCCTCCTCTCTCTTCTCCTCTCGCAGCTCTCTCTCTCTCGTGCTCCCCCCCCCCCCCCCTCTCCTCTCTCCTCTTCTTCTTCTTTTCTCTTCGTCTTCTTCTGCCTTCTCTTGTTTTCCTCTCTCCCTCTTCACACCACCCCTCATTCCCCTTCACACCACCCAGAACCACCATCAACCACTCAAGCCACAACCACCACCCTTTATTCTCCTATAGTCTCTTTCTGTATCTCTGGGCCTTTGTCCTCTCTCTATCTCTCCCCGTCTCTCCCTCTCTCTCTCCTCCCTCACTTCCTCTCGCCTCGCCGGGTGTCGTTCTCCTATCGGTCTCTCTCCTCCGCCTCATCGCTCTCTCTCTCTCCTATCTCTCTCTCAAACTATAATCCGGCGATCTCTTATCAAAAGCTCTCTATAATTCATACTATCATCTCTATCAATCCTGTCATCTAATAATCTAAGTCCTCTCATCCCTAAATCAGTCAAAGCTAGCATCACTCTAAAAAAATATCGCTGGGTCTCAACTGGTCTGTCTGTCTTCTGTCTGACTCCTCCCTCCCTCTTCTCCTCGCTCTCTCATCTCTCTCAGATTGGCTCTCTTCTTCAAACTCGTCTCTCTCGTCTCAATCCTCTCCTCTCCTCCTCTCGCTCTCCTCTCATCGGTGTGTGTGGTGTGTGTGTTGTGTGTGTGTGTGTGGTGTGTGTGCGTGTGGGTGTTTGTGTGTCCCCGATGTGACTCTGCTGTCTATCTGTCTGTCTTTCTCTCTGTCTCTCCGTCCTCCTCGTCCTGTCTCTCTCCTCTCCTCTCAACCTCTCTCTCTCTCCTTCTCGTCTCTCCCTCTCTCCGTCTCTCTCGCTCTCTCTCTCTCTCTCTCTCCTACTCTCTCTCTCTCTCTCACACACACACACCCCCACCCCCACACACACACATAACACATCGCACCCCCACACACACATACACACACCACTCACACACCCACCACACACACACACAACACACCCCCACACACACACACACACCCACACGAACACACACACACACCACACACCACCAAACTTGAAAATTAATTACATGTTACTCAATCTGAAATTTGAATATCAAAGTTCAATATGCAATAAAAAGTTAGACTCGACATATCCTCTTGAAAAGCACATTATTAACAGCATACAGAATGTTGCTCTACAGAACACACAATTGAGAGCAGTGAGTGTTTTCGAACTTTAACCAAACTGGAATGAAAGGAAATGCTGTGTTTCAAGCGTCTTTTTGAACGATAGATATGTTTGGGTATGCCCGTGAGAACATTGTCTTTTGAGAGGAAGTTTTGTAAACGGTGTTTATTGATGTCGGCTACAGGATGAAATAATAGATGAACATTTTCATTGTTTTTGTATAATGTACTGAGTGTTACTTAAATAAGGACTTCATAATACTGTGCATGTATTCTTTTCTGTCTACTATGATTGTGTGGTTTCCTCTTTGCTCCGTGAATTCAGGATGCGTTTGTTCACTTATCGCTTATGGTTATGACCACTAGGGGGTGGTGTAGTGTCCCTGTTACTCCGGAGTGTATAGGCTGATATGGGGGGTATTCTGGGAGTGCTGGGGGTTGCGGGGGTTATGCGTTGGGGTTATGACAACATATCATCCGTGGATTACATCATTGTCATTGTCAGTTGATATGCTCGCAAAAAATCCATCAATCATTATCGTCATGATCATAACTGATTCATCAACATCATCCATGAATCATCATCGTCGTCGTTCGTCGTCACGTTACGTCATCGTCGTCGTCAATCATCTCTTCGCGTCTCTCTCTCCTCTCTCTCCCTTCTCTCTCCTCTCTCTCTCTCTCTCTCTTCTCTCTCCTTCGCTCTCTCTCAGCACAAACACATGTATACACACACGCGCGCGCCAACACACAATACACGCCGCGCGCAGCACACACACACACAACACGCAGAAGGCGGCACGCAGCCCTGGTGGTGCGCGCACACACAAACACACATCACACACACACACAAACACACACACACACACACACCACACACACACATATATCTATATAGATATATATATATGGGAGATAAAATCTCTCTAGTGGTCTCCCCTCTCTCGCCGCAACGCACCTCACACACACACACACACACACAACACACACGAACACCACCACACACACACACAAACACACACACACACACACCACGCCAGCACACAAACACCACCACACCACCACCACCGATCATCTATTTCCGCATCCATAATCATCATCACCACCAATAAGCATAATTTCCTTCTAACGCTATCCACCATCATCATGACTTCGGCATATTACCTCTCTATCTAGCTCTGTCTTCTCCTTTGTCTTTCTCTATGCTTATATGCTGTATGTCTGTCTGGCCTCTTCTCGCTGCGCGCCCCTCTCTTCTCTCTCCCTTCTCTCTCTCTCTCTCTCTCTCTCTCTCTCTCCTCTATCCTCTCTCCCTCCTACTCCCCCCCTCTCTCTCTCTTTTGGCGAGCTGGTCTGTGTCTCCCGAGGGGGGCGCGGGGCACCAGCAAGAGGGCAGACCAAGCATTCAGAGCCAGCAGACCAGCAGAAGCCAAGTATGGGCAAGAAGAGCCCAGAACGACCCGGTGCGCAGCAGAGCAGCCCAGAGCAGACATGAGCGCAGCAGACAGGCCGAAGAGACTACAGAGCCAGATCTGATCCCAAGACAACAGACCTGGATTATGGATATGGATCATGTTGTTGCTGTCTGGGGGGGTCTGGCCTCTGGGAGACGAGGGATTTTTTTTTTCCACCGTATTGCTGTTTGGTTCTCAACGAAAGACGCTGATGCCAGAGGGACACGGAAGCACGATAAAGCAGAGAGGGGGAGGTCGTAAAGTGCTTTGACACCTTAAAATCATTAGGGGAAAGACCAGGGATGGGGCGGGGCCTTGCTGAGGCTAGCGAGGCAGTGGCGAGCAGGTTGCTTATGTGAAAGAGAGAGAGAGAGCAATTTAAATTAATTTTTGTAATGTTCGCACAGTGACATTCTATTCTTTTGGACTTGCAGCGATCACCATCTTTTCAAAAATCCGCGAACACTCTACGGGAGAGAGATGAGACGAGATCTGCAGCAAGAGAGGAGAGGACGGGCGCTGGATGATGGGGCCGAGGGAGAGTCGGGACGAAGAGGGAGAGCGATTAGTGCAGAATGGTGAGAGAGATGTGGATTCAAGTGTCTGAAGAGGATTGCCAGACGATAGGTAGAGAAGAGGTCCTGCGATCGGAGAGTATGGTTGCGAGAACGCCCGTGGGGTGAGATGTTGGAATTCGAGTTCCGTGGAGAGTATTCGGGAGTTGCGTTCGAGACGGAATGAGATGACTTGGCAGTGAGGATTGAGAAGCCGACAAGACAGACGCTGTACCGACCGAGTAACTGGAATGAATTGAGATGAGAAGGATGATACTACAGAGAGAGAAGGTAGCAAAGAGAAAACGATTGAGCCAGAGCGGACTGAGCATTGATTGAGTTGTGATCGCGAGTGATCTGTTATCCCTGGAATCGAGAGCCGAGGGAAGAGATGAGAGAGCTAAGATGAGACGAGATGTGGAGTAGAGGAAGAAGACCTCCGAGATGAGAGCGAGATTCTATGATCAACAAACGCCCAAGTCGTTTAACATCACGCGAACCATGTCTTACTGAAGCAGTGAGATTCAACAGATTTTTTCTCCACAAGGGACAAACACAGTCTTCTGCTACACTGTTTTCTGTTGCTCCTCGTGGCGTTACACAGTTAGGTGCATACTGATTCCAGCTTCTGAAAATCAATCATCAGTAAATACCTCGCCTGACACTTCCATGAGAAGAGCCTGTCAAGACGGACCTAATTTGCTTCATAGTTAGCATTGCAAAGTTTTCGTGATGACGCGAACACGTAATAATTATGAAGTATAAGCCATTGAGGTTCTCTCCCAACGAACAGCTGCTCGTAAGCTCGTGACGTTAGCAACATGACCAGCAAAGCGTGCTCATGATGCACTATGAATGATACTCCTCCACGAAATCAAACGGCCAGCAGTGATTGATGTGTGTGTGTTTGTGATATGATACGAGTTGTGTCAAATGTGTTGTAGTGTCCGTGTATGTTTGCTGTGTGTTTGTCAGGCAGACAGACTTCATGGTAATTAAAAAGACAAAGTGGCTGATTCAATCAGTACGAAGAAGCTGGGTCTGATGAGTTTTGTGCCTGGTGCAGTTTAACTCTTGACCCCCGTGGTAGGCTGTTGCGACGGCACCATCAAATGGCAAAGACTCAGTTCAGGGCAATGTGTGCTGGCATCATTCTCAAACAACTTTCCGCACCAACATACGTCCCTCACAATACCGTGCTCCACTCAGCAACGGCCACAGTGCGCCCATATTCACTCATTATTTCTGGCGCTAGGATTTATTGGTTTTAGGCTACACTCAGGGTCACTCGCTTTGCGTGCGCGTTTTGCCTCTTCCTCAGAACCCATTCCTGTTTCACAGACTTCAAACCACCGCCGCATCGATGCCTGACGGCTGGAATGGAATGAAGAAAGCAACGGAGATCAGACTTGCCTTCACTGAGCTCGGCCCTCTGAAATGGTGGACCATCAACGTAGCTGTGGCTGTCTTGCATTTTCAATGCTTTGGCCATTTCCGATTCCTCCCCCCCCCCCCCCCACCCCCCACCTCCCTAATACCGATTCGACATCTGAAAATTCTCTGTTACTACTCGACCCAAACTCAGACTATACTCTCTGACTCATTTAGAACCGTCGCAGAGTATCCATACAGTGTACTTGTCCGTATCTACCTCTCTATCTATCTATCTATCTATCTATCTATCTACCTCAAGGATCCATAAATGCAACTTGTCCGGTAGCTATCTATCTATCATCTATCTGTCTATCTACTGTCAGTCTTCTATTATCTACTCTATCTATCTATTCTATCTATCTATCTATCTGCTTCTGTCTGTCTTCGTCTTATCTAGCTATCTAATCTATCTATCTATCTATGGTCTCTATCTATCTATCTACTATTCTCCTCTATCTACTCTGTGTCTATCTATCTAGTATTAACGCGCGTCATGAACTGATGTCCTGAACTATAACATATAGGGACCTGTACACGATGCCATGATTGCTTGTTGTGGTTGTTGTTGTTTGTTGTTGTTGTGTGGTTGTCGTTCACGTTCATGCAATCTATGAACATTTCTTTCCATATGGGTTTGTTATATATATTCTTACAAAATCAATACGCTCCTTCTCTCTGTAGTGGACACAGTGATAACCATAGTTAGAAAGATCATTCCTATGCCACAGATAGGCCAGCGGATTGTAACTACTAACGCTTCCCTGCGACCACGGAGAAAATAACAACAATTGAAAAGATTGCCACCACACAGCTACGAACCTTCGACAAGATGGAAGTTTCTATTGAGCAAAGTCCGTACACAAATACCACTCCACGCTTTCTGAAGTTCTTTAAATGATTACCAAAACATTATCCCCGATTATCATATTTTAAACGTACATGCATCTCTCTCTTCCCCTCTACTCTCTCTCTCTCAATCTCTCTCTATCTCTCTCTCTCTCTCCTCCTCCTCTCCCTCTCCTCTCTCTCTCTCTCATTCAAACTAGTTTTTACCGATTCCTAAACACGACACGTGAACAAAACCAAAACAAAAATTCGCACGCCACAATCAACCAAGCTGAGAACCAAAATAGGCAGACGAACATCCCCCCCAAAAGTTTCTGTTCCCGATTTAATTAAACAAGAAAGCCAACAAACTGAAGAAACGCGAATAATGAACGCCCCCGAAACAAAGAAAAGAAAAATACCCTGCGGATAAAGTACTTGAAGGGTGGTAACAACTCGATTCACCCAATCCAATTAGTAGAAACGTTTCACGGTGGTGATACAAAAGTGTAAGAAAGAATGGGGAAAGAAAGAAAGAAAGAAAGAGACAAGAAAAGAGGGTCCAGACACTCTTTGAAGCGTGATATGAATGCAAGTTAGTTGGGGAGGGAGCTGCACCGCCAACCCTCTGCATGTGCGACTGCGATAGCGGAAGCCTGCCAGCCGACATAGAAGAACAAGAAACGCCGGGATGCACTCACGTTATTTTGGGAGCCTAGCATCCGTACCACCCCCACCCCAAAGATGGTCGCGGTGGGCCTAAGGCGCAGAACCTGTTGTATTGTGTGTAGTGTAGGGGCGAGGGGGGGAGGATTGACGAGGCTAGAGGAAGAGAGAAGAGAAACGCTGAGTGCGGGGTGTGAGCGCGTAAAAAAAAAAAGCCCTATGGGTGGTCCTTGTAGGCGCGAACCTAGCGAAGGGTGCGGGTTGAGTCTGCACTGTAGCGTCGCGGATGGGGTGTGCGACGGGGATGAGCGGGAGGGAGGGCGTAGGAGAGGGCAGGTGGTGGTGGGTGGGGCCTGATAGAAACCTAAACATGAGCCACACCTGAGCTTGGATTTTTTTTTTCTACACCCGCCCCCCTCCTCCCTACGCGGGGAAGAGGAAAGGGAAGGAAAGGAGCAAAATGTCTAGCTTACTACTGACAGTCGTGCTGAGATGTTTGTGTACTGCTATGTGGGTTGCTCGTGTGTCTAGCCCCCTGTTGTGTGTGTGCTGTGGCTGTGTGGGGTGTGTGTGTGTGTGTGATGTGAGTAGACGGGTGCTGTGTGTTGCTGATGTGTGTGTTGCTGTGTTTGTGTGTGCTGGTGTGTGGATGTGTCGTAGTGTGTGTAGTGTGTGTGTGTGTGTGCCAAGACATACTACCTGTGTGTGTTTTTGTTTGCCTCGTACTCTGTCTGTCTTGTCTGGCTCTCTCCTCTCTCTCTCTCTTCTCTGTCTCTCTCTTACTACTCTTTCTCATGTCTGTCCGTCTCTCTCTCTCCTCATACTCTCCACTCTCTCTAATCTCTCCTATCTCTCTCTCTCTCTCTGCCCCCAAGTTTTTTCCTTGTCCTTTTCAACGCCTTCATCATCCGCTCCAACTCGACTTATCTTGCACACAGCCCCTTCCTCCATACATACACACACGCGCAGCACACGTATGCGTACACTGCCGCACAGAGAGTCGAGAAGAGAGAGAGATAGAGAGAGAAGAGGAGAGATGAGAGAGAGAGAGAAGAGAGAGAGAGAAATGGAGAGAGACACACCGAAACATACAGATAGACAGACAGAGATAGAGCACGTGACAGAAAGAGATACTGGTACACACACCCCCACACACACACCACACACACACAACACGCACACACACACACACAGACAACACACCAAACACACCGACCACACACACCCTCACAAACAACCACACACACACACATACGCACACACACGCTCACACACGCACCTCACACACACACTACACCGAGACACACACATACACACACACACACACACATACACACACACACACACGCTCTGCACCCTCGTCAACTTCTCACTCCTCTCACAACACCTCTCTCTCTCTCTCTCTCTCATCCTCCTCTCTCTCTCTCTCCCGCTCTCTCTCTTCTCTCTCACGGACCACATCCTCTCTCTCTCTCTCACGCCTCATCCCTCTCCCCCCAATCCCTCTCCTCACAGACCTCCTCACTCTTGTCTCGCTCGGGAAGGGCATCCCGCTCACTCTCACAGAACTCTCACTTTGTTCCGAGAATGGCAGATGTGTCAGATTGGGAAAAGATCTGTTCTACCAGTCTAGCCTGCTTGCTGCACGTTCTCAGTGACTGGCGCTGTACGGATGTCTTACAAGTTCGCTTCAGGCGTTGTGGGCGTGCCAGATCGACGTACTGTTAGTCACAGTTCACTACTCCTACTTTGCTTCTTACTTCACACTTTCTTCTATGCTAAGGTACGGTGACGCTTGGTGATTCGGTGGTGCCATGTGTGGTGTGTGTGTGTGTGTGTTTTTTGTGTGTGTGGGTGTTTAGTGTGTTGTGTGTGTACTGCGTACGTGCCGTGCGTGCGTGTCTGGTATGGTGTATGTGTATGTGTGCTGAGTTGTGAAGAAGAAGGAATATTCACGGG
>JADBJO010000878.1:210000-212500 GCA_016801955.1 Conus betulinus
ATCCTTACCCTTGCCCGACAGAAAGAAGGTTGGGAGAGATTCTGTGCACACGATGGCACAGAGATATAGACAGACAGACAGAGACAGACAGACAGACAGACAGACAGAGATTAGGGGACAGAGAAAGAGATGTCGATTTGGAGTCGACGAGCTTCTGTTTTTCCCAAGAGGTCAGGTCATTTGTCTGGAAGAGAGAGAGAGAGGGAGACAGACAGACAGACAGAAATAAGGAGACACAGAGAAAGAGATGTCGATTTGGAGTCGACGAACTTCTGGTTTTACCAAGAGGTCAGGTCACTTGCCTGGAAGAGGACGAGAGAGAGAGAGAGAGAGAGAGAGAGAGAGAGAGAGAGAGAGAGAGAGAGAGAGAGAGAGAGAGAGACAGACAGACAGACAGACAGACAGACAGACAGGAGGGAGGTCGATTTGGAGTCAACGAGCTTCTGCGGTTTTTTTTTTTTTTCCAGAGGGTCGGGTCACTTGCAAGGAAGAGGGGGAGAAAAACAAGAGAAATCAATACAGTTTCCGGAAATGAGGAGCAAATGGGACAGAGGCTGGCAGCAGACATTTTTTTTTGTTTGTTTGTTTCTTTCTTTCTTTCTTTTTTGTCTAGTGGTTTCTGAAGCTTGAACATAAATGAGAGTGAAGATTGAATATTACAGCGGCTCTTTATTCAACAAGGGTTTACAAAGAAAAGAAAGAGATTGGCCTTTTTGTGATAGTTCTTCATTAAAAAGGATACAAGTGTGGGTGGTGGTGGGGGTGGGGGGGTGGAGGGGCGGATGGAGTTTGGAAGGGTCCTTTTTTTTTTAAGTATCGTGATGTTTTATCAAAGAGGGATATAATTATAGAAATATGTGTAGAAAGCTTCTATCGCATTTTTTGGTTCTATGTATATGTACACACATGCACACACACACACACACACACACACACACACACACACACACACACACACACACACACACACACACATATATATATATATAGATATAGATATAGATATATATATATGTGTGTGTGTGTGTGTGTGTGTGTGTGTGTGTGTGTGTGTGTGTGTGTGTGTGTGTTATTTTAATTTGATTTGTTTGTCTTCTCTCCTTCATACTTTCTATCAGGTTATAATATCTTCCTCCTGTTTGCTTACTTTATCCTATTTTTCCCCTTTTTCCTAATGAAGTGAACGGTTTGGGAATGTTATTGCTTTGCCACAGAGCTCCTTTGCTTTGATGTAACCGTCCTGGCGGGTTTTTTTTGTTTGTTTGTTTGTTTGTTTTGTTTTTTGTTTTGTTTTTTTGTTTGTTTGGTTGATTTGGTTGGGTTTCTTTTTTCAATCAGTCCTTTTTTTTAATTATCATTTCTTTGTGTTTGACACTTTCCTCTCTTTTTTTTTCTTTCTCTCCTGTCTGCACTATCTTATATATATATATATATATATATATATATATATATATATATATATATATATATATATATATATATAGATAGATAGATAGATATAGATATATATAGATATATATAGATAGATAGATAGATAGATAGATAGATATATATATTCCTGGCTCCATCCATCTTCCTGCCGACTTCTTCTCTCTCTCTTCTTTCTGTCACTCTTCACTCTTTAATGTATTCATGTATGTGCATTTTTAGTTTGTTAGAAAGTTAGTGTGCCAGTCAGTCAGTCAGTCGGTCAGTTAGTTAATTAGTTGTGTGTGTGTGTGTGTGTGTGTGTGTGTGTGTTTCTTGCCCGTTGGGCTGTCTGTAAACAAAGCAGTAGGATTTTGTCCCACTGCTTTCTTTAAAGTCAGGTCTATAGATTTCTGTCTGTCTGTCTATCTTTGTATCTGTAAACAGAATACTCTAGGACTTTCTGTAACAGTCTGGCTCTGTCTCTTGTTCTTCGGTGTTTGTTTCGTTACTGTTTTGTCTGTTTGGTCTGCTGTCTCTGTCTCTCTGTCTCAATCGGTGTCTCTCTCTCTCTCTGTTCTCTTCTTTCCCTTCTTTCCTCTCTCTCTCTCTCGTCTCCCTCTCTCTCATACTCTCTCCTCTCTCCCTCTCCCGCTCTCTCTCTGTCATCTAGAGCCCCATATCCCTCATCCCTCCCTCACTCTCTCGCTCTATCAAGCTCTCCCATAGTCATCTCTGTCCATCGCATCTCCCTCTCCTCTCTCTCTCTCTCTACTCTCCTCTCTCTCTCTTTCTCTCTCTTACATGTATGGCGCAGAGACAGCGCGCGCGAAAGTAGAAAGCGCGAAGACCTCACTCTTCCCTCACACACCTCACTATTGGTGTGACCGCAAGAGATGATCCTGACTGTGTATTCTTGCATGTTCTGTCCTCACAACGACAGGAGGGGACTCGGAACAGACCCATCCCCTCCCCTCATCCGTTCGCTCTCCCCTAACACCCTCCACCGACCTTCACACACTCCGTCCAAAGTCTCTCCCCTCTGTTTCTCTGTCTCTCTCTCTCCCTCCTCTCTCCTGTCCTCCTCTCTACG
>JADBJO010000878.1:225000-230000 GCA_016801955.1 Conus betulinus
TTCTACCGCCACAAAGAGCCACTTTGTTATCTTTGATTCAATGTTATTAGAAGGAAGGGGTCCTCTACATTGCCTCGCCGACGAAAGTAATGTGAAGGGTTTCCAGGTAGATCTCAGGTCTGTAACTAAAGACATGTCTGGAATCTGAGGCACACAGAGCTGTGTAGACACGTACTGGCGTGCAACAAGGCAAGCTGGCGTTGGGGATGACACACCCGTCTTAAGAAAGCACAAAACTCTGAGTACATCTTCGTTCGACGTGCTTGTTTTCGCCCTCTCCCCTTTCCACAAGATCGTAAGGTGTGATATGAAGGCTGGTCTTTCAGATGAGATGATAAGCGGAGGTTAGGTGTTCACAATGCACTTTAGGCACGTGAAGAGTCTGCAGCTGCAAGGGGGGTTTGTTCCTGGCAACATTCTGTAGAAATATCCGTTTGATAAGCTAACAAAAATATACGAGTCAGAAAAAAGATATACGTAGGTGCCGCTGTGCTGAAATGATGTACTTGTCTGGAGGAAAGCAACACGGAATTCCAAGAGGGTCTGTTGTGACGATGAAATTATTCAAGAAGGCCTATTCTGGGCTGAGTGGAACTGAGGTTGGCTCGAGTCTGGGAGATATATTTATTCATCATGTCTACTTCCCTTAGCGCAAACTTGGACATATGAGAGGAAACATTCTGAAGGTTCTTGCTACCAATGCACGATAAATGAAGAAAAAAATATGACTAAACATAATGTTGAAATGGCTTGTAACCCTTAAAGACAAGGTTTGTTTTGCTTGTATTGAAAGTGAAGTGGACTTTAACGGACAGGAATTAGATTGCTTTTAACAGTTTCATCTTTGTCTCTTTTACTACAAATATAGTATAAATATATATGTTGGTCTACATGATTCGTCGAATGTTGTAAACTCTCTTGCGATTGGTTAAAAGGAGTTTTGGAATCCCAGCGTTTTTCTTCTCGGAGAATACGTAGCGATCTTTTTGAGTGATGTCGTTGTTGTTATTTATTTGTTTTGATCGTTTTGTTTTCCTCCGCGAGCCTGAGATCTTTGGGTTATGAGTAACTCTACGATTTTGGATTGCATGCCGAACTAAAAGATCGGTCAATAAAGAACAAAGACAAGGACTGTCCTACTGCTTAGCTGTACGGTCTCGGTTCATCAGCTAAAGAGATGTCCAGTAAACATAGGTCTTCAGTTCGATTTAGCATTCTAGTTGAGACATCTGGACCCAAGACATTGAAGGGGTTTTTATTGTTGTGTAGATAACTATGAAATATTCCCTTTATTATTTAGTTTTTTTTTTTCATTAGATTTGCGTAACAGCTGCACTGGTACTGAACAGGGGTTAATCTGCATAACTGTCAGAGGGAACACAAGTTAACGTCGAGGATCCGGAGGTTGTGAAGGCCCCTGACAAAGTTCAAGGACAGATGCCCTAGTGGGGATCTGGAAGCAACGTTTCCATTGAAGCCGAGGCATTTTAAGGTACATAGGTGATAATGAAGACCTATCCTCAAAGATAAAAACCAACACACCAGCTAAAAAAAGAAAGGAGCAAGAAAAGATAAAGACAGGGGTGCTCTGCAATCTGTCTGTCGGGATAAAAAGGGCCAGCTCTGATCCGGCCCCCCTTGAATGCCTGTTAATGGCCTTATCCGCAGCAGGAAGGGCAAAGTCCTCCACAAACAGCGGAAGAACAGAACTGGAGGTAGTTTTTGCGTGCGTGCAAACTTTAAGAAAAAAAATCAATATATGCATTTGCGCTCATTTCGGAGCAGGGACATAGTCCACATCAGGTAATGAAAGACAAGCAAAGAAGTAAAAGAAAAAAACAAAGCGAAGGAGAAAACAAATTCTGTACAGCAACAGTGCTGTTCAAACAAGACAAAGGAACAAAGAACACAAGAAACAAAAAGGACGGAACGAAGAAAGGTGGAAAAAGGGGAGAAAAACGAAAGGAGTTCGAAAAGCAAACAAAGCCTGTGGTGTATGACAGAAGATCGATAGCTGCTCCGAGTGGTAAAGAGATGAAAGAAGATGACGGAAGAAGGAAAAGGGGAAAGATAAGGAGAGAAAGAAGAAAAACAGATACAATATAGAATTAGAAGGGAAGTTGGGAGGGCGCAGTCCTTCGCCAAGGTCGAAAGGATCCGGGATTTGAACATGGTACTCCTGGATGATAGGCCGATTTAGGGTGTGGCTTCTTTAAAATGCTCATATACGAAGGCTCCGCAGCTGATGGATTATTGTTGTACATAGAAAACTTTGCAGTACGTTGTATATCCTGCCTTCGGCAATAGCTCACCGTAACATACATGTGTAAAGAAGGAAAAAATCGCATTTACGGTAACACACTTGCACCAAAACACCACTTCTCAGGATAGAGTATATCAGCAAAGGAAGGATTGAATGAATAAAGCAAAGACCATGGCAGTATGTACCTAACCCGGACTGTGCCATTCACATTATTAAGAGCTACTTTCAGCTCAAAGTCAAATATGGTGATCGTTAAAAATCGAACGAAGAATGGTGTTGAGCAAACAGCAGCAGCTTTTAAGATGTATGCAGTCAACACATTCAATGCTTGCGTTTTCCTCAGCGTTAACATTTTGTGTTACTTCCTTATCAAAGAACATGTGACTGACGTTATAGACTGGGTTCTACTTTTCAAATGCAAACGTTATCGTTGTTTTATTTTCCATACCCACAAAGGGGGCTCATGGGATTAAAACGTTAATTCTTGAAACGTAATTTTTTAACATGTTTAGAATTCCGAAAGAGAAACATGAAAAAAAAATGACACATGAGAAGACTGGATGAGGTGAAACGTCATCATGTAAATGTGGGTGGTGTGTCTGTTCTGAGCAACAACTCCGATGGGATTAGGTAGTTTTATTACTAGGTAGTTTTATTACTCGAACTATTACAAAGGTCACCCGGAAGTAGGACGTCTGTGGAAAAGAAAAGAGCCATAAATAATACTTGTTCTCGTTTCTTGAACGAAAGGAAGAAAGGAGGGAGGAAACGTAATGAAAGAAAAAAAAAAAAAGGGGGGGGGGGGGGGGGGGGGGGGACAGGAAACAAGCACAACAAGAATACGCAAAGTAAGAAAAGAAAAAAAAAGAAACAAAAGGGAAGCGGAAAAAAAGACCGAAACGAAAAAAAATCGAAAGAATGATAAGAGAGAGGAAAAGAAAACAATGGAGGGGGGGGGGGGGGGGGGGAAAAAAAGAATAAAAAAAAAAAAAAAAAAAAGAGAGAGTGAAACAGCATAGCGAGCTGACACGGCACACACCCAGCTGTTGAGTTATGACTGGCAACTCCTCGTCCGCCAACCCCCTACCGCTCTCTCCGTGCCTCTCCCCCCCCCCCCCCCCCCCCCCCACCCGCCACCCCCATCCCCCTTCCCCCAACTCTTTCCCCCAGGATAGAACCAGAAGTCTTTATCATCATTTGACGTCAATTCACGTTGTTCAGAGTTCAGTCGGCCGTGGAGAAATCATCAGGGCTGTATTATCATTACCGGAGTCATTTTTATAAAGACCACCTGGAAGGCAAAAAAGACGTAACAGGCCAGGAACAGACTTGGATAGGGACACAGGCGAGAGGCGAGAAGAGATCAGATGCGAGGGGTGACGGGGTGGGGGTGGGGGAGGGCGGGGCGAGAAGTTGGAGATGCATAAAGGAAAAAAACAAGGTGAGGGTAGTCCATGGACGGAGTATCCTTCTCAGGCAATAGTAGTAACAACAACGACACTAAACAACAATAACAGTGATAAGTTATAATAGTAATAGTAGGAAGACGGACAGGAAAAAATACCAACAGTAACAATAATAAAACCTGAAGAACAAATTCAAAAAGATAAAGTAAGAGTAACAATTACGAACGAAGGAAACAAATAAAGAAATGAAATTTACAGACACAAAGATGAACAGACATGCACAGAGAGAGAGAGAGAGAGAGAGAGAGAGAGAGAGAGAGAGAGAGAGGCTCAAAGACATTACCTCCGTCTATCCATTCCCCCTCCCGTCACCTCCTCTCCCCGCATGTCTGGTCCTCTCATTTCCTTCATCTTTACCACGACTTCCTTCTCTCCCCCCCCCCCCCCCCCCTCCCATCTCATTCCCGCCCTACCATCTCCTACCCTCTCCGGCCCGATCGTTCAAGCCTCCACCCTCCTGGTCTCCTTCTCTCCCTCCCTCCCCCCCCCCCCTCCCCGCTCCCTCAACCTACCGGTACCTCCTCCTCCACCATCCTCTCCCATTCCCAGTTTTGCCCTTAAAAAAAAAGAATTGTTGAAACCAGTCCTGGAGGGGACGGAACCTGCGGCGTGGGTTGTGGGTCTTTGCCTGCTGTCAGTAGCGCATCAAGGAGGCGATCACATCGATCGATGAATGATGGGGGGGAGGTGGGAAGAAAGAGGAAGGACTGGGGAGCGGGGAAGGGGTGGGGTGGTGAAGTTGAGGGTAGGGGACGTTGGTGGTGCGGTGATGGACTGGACTGAGGCGGCATGGTCTCATGCTGGCGTCAAAAAGGCAGAAGTTGGGTGTGAAGAAGATTAGCTGTGTCTGCCCCCTTTGGTCATGAAACCATTCTGTAATAGAAGAAGATGATGATGATAGTGATTATAATAATAATGACACTGATGATAATTATGTGTTAATAATAATAATGATAATAATAATAATAACATTGTTATTATTATCATTATTATTATTATTATTATATTGTTGTTGTTGTTGTTGTGTCGTCGTCGTCGTCAATTTTTTGGTTGTTATCATTTTCAAATTATAATTATAATGTTGTATTACCATCATCGTTAATTTCATCGTTATTATCGTTGTTGAATAATAATGATAATAATGATAAGAAGAAGAAGGAGGAGAAGGAATAATCCCAATAATCTTAATCTTAATAACATCGACATGATATGCAAGAAATGCTATCAAAAACACGTTTCACGTTACATTTTATACTTTCTTTTTTAGTCCT
>JADBJO010000878.1:240000-242500 GCA_016801955.1 Conus betulinus
TCTGTCTGTCTGTCTCTCTCTCTTGCCCATGTCTCTCTCTCTATCTGTGTGTGTGTGTGTGTGTGTGTGTGTGTGTGTGTGTGTGTGTGTGTGTGTGTGTGTGTGTGTTCACAGAGATTTTCTTTCTTGTTTCTCTCCCCCCCCCCCCCCCCATCCCACCCCTTTAACACCTTAAAACGTCATTGGCCCACGCACTGAAGAACTGTGCACCAGAATCCCGAGGTCTGGTGGGCCTCAGCAAAATGGAATTTCTTTCTTTTTTTTTTTTTTTTTAATTTTGCAATGCTGTCACTCCGTCAGCTTTTTCCCTGTCATCTCTTCCGTCTCCCTTCTGCAACACTGCCATGGAGGATTGTTGTTGGTTTGGATCCTGTCATATGCCCTAGATCATGGGATGTTTGTGTTTTGTTTTCTTAACTGACATCAGCAGACCATATGGCCAAGTGTGTTCCTGATGCTTTGACGCACGTGTTCATCAATATATCAGATGTTAGTCACCAACGGTAACAGCTCCTTTCCATGGCAAGCACTGCTTTTCCAAGTCCGCTGTCAGGGTCCTTGTCTTGCTTGCTCACGGGAATATGCCAGGGCGCGGAAGAAAGAGCTTGACCTTGTGTGTTTTGTTTTTTTTTTAGAGACATTATCGTCTTTCCATACTGGTTGCAGTCTCGACAGTGCTTACGATATTGTCTCTGCAGTTTTTGAGAGGATGTTTGGATTTGGAACCCTCCCTGCTGATGGTGGATCCCAAGTACAGGAGTGGGTACAGATCAGTTGGGAAGTGGTGGAGCGGGAATACGTGTTGTGAACACCATCTGTATAGAAGTAGTGTTGTATTCGTTGTACGTCTTTCCGCCAAATTATGTGATATTAGACAAGCAGGTTGTGTGTGCGTGTGTGTGTGTGTGTGTGTGTGTGGGGGGGGGGGGGGGGGGGGTGCGCGCGCGCGCGCGTGCGTGCGTGTGTGTGTAGACACAGATATATGGTCCGATAGATATACAGATAGATAGGTAGATAGACAGATATGCATGACGAAGATTTGCATTGGTAGATTAGAGATCCTGTGGTGTCCCGGTGCGATTTCAGCCCAGACTCCAGTCTGTGAATAGATACGTAACTCCCCTGGTTCCAAAGGATGATGACACGTAAAACCTCATCACTCATTTGCCATGGACACACCTTAGGAAGAGAGGCAGACAGGGAAAGGGGGGGAGGGCAGGGGGGCACATGGAGAAGAGAAATATGGAACTATCAACTTTCACAGCAAAGCCCACCCGCCAGGACATAGACTGTATGAATGTCTGAAGGGCAAGACATAGGCGGGGGATGCCACAGAAGCGCCAGCCTGTGTCCAAAAGAAATAGCCAGCGTTAACAGATTAGTGAAGTGATGGGCAGGGAAGAAGCAAACGTGAGAGGGCAAGAGAGCAGAGGGGGAGAGAGAGCGGAGAAGAGAGAGGGAAGAGTGAGAGGAGGGAGACAGATTAGAGAGAGTGATGGGGGGAGGCAGGGAGGGAGGACAGAGAGGAGAAGGTGAGAGGGCATGGGAGCACCAGGACAGAAGAGAGAGAGGAGGAAAGGAGAGGAGGGAGGGGAGACAGAGAGGAGAGATGAGAGACAGGGACAGAGACGAGGCAGACAGAAAATGGATTGCATGGAAGGGGAGAGGGAGACAGGGTGGGGGTGGGTCATAGGAGAGATGGACGTTAGACAGAGGGGAAATGAGAAGGAGGGGAACGCAAGGGGACACAGAGAAAGAGTGGGGGAGGACAGGAGGGACACAGAGAGAAGAGAGGATGACCAGGAGAGAGAGAGGAGAAGAGGACAGCAGAGAGAGAGAGTGGAGAGCAGAGAGACGGAGGGTGGATAGAGAGACTGTGCGGAGAAGAGAAGGAGAGGAGACAGAAGAGAGAGAGAGGGGAGCGGAGAGCCAGAGGAGAGAGAGGGGGATGGGAGGGAACAGAGAGAGAGGGAGAGTAAGTCCCGGGGGGTGAGATAGCAGACGGAGACAAAAATTAGTGCAAAGGGAGGGGGGGAGGGAAATGACGTAGAGCAGGACAGGCGGACAGACAAAGACACACACAGGAGGGAGTGAAACGAGAGAGGGAGAGAGAGAGGGGGAGAGGAGGAGAGGGATGAGTGAGGAGAGAGAGAGGAGAGGGAGAGAGAAGAGAGAGGGAGCGAGAGATAGGGAGGAGAGAGTAGGAGAGAGAGGAGACGGGAGAGGAGGGAGAGGACCGAGCAGGGGAGGCGGAGGGAAGAGGACAGAGGTGAGAGACGTAGGGAGAGAGAGATGAGAGAGGGAGGAGGGAGAGGAGGGAGAGATGGAAAGAGAGAGGAGGGAAGGAGACTAGTCAGAGGACGACCGGCAGGGAGAAAAATGGTCGGTAAGGAGACACGGGGTGGGGGGGGGGGATGGGGGGGAGCTCTTAGACAATCAACGTACAGAAGAGACGTTTGGCTGAGTGAGGGGGGGGCGACGTGTGCACAAAAGACGAGAG
>JADBJO010000878.1:252500-260000 GCA_016801955.1 Conus betulinus
TGTATTTATATTGCTCTGCCTGATAAAAGAAAAATCGAAATAGAAGATGAAATCTTCCAATCTGATATCAAATAAAATGAGGTCTTAGAAATTATAAATGTATCGAAGCAAACGTATTCAGATGTTGATAAGGCGTGATATCCTGTGTGTGTAGGAGCCTAGTCTATATATAAGTAACGAAGATTGGCAGAGTTCTCAAACAAGGATCAAAACGACTAACAGAAGAGGGAGTGGCTGGGCTTTAGGCACTGAGGGACTAGCATTACTGTGATCATATCGGTAGAAGAGGGGTTGTGATGAAAGCGATACACTCCCGATGCAAACAGATCTACTACTCATCGCACGGAAGAGAACTCTTCCCGACGATGAAGACGACGGATGGAGGTGGATACGGTCGGTCATCCCCAAGTCACACAGTTCTATGAAGGATTGCCCTGGCCCACTTACCATGGCAACAAGTCGGACGATGACTGCCCATCATTGCGAAAAAGATGTGAAAGATGACTGATGTTCAGTTACTGTACTGTACTGCCTTTCACTTCAGTGACGGGAAAGTGATGCCTTCTTTTTCACGTCACTGGTAAGAAAAGATCATGGAAGATAACACAGTGTGCAGTTGCTGTTCCGAGGCTGTTCGTCTTTCACGAATGATGGAAGGGGAAGGATTCTGCCATAACTGCTATCATCATTGCCAATAATTGACTGTCGCCGTTGACATCACAAGTTTGAAAACGGACATGGGATGACGGCTTCCCCGTTACTGTGGCGAACATATCAACGTCGTCCTCTTCGAAAGTGACGGGAGACGAAGGATAACTCTGTCCATACCATCGTCGTGAAGAGTCATCTCGTCATCCATACCAGGTGCAGAGAACAATTTCAGTCAGTCGACTGTGGCGGTTCCCTGGTAATGTCCCTTCAGTGACAGGGGGGTGAACTATATGCTGAACGATGCCGCGATCGTGTTTTTTGTTCTCTCAGACTTCATCATTTCGTCATTTGTAGATATGTTTTGCTACAAATGATCCTGAAAAAAAAAAACGAATAAGAGCTGCCTGAATGTTTTGAGTTATTTAGCTGTGGAGAGAAAGGAAGGTGAACAGACAGACTTTGCAAACAGTAACAAAACAGTACTCTGATCCACTCCACCCAAATCACACTGCGGATTTCTCATCATGACCTGATACTGTGGCGTCAATGGATTGCTGTTCTGGGGAGCTACAGAACAGACATAGGTGTGTCTGTGGGTGACGAAGCAAGAATGAACGGTGTGAGAGCAATACCTCTTAAGGAACACAGAATTTGATTTAAAAAAAAAAAAAAAAAAAACAGGAATCTGTGCTTCACATGGAAGATGAAAGGATTGCACTACCCCCGCTGTCTCCCTGACAAAGCGATCTGATTCCTGACAAATACAGACGTTCAAGATATGTTACAAGTCTTGAATAACGGTGATTCCTCAATGAAGAATTATCGCTAGTGCCGACATTGCTGACGAGCGGGCTTGGACGGTCTCGTCCACTGTTTGTGTGAAGAGCAAGATAGGCGAAGTCGGCTGGACGTTTCGTGTCAAGGTGGAGTTTGACCAGGCACGACAGAAAATTCGGTCTGAGCTGCTATACCCTCTTTCGTGTGCGAATTTGAGAAATACAAGTCACCGGGGATAAGTGGTGTCGACAAGCAGCGTTGAGTTTCGAGTTCTCCTCTGTCTCGGATGGATGTCCATATAGTATGGACAAAACTCCGTTGAGAAACAACACGTTCTTGCAGCAGCAAAATATATTAGAATACAGTGGCAAGCATGAGCGTGTACGAAGTATCCTAATGTGTTATCATTTGCAAGATATGTGTGGCATTTACTATAATCAAAGTGGAAATCCATTTTACATGTTTATCCACGATATGTCTTCCCCTCAATCAACCAATCACAACCGGAACCTTAACGGACCTTGTGGGTCAGATGACCAACACACAAGAATCGTAATACACATGACAGCGCCGGCCATCTGAGTGTCATGTCGTGTGTGTTGTGACGTGTCATCCCTGCTAGAAACATGACCTTGTTCAGTCTGTGGGCCTGACTTAGAAACGATGTAGACGGTGTGTGTGAGGGTGATAGCATATGAACTGTTTATCGGATAGATAGGGGGGTGATCATGCCATCTTGATAACCCCATTTACATTGCGCTATAGATGCTATAGAGTGAAACAATTGCTGACGTGTTCATAATACACAATCTTGAGTGGAGAAAAAGAAGAAGGCTGACGCAGAGGGTGCGAGGAGGTTTTCGAAAGAAATGGCCCGACCTCAAGATGGTAGCGGCCGATCCGTGCATGCTACAAACATCACAAGTGGATCGGCCGCGTGTGGATGTCATCGATGATAAAACAACACAACGCGACTGTGACTGATGTGGACTGAATGCTTTACACGGTTCTTACTTACCACGGAATCTGTCGTCTAGTGTTCTCCATGACGAGGTCATGCTCGCCTGTGACGACTGATGAACTTCCCTCCTCTGGTTGGTGGCCCGATATTGGCCTTCAACTGTTTGCTTCCCATGGATGCCTAGGACAGAGATCGAGTATGGCAGTATACTGGCGAAGCTCGTATTATTATCGAGATAGTAACGACACTGACAAATCACGGAATGTGGAGGTGAGGAAAAGAACGAAACAGACACTCCTATCACATAAAGTGTGGCTGAAGAAGGGAAGATGTCTGTAGAATGGATGCCGTTAGTAGCAGAGAAGAAGTGCCGTCAACAGTTGTTAGGTTGACGATTATTACTGAGCATGCCTTAAACTCCCACCAGTCCAACAGCCGGCAGTGGGTCTCACGGTGCAGTTGGCTGGCTGGCGACGGAACGTGCTGCGCGGCAAGGTTGTCCTGAGGCGTGCCCCTCACGGACACACATGGCTAGTGGGGGGTTGTGTCAGGTTGTTATCGGTGGGTGGCCACCAACTTGTTCTTTTTTGGTGATATGCTTACGCCTGTTGTGATTTTAATCAACGTTAGGCAGTGTGCAAACCTTTACCAGAGCGCCTGTGTGTGTGTGTGTGTGTGTGTGTGTGTGTGTGTGTGTGTGTGTGTGTGTGTGTGCGTGCGTGCGTGCGTGCGTGCGTGTGTGTGTGTGTGTGTGTGTGTGTGTGTGTGCGCGCGCGCGCGCGCGCGCGCGTGTGTGTGTGTGTGTGTGTGTGTATGCTGCTTGCAAGGCCGACTGTACCTCGGCCTCCGTGTCAAAGTGTGGTAGTTCATGGAGTGTTCAGGATTGCATAGCGCACTCAAGAATCTGACACAACTGGCGTTGACTGTCACTGTCTCTCTGTGATCCGTGTGGCGGAGCTTACACTGACCAGTGAGTCAGCAATCATTTAAAGCAGGTCGCAACAATCCACAGTTGAGGCAGGCGGTCAACCTAGCTGTGGGTCTTGCGGTTTTTGTGTCAAGGCCTATCGGGCTGTTTGTTATGCAACAGTATTGCGCCGTTTATCATAAAAGTCATAGATACAGAGGGGATTTATAGCGCTGCGCCATCACTCGTTTCGATCATATGGTTGAGGAGGCCGTTCAAATCCGATCTCGAACGAATCTTGAATAAAACATAGTCTAACGTTTGAAATAGCTCCGACGCACGTTCAAACCTGTCACAAACATGGCATTCTGTGCACGCACTGTGAGCGGATGGGCCATATTCTGTAAGCTTCATGTTCAAGCTAATGATCCCTTCCTAAAAGTCGTGGCTGACAGCTGACGTCATATATGCTTAGCTACGCCCTCAATGCTTTCTGCAGCGAAAGTCAATTAAAAGAGTATACATACATACATACATACATATATATATATATGTATTCCAGTCTTTCAAATGGAATTCTGTTTCCTCCGACTTCCCTTTAAACTGGGCTTCAGCCCTGATATGGTTTTTGTGGTCGGCAGGGTTTAAAGCAACATGATTTGATTTTAGACCGGCTGCTATGGTCCACGCAACATGTCCAGTCTCGGCTGCTTTGTGTGGCAGACAGGTACATTTCACACGCACAGCTTCCATCGCCAGAGGTTCCGGCGGTCCTCGTCAACCATATGGCTGAAACAATTCGCGTGGCAGCCTCTTTTTTAGGGAGCGGGGGGGGGGGGGGGGGGGGGGGGGGAGGGTGGAAGTGGAATCTTTAGAAATTCTCTTTTGGTGTGATTTGGTTGTTCATAGGCCAGGTTCGTGTTTAAGGCCTAAGCCATAGTGATTCGGCCACATGTTTGTATGTTTGTATCTTCGTTTGTTTGCTTGTTTGTTTTAAAGCAAGTCGTGATATTTGCTCGTTTGTTTGGAAAGATGGTACTTTCTGTCCATATCGTGAATTGTTCTGCTAAGAGATTTTCAATTAATGAGAACGAGTGTCATTACTACTGCGAGTGTGACTGAATACCGACATGCAGTCAAGTGAATAGTATTGTCATCGACAATTTGATGTTTTTCAACAACTGCAATGGAATTCTTTCCTCCATTCTCAAATGCAAGGGTGCGAGAGCTCTGTGGGGGGTGGATGTGCTGACATATACATGTGTGTTTTCAGAGTATATGCTAGAGCAGCTATGGTTTTGCATTGTGTCCGACAACATTTTTTTTTTTCATAGTGATGCTTTTTGTGAAAGGGTTAGTCAAAAGGCATTATATTGTTTGCAATATGGATGCATGCTCTTATACGTTTTTTTCATCTCGTAGAGCAATTGAGAAAACTGCGTCCCCATTCAGCGTGAGTTTAAAATCATTTTAGATTCTTTAGGGATTATCGGCCTTAAGTCGCCCTCACCCCCCTCCCTTTTCCCCCTAGTGTCCCTCCTTCCTCCTCAGCCACCTTCCCCACCCGTCCTTCTTCATCTCGTTCTTTCGTCCACTCCTTGCATGCTGCAGAACGCACATATACAGTGTACTACATGTGTGCTCCTCATAGAAGTGAGAGGGGAAAATCCCCCAAAGACGTGTTTGCGCAAGGTAGAAAATATTTTCAAGTAGCAAAGCATTTTAGTAAAGTATGTATGTATGTATGTATGTATGTATGCGTGCATGTAGAAAATACTTTCAATAAGCAGAGCATTTTACCACAGTATGTGTGTGCGTGTGAGTGTGTGTATGTGTGTGTGTGTGTGTGTGTGTGTGTGTGTGTGTGTGTGTGTGTGTGTGTGTGTGTGTGTGTGTGTGTGTGTGTGTGAACAGGCAGAGTGGTCATAGGTCCGTGCACCATTTTAAACGTGATGTTTGAGGACCGATTGTTAAGGTGCATAAGCAATTTTTTTTATCCGTAGAGAAGAAATTGTGAACAGGAACATTACATTCAAGCACAGGGACATCCCATCCATGAACAATGACCTTCAGTGCCAGCACAAGGGTGATCTGCTCGAACACAAGGACATTCAATTCAAACACATTCAGTCCAATTACATCGATATACAGTTGACATTCAGTTCAAATATGAGGACAACACAAACTCAAAGACATTCAATCCAAACACAAAGACGTCTTGAAATACTTTTTTTGTGTGTGTGTCCCACGCGGAACAAGGAACCAGTCTTAAGTTTGTTACCGACTCATCCGATGTTGACGAGGAAATGACCACCAGCACTTTAGAATTGTGTGTGGACAGGACTGGAGGGTGAGAAATGAATCTCTTGCAGTTACACTGGACCTTGGTGTGTGTGTGTGTGTGTGTGTGTGTGTGTGTGTGTGTGGAAAATGTGGGGGATAATTTTTCGCCCATAGTCCCATTTGCACACCAAGACGCGCATACATCACACACACACACACACACACACACACACACACACACACACACACACACACACACACACACACACACACACACACACACACGCACGCACGCACGCACACACGCACGCACGTTCTCACGCACGCACCCACACACAGAAAAGGGTAGTAAAGTTAAAATAATTTACAGCTTTCCAGCCCACCGTTACTTTCTTTATTACCCCCTTTCGATCTCTTATGAAACATTCCGTCTCCTTTCTGCTGCCATTCATCAAATATGTCCCATTACAGAATAGAGGGGAGATAATGGGTCGGGGTAGGGCCATGCATGTTTATGAGCAGGGGCATATATAACAGGGGCAGGTTTGGGCATTCCTTTAGCACCAGCTGTGACGTGATGTCACTGTAGTAGGGTGGACTAGAGTCGTGACTTCAGAACATTCATTTTCCTGAAATATGAAACCTAAGGTACTCTTCTCCATCCTTCTCTTTCCCTCTACCCACTGCACACACACACACAGACACACGCACGCACGCACGCACGCACACACACACACACGCACGCACGCACACACACACACACACACACACATTGCACTACAGACACACACACACACACACAGTCACACACACACAGCACACACACACACACACACAAAATTACACTAGGCTTTCTGACGTATGAGGTGAACAGCATATTACGCGAGAAAATCTACGGGCTGAGTGTAGGTAAGTTCAACCTAATTGTGCATATGTGATCAAACTTGTTTTGTGTGTGACTTGATGTCTTCCAAACGATTGTTTGCACGAATATATCTGTTTAGCACCAATCTCTCTCTCTCTCTCTCTCTCTCTCTCTCTCTCTCTCTCTCTCTCTCTCTCTCTCTCTCTCTCTCTCTCTCTCTCTCTCTCTCTCTCTTCAGATTTCTATTCTTAATCTGTGTATCTCTTTGTTCTTGTTGTTCTTTTTTACTATCTATCTTTTTGACTTTGTATTTAATCAGGTATTTTTCATACTGCGGTTTGTTTCATACATCTTTTTGCATATTACTCGTTGTTTGTTAGTTTTCATTTCCTTTTATTTATGTTTTTTCATTCATGCATTCAACCGTGCATTCGTAGTTGTGTGTATATGATTATCCTGTTATTTTCTTGTTTTCTTCTTCTTCTTTTTTTGTAATCACTGAATTTTACAGCGATTTAAACTGCAGTGTTTCTGGTCCGGAGGCATTAAAAGTTTTACTGGTAAATTTGATGTCCGCTACGATGTCGGGTTTTGTTTGTTTGTTTGTCTTTCCTGTGACTTCCGATGGTAGAAACGACAGCCTGATGCTACTTGGGTGCTACAACATGATTGTTTTTATTGCCGCATTTCATAGCTCTCCAACCAGCCCATGTAGGTGTTAGAGATGACGCTTTCTTCTGTGACTGTGTCAACAGGTTCTTGAACTCCTAGTTCAAGAGTGGCACACCTGTTTCCGTTTGTGTGACTGATTTATTTTCCTTTCAATTTTAAGGCGGTTGATGGATATTGAAAAATCCGCGAGTAGTATGGATGTTCACATGGTTTTTTTTTTTCCCGAAGGTTGGATCAGCATCCGAAACGTGTAAACAAAGAAAAAAAAAAAAGAAAGAATGCAAATTTTTAAGGAAGTATTGTAATAAATAAATGATCCACGGTTCGCAGTTTGTGTTTCCGAAAGAGCGAACTTGTTTTGTTATCTATTTGCTGTTTGTTTTT
>JADBJO010000878.1:312500-317500 GCA_016801955.1 Conus betulinus
ACACACACACACACACACACACACACACACACACACACACACACAACACCGCGCACGCCCCCCCCCCCCCCCCCCACACACACACACACACACACACACAACAAACCACACACACATACACACGCGCGGGCGCGAAGAAGAGAGAGAGAGAGAGAGAGAGAGAGAGAGAGAGAGAGAGAGAGAGAGAGAGAGAGAGAGAGAGAGAGAGAGAGAGAGATAGGTATAGGTATATATATATATATATATATATGTGTGTGTGTGTGTGTGTGTGTGTGTGTGTGTGTGTGTGTGTGTGTGTGTGTGTTTCCTTTGATTCGCATTTTGCCTCTGCTAACATTCACTAATACTTTGAGAAGATGGATTGTTACTTTGTTCCCTTTATAAAACCTGCGCCTAACATCCACACTGTCTGATTGCAGAACTATGCCATGCTTGACAGTTTGCTGGACAACACGAGCGGGGTGTGACGCTGCAGAATCCAGTCTAACCATACTGACTTCGTGTGCGACGCTCACGCTGCTGACAAATGCCACTATGGGCTGAGACCAACTACGGATACACGCGGAGCTCATCACACAGTTTAGAAACAATGCGATCTAGAAGAACCCGCGAAAACCGCTACCGCAGTATGTGGTAGGTTTTGTCATAGGTCAAGGTCTGACCAACCGTCGCCTCTTATGGAACAAACGGCAGAAACCATGGAGAGCAGCGTACAACCCGAGGTCAGCTGCGCCCAAGGTCCCACCACCAGAATCATCACCGTGGCGTCAGTGAAAGGTCCTGGCTTGTCTCAAAGCCTCCCTTCGGCCAGCCTGAGGGGAGTGCTGCCCAGGCGTCGCCCACGGTTGGCGAGTCACCAAGCACGATCCAGAAGTATGGCCGATCTGAAAGATAATGTCAGAAAGGGATCAGCTGGTTACCCTTCGTGGAGAGATGAAACTCGGGTGTTACCATCCTGTCAGCAGAATGCAAGACGAATTTCTGTCGGTGGAAACAAGAACTACACCACGTCCCCTGAGGTTGCCGGGGAATCTTTTGACCTGGCTGTGAACAGACATCCCCTGGACCGTCAACACAGTGCATCATCGGATGGGTCTGCCTCGACTGAATTGTGCAGTCGAAGCAAAGGTGATTCAGGCATCGTCCCCGATGATGTCTGTTCTCTGTCTATGGATTCTGCTCGTACCTGGCATTCAGAAAGTATGATGTCCAGTCTCGGAGACTTGGGAGACACGTGTTTTGAGAATGTGCGTGTCTGTAATGTACAAAGTCTTTCAGAATTTGAGTCAGTAGGTGACAAATCTCCCGACTCTACAGTAGCTGTGGACACTGTTGTGAGTATGAGTACACAAGACAATCGCCGTAGACCCTTCCCAAAAAATCATTCAGAATCTGACATTCGGGGCTTGTGCTCAAAAACATCCGATTCCAAAGATTCAAGTGGAACACACTCAGAGAAAGCAAAACGTCTACCAACGTGTCGAAGTCTTAATTCCTTGAACGTAACAGACAATAATCACGAGCCTCAAGAGGCAAACAAACATATTTTTGATTTAGGGAAAGAGAGAACAAACTCCCCAGAAAGCGTCGGAAATCGGCCGAGTGCTTCTACATTGGAGGAAAACAAGGCATGGCGATAACATTGCAAATCCAAATGAGGGTGAGGGGGGTGGAGTGAAACAGAGCTGGGCCTTTTCGTGGCCACAGTCCTGTCAGACCTCAGAAGATTCTTCAGATGACGTTTTCCTCCCCGATGAAGACAGTGCAGGTGACGTCACTGGAGAACACCGTCTCTGTTCTGAAGATAATATTTTGGGCGTTGAATTTCACCAACGCATCGCACCCGTCCGTTGTCAGAACTCTGTGGAATGGAAAGAGAGAGACGAGAATTTGCCAAGCTCAACAACTGAAATGACAGAACATTATGGCCCAGACATGCACGTACCACCAGCAGAATCGGATAGACCAGGTACGAATGACTGTGAAAATTCACCGCGTGGTGGGGCGGGCACAAAAGATTGCAACGGCGGTTCAAACGACGATGGTAAAACGGTGGACTGTGTTACTGACAAGAGCCAGTCAGCAGGCGGGACATCTCAACCAACAATAAAACCCCTGTCCCAGCGTTCAGTCTGACAAATATCATATACCACAATCGTCGCATTCGCTCAGTGCTTATGTACAAACTGTCGGGCCGCCAAAAGTGCCCAAGATTCCTATGCCAGTTACCCTGCACACTCGTTTAACCTCAGGCGATTGTCTGTCAGAAAACAGTGCACATGTTGCTCAGAATTCCCTTTTTCTTTCTGTAAACAATGCGCCATCTGAACAGGAATCGTGGGGGAACAAAAATCATGTTCCTGTGGCAGTGTAAGAGAATCCGGTGTCGTGCTTCAAATTGCTAGTCATGAAAATCTCCAGACAGATTCTGCTCCGCAGGCGAATGCTGCAGCCGCAGGAGAACTAAATGAATGGACTGTGATCAGCAATGAGTTTGGATCGGGAGTGAGTGAGAGCAGACCTGTGGATACCCCTGTGACTGCACCTGGGCATCAAAACACACCAAACGACGCGTCCATTGCGGAAGAGGATCACCACGGGGTTTGTCTTCAGAAGGAAAGCATGTGGTTATGTTCTGAAACCCACGTTCTTATTCAGCAGATAAGGTCTCCAGTTCCAAGTCCGAAGCTACTCTGGAAAAGGCATCGCGTTCGAACGAAGCCACCGATTCATCAAAGAACATTGACAATTCTTCCGTGGAAGACAGTGAAGATATAAAGAAAGCAGATAAAACTAATGAAAACGTGACCCCAGCATCAAAAGGGAAAAGGACTTCCCGAGTGGAGAGTCTCCTAAACAACAATCTTTTCAAAAAGCATCTTGCTGGACACATTGATCTGGTGGAGAGAAAAACATCCTCAAAGTGAAGAAACTGGGACTGAAGAAATCTTTTTCAAACTTAGACTTAAGTGTAACAGACAGTGAGAAAGTCCAAGCTGCTTTGGAGTCATCCCTGAAAGTTCTTGACAGCAGTGCCACCGACGGTTCAGAAGATGACAACCACAGGATGACGCTGAAACAGGATGATCCTCATCTCTCTTCTCTTGCTGATCAACAGACTAACGACCCAGCTGTTCAAAGTACAGCTGCACACTCTAAACTAACCAGGAGAATTTCCTTGGCTTGTGACGACCCGTCACTTCAGGAGCTTCACGACATTCTCAAAGACAGCTCGCAGTCACCAAGTTCAACACCAGGCTCAAAGAGAGGCAGGCTGCACATCCCCAGTTTTGATGAGTTTCGCAAACAAAGGTCAAAGGTGCAGAAGCAGTCATCGCGAAGCTTATCTAGTTCCCACAGCCAGGCATGCCCCGAAGGTGGTGATGATAGCCATGATGATACGGTGTCGAGTCTTAGAACTTTACATACAATAACAGAAGACGAGACAGGAGATGCAGACAGGTCGCCAATGAGCTCCAGTCATGAAACAGAAGGGGGAAAAGAGACTGAAAGCAGAATAGATAATTTCGAGAAATCTCACAGCATGCCTGAGTGTTCAGGTATAACGCTTCCTGACACAAGCGCAGGTGATACTCGTGCTGTCAGTGTGAAAGAAGAAGCAAATCTTACTTGTCCCCATGAGGGTGAGGCGGGAATGAATTCAAGTCAATTAAACACGGAAATAAACAATCATGAATTCTCAAACGTTTCTGACGACCCGGCACAAGACATACAAAACACTGAACAAGGTGACTCAAAAATCAAGCAGACAGACAACAGCACAGAAGAGGAAGCAATCCAAGCTATCGCTGCTCAAAGCAACGCTACACAATCTTATCCATCGAACATGACATCGAGCACATTCCAACAAAGATCGCCAACGAACAGTTGTTCCGACAACGAACCCGTGCCAGAAATCACACACCCTGTATTACATCGGCCGGTAATCTGAGCGGCCATGTTGAGGAAGGGGAGACGACCCTAAACGACCGGATCTGGGAGACGACTCAGCCAACAGCTTGAAGGCGACGGTCACGCCACGTGCTTGGCAGGAGGTGGTGGTGTGTGACAGTGGGGGCCAGTCGCCTGTGCAGACTTCCCACAGTGATTTTCCCTTCCAGCTCTTTGAAGATGCGGCTGTGTGTCTGGACACGGGGTCATGGGCACGGCTCTTTACGCAGGTGAGCGGCGAAAGAACACTGGTACCCTACATGCAAGACAACGCTTTGTGGAGCAGGGCAGTTAAGGTTTTCTGCACCCCCCTCCCCCCCCCCCCCCACCGCTCTCTCTCTCTCTCTCCAACTGTGCGCGCGCGCGCGCACGCGCGCGCGCGCGCGCGCGCGCGCGTGTGTGTGTGTGTGTGTGTGTGTGTGTGCGTGCGTGCGTGAGAGAGAGAGGGGGGGAGGGGAGAGAGAATGTGTGTGCATATGTGTGGGTGTGGGTGTGGGTGAGAGAGAGAGAGAGAGAGACAGACAGACAGACAGACAGACAGACAGACAGAGAGATACAGAGAGAGAGACAGCGTCATTACGACACCCATAAACAATTGGCACAGCTTTGCCTAATCTTACGAGGTCGGCTGTGAGGATTAATATCCACAAGAGGTAACATTTTGACCACAGTATATAGACACAGAGACAGACATGCTGATGAGAAGTTGGTCACTTATCAATAGGAAAATAAGCGGGGGAAAATGGCTGAAGAGATGCAGTTTTCATGTGTGTCGTGACCAGTTTGAGGGAGCAACGTAGGCTATGTCCTTTTCATGCGCTGTTTTCATTTTAATTTCATATTGTTATGGGGTGCCCCCTTCCCCCCCCCTCTCTCTCTCTCTCTCTCTCTCTCTCTCTCTGTTTATGCGTGTGTGTGTGTGTGTGTGTGTGCGTGCGTGCGTGCGTGTGTGCGTGCGTGTGTGTGTGTGTGTGTGTGTGTGTGTGTGTGTGTGTGTGTGTGTGTGTGTGTGTGTGTGTGTGTGTGTGAGCGCGCGCCCGTGAGAGAGA
>JADBJO010000878.1:335000-337500 GCA_016801955.1 Conus betulinus
TGCACAGAGTGCGAAAGGGAAAGAGAGAGCGAGCGAGCGAGCAATTGAGCAAGCAAACGAGCGAGCGAGCGAGCGAGGGAGGAGAGAGGAGAGAGAGAGAGAGAGAGAGAGAGAGAGAGAGAGAGAGAGAGAGAGAGAGAGGAACAAAAACCGAAAGAAAGAAAGAAGGAAAGAAAGAAAGAAAAAAAAGAAGAAGAAAACGTGGTGTTTCAGTACACCGAAGAAGAGGAAGAAAACAAATGAAGAGAGTAGACGACACAGGCCGGGGTGCCAGAAACGTCTTAGCAAATATCAGCTCCACCAGCAGCGACAGCGGTCTTCCAGGATTCCCAGACTTTCCAGGCCGCGCCAGAACCGTTTCAGCCAACCCCTGGGACTCTTCTGGATCTGGCTTCAACAGTCCTCCCAAGCCCCTGTCCTGTGAGCAGATTACGTTCTCTCTCTCTCTCTCTCTCTCTATATATATATATAGAGAGAGAGAGAGAGAGAGAGAGAGAGAGAGAGAGAAGAGAAGAAGAGAGAGAGAGAGAGCGAAAGAGAGAGAGAGAGAGAGGAGAAAGAGAGAGAGAGAGAGAGAGAGAGAGAGAGAGAGAGAGAGAGAGCGTTATGAATGCTCTAGAAACCATTTCTCAAACCTTTAATAGATACTCAAGTGTTTTGGGAAGGGACCCAAAGTAGGAGTATACGGAAATCGTGTAGTATGTTTGCTTTGCTTGTGAGTGTCAAGACGATGAGGCACCAACAGTGATTGAGTATAACGATACAGTCAATGCAGCGCACTGTACCGCGCAGAATACAGCAGCTCAATGTACCACGCAAAGTAATGTAACTCACTGTACCGCGCAGAATAAAGCAACTCAATGTACCACGCAAAGTAAAGAATCTCACTGTACCGCGCAAAGTAAAGCAACTCGCTGTACCGCGCAAAGTAATGTAACTCACTGCACCGCGCAGAATAAAGCAACTCACTGTACCACGCAAAATAAAGCAACTCACTGTGCCGCGCAAAGTAAAGCAACTCACTGTGCCGCGCAAAGTAATGTAACTCGCGCTGCACCGCGCAAAGTAATGTGTAACTCACTGTACCACGCAAAGTAAAGCAACTCACTGTACCGCGGGGAACTAGAAAAAGTCAACAGTTTTCTCTTTAAAGTGATGAGAGAGAGAGAGAGAGAGAGAGAGAGAGACAGAGACAGAGAGAGAGAGGGGGAGAGTGAGAGAGAGAGGCAGACAGCTATAGAGAGAGGCGAGAGACAGACAGAGACACACACAGAGAGAGAGAGAGAGAGAGAGAGAGAGAGAGAGAGAGAGAGAGAGAGAGAGAGAGAGAGAGCTGTTGTGGATGCCAGAGGATGTCGGGAGGATCCTGTCAGCAATGGCTCCCCCGCCTCCGCAGTGCTAATGACTTCCTGGTTTCTGTCACTCTCAGGCCTTCGCCTCTGTCTTCTGCTTTTCTTTGCTTGTTTGTTAGTGTACGTAACATTTGTTTTCCCTTTCTTTACGGTCCTCTGTTGGTTTTTGTTTTGTTTAAAGGCAAATGACACAAACTGCAGCGTTACCGGAACACGACGAAAAAGCGGAAGAGCACACAAAACAAAGTGTGAAGTAACGCACTTTAATGCACGACACAAAACAAGACAAGAAATGTTCGGCAATAAGCCTTCCTCAGCGACAAAACAATGAAAACAGTACAGACATTTACATGCGCAATACTCCCCTTGTGAAGCCGAAGTGGTGAATGAAGTTGAAAGAGGGGCAGTGGGAGAGAGGGTGAGTTTGTGTTCGAGGAAGATGGCACGAGGAAAGAGGGTAGAGTGTTTTGTTTGTTTGTTTTGTGTTTGTTTGCCTCTATGGACCATTCTCCTTTCGTTGTTGTGGAAACAGTCTTTGACACATTTGTTTTGTTTTGTTTTTTTTTTTTTATCTGGTCACGATTTGACTTGCTTTTTCTTTCTTTTGTTCGTTTTGTTTTCTTTGTTCTTGTTGTTGTTGCTTCTAGATACAACCTTTGACACTTAAAAAAAAACAAAAAAAAAACTAGTGACGATTTGAATTGCAAGCCTTTTTTGTTTGTTGCTGCTTTAAACTAATCTTTCACATTTGTTTTTGCTATCTGGTCACGATCTGATTAGTAGCTCTCCCCCTCTCCCTCCCCCTCCCTTTTTTTTTTCCTTTTTTTTTTTTTTTTTGGGGGGTTTGCTTCTAGATACAGCCTTTGACGCTTTTTGTTTTAATTTGGGCACGATCTGACTTGCTAGATTTTTTTTTACTTGTAGGTACAATCTTTGACGGTATTTTTTTTTCAGTCTGGTCACGATTTCAATTGCAATCTTTGTTGTGGTGGTTGTTGTTGCTTCTAGATAGTCTTTGACGCATTTGTCTCTATCTGGTCACGATTTGACTTGCTACTTTGCTTTTGTTGTTGTTGGTGTTATTGTTGTTGTTGTTGTTGTTGTTGTTGTTGTTGCTTCTAGATACGGTCTTTGATCCTTTCTTTTAA
>JADBJO010000878.1:342500-345000 GCA_016801955.1 Conus betulinus
AGCTCAGACTAATATCAAAGAGCTCTGTGCGAGAGGAATAGAACACGCAGGCCTACATCAAACTCTTTCAAATCCTTCCAGATGTTAATGATTTTTTTTTAAACCTATGTGACATTGGTGCCTGTAAAGACGACATGGTTTTGTGCCGAATACTTACAGGCCACTCCTTTTTACACCCATTTTTTTCTTTTTCAAATGTGAAGAAGTTCGTGGTGCATTCCACGTGATGTATCCCTCACAATAAAAGTATGTTCTTAGAGAGGGTTTGGACTTGCATGATGCCATGTCAAGTCACTTTACAGCAGACTGCATGAAAACCTTGTTCAGGGGACGTCCCCCACCCGCTGTGATTGTTGAGTCTCTGAAAGACATAAAATTTTTCATCTCATTTAAGATTCTACGGAATAAAGATCATGAAGCAATGTTGGCGTATTTTAGAAAATCTGTTTAAAAGTATTCAGTTTGTGTTGTCTTAAACATGTATCTAGATACTTACTTCGACGAGAAAAAAAAAGTCGTGTTATTGCCCTCTGCGGTCGGCTGGGCTATAAACCACGTGACATGAAAAAGAAAGTCAACACGATTACGTAAAAACTACTGAACCGATTCTGACGTCACTTGATGGAAAGGCGTCATGGGGCCCAAGGACGGACTCACTATATTTTGGGACGGATCCTTGAGACAGATCCATGGAACAGATCCGTATTAAAGGTGAAGATCCGGGATCCACTGAACCTTGCTGGAGGCCAGAGTGTACTTTCCATTGGTCACTGGCTTGGTTGGTGGTCAGGCTGGTTCGTTCGTGCGCTGCCTGGTCCTTACATTTTGTACGGGTCACATTTTGTACGGGGCACAGCGGCTTAGAGTGACTGTTCCCCAGCCTCTGTTCTCATTGAGATGGAAAAAACTGATTAAATATTAACACAAAACAAAAGAAAAAACAAACGAAAAAAAATCGTAAAATGCAACAGGAATTTTGAACAAAAGTATTAAGAGGAGTACTGAAGTAACAGTAACAAAGGAACGAAACAAGGAATGAAAGACAGAAAGCGGCAGACAGACTATAGAATGGAAATCATGCTGGTCACGTTTGGATGGTTTGAGTGCCGATACGATGCACATTTTTTTTTTTTTTTTTTTTTTTGTCAGGAGGTATGTTAGGGAAGTTTCTGAAAGTAGAGATGACTTGAAATAATCATGCAGGTCGTGTTTAGGTGGTTTGGGTGCATTTACGTTGCACATTTTCCTTTTTTTCGTCAGGAGGTATGTTAAGGAAGTTTCTGAAATTAGAGTCGAAACAATCTCTCTCTCTCTCTCTCTCTCTCTCTTCTCTCTCTCTCTCTCTCTCTCTCTCTCTCTCTCTCTGATCTGAAGTGAGTGAGTGAGTTAGTGTGTGTGTGTGTGTGTGTGTGTGTGTGTGTGTGTGTGTGTGTGTGTGTGTGTGTGTTGTGTCGTGTTGTGTCCCCTTCCTGGTAAATTACTTACGACCAGTAACTGATCCTCATGGGAAGTAACAGAGTTAAACGCCACCAACACTATAAACACTATAAACACCACCAGCACTATCAGTCATTCTTCCCTCTGGCCGCTACTTGCCACGGTTGACGGGTGAAGATGTGACCTGACCCCAAGGAGCCATGAAACACAGCGACAGGTTTTTGTTCCACCAAGTCGCTGATAACAGGGAGAGAGGGGAGCAAAGTGTGGAGGTGGTGTGGAGGGGGCGGGTGGGTAGGAGACAATCGGAATGGCAGGGGGTAAGAGAGGAGAGGAGGAAGGTGGGGGCAGGGAGGGGTGGTAGGGGAGGTGGACGGGTGATCGTCCACGTGGGAAATCATCCGCTTGACTTTGAACTGCGTCTGTGACTGCTGATCTAGCAGACATTTAAATGTCTTGCAAAGGAACTACTCATCTGGGACTAAGGAACCGTACCGGGAGGGCGCGGGGGGGGGAGGGATGGGGGGGGGGGGGGGGGTACAGGGAAGGTAAGACTTGAGACTTGGAGAGAAAGGATGAGGAGGGTATGGGGTGTTGGTAGGGAGGTTCACAGTGATTTCCGGAGGTCAAAGTTTTGTTTTGTCTCGTCTTTCCCTGATCTGTCCTGGACATTGTTCCCGTGCCGCTCATTCCTACTCCTCCAGACACTGTCCCTTAGGTCGCATCTTGATGCATCTCCTCAATTCTTTGTCGCCTTATCGGGACTCGAATGTGCGTGTGAGACCCTTATAGGCTGGAATGAATCCAGCATGGGGCACATACGTGAAAGAAAAGAAATGACGACAGCTCTGTGTCACTGACCTTAAGTCAAGTAAGAACAAAAAAAAAATACACTTTTAGTGTTTCAGGACCATAATATATCGCCAAGCGTCAACTGACATGGGGAAAAAAAACGACACGTATATTTCAAAGTAGTTTTTAACTATGACAGAAAAGTTTTAGTAAACACTATTACGATTACGCTACTCTTAGCATATTTTCACCTATGAGGACATCCACAACC
>JADBJO010000878.1:357500-360000 GCA_016801955.1 Conus betulinus
TTCACCGCTATTCCCCGTTGGATGAGACATTCCAGAAATAATTTCTAAGTGTGTCATTCGGTATACGGTTGACGAAAATAACGAAATGACGCACATGCACGTGCGCGTGTGTGTGTGTGTGTGTGTGTGTGTGTGTGTGTGTGTGTGTGTGTGCGTGTGTGCGTGCGCGCGCGCGCGCGCGTGTGTGTTTATGTGTGTGCGCGTGTGTGTATGTGTGTATGTGTGTGCGAAAATGACTTCTCGGTCTCAGTATGATCTGCGTCATAAACAGAAAGTGCCACGTACATCTGTGTGTGTGTGTGTGTGTGTGTGTGTGTGTGTGTGTGTGTGTGTGTGTGTGAGTGTGTGTGTTGTGTGTGTGTGTGTGTGTGTGTGTGTGTGTGTGTGTGTGTGTGTGTGTCTGTGCGTGTTTACATGCGCTAGCGCGCGCGCGCTTGTGTTTGTGTGTGTGTGTGTGTGTGTGTGTGTGTACCTCATCTTAAACATTGGACATTGCTCCACTAGCTTAAGGGGTTCACAGGTTGATTCAGGGCCAAAATGCCGTTAATTTCCAGATAGGGACAGAGCAAACATCAAAATCCGTCCCTTTTAAAATACTTAAAAGTTACAAGACAGTTTTGTCCTCAATTGAAAAAAAGGGTATGAGAGAACATCTCCTTCCAGTGACTGCTTTCATTCTTATGTTGTTCCTCCAAAGGGTGGTCAACAGGACCGACAGCTGTAGAGCTTTTTAAAAACTCTTCAGATTGCTACTTGATCCCGGTTAACTGCCGAGTGAATACACTTTTCATATAAACCAAAAGGTCAAGTCTCGAAAATCAAGTAGACCCCCCTGCCTTCCTGAGTAGCGTCTCCAGAGAGCAAACAAGAGTATCCAGTGAAGAGGAAACGGAAGAATTCTCAATAAGAGGGTTGGCTAAAATTACCATTAAAAAGTGGAATTTTCAAGAACTCCATAAGCTCTGGTCCCCGTCGGCTGCGTCTTACAGATTTCCGCTTTTTGGTTTCAGAATGAATTTTAGTCTACCATCTTTTTCAAATTTCTTATTTCTTTATTTTCTGGAGTTTCCTTTTTTGATACACGGAAATGATTTTCACTCACCATGTCACCAAGATTCAGTGGCAAATTTGATGAGCTTTTCATAGAGCAGAACAGCTGTCACTTCTTGTTCTTGCTGATCTCCCCTTTAAAGGAACAGCTAAGCATTGAAAGCACTCACTGGGGGAAAATTTCTTTTCGTACCGCTTCGGTCTTTAAACACACGTGTGTTTTTCAAAGTGAAATGTGCTAACTGGGCAAATTTTGATGTTTGCTATACTCCCCTGTCTGGAAATTAAAGACATTTGGGCCCAGGTTTTTGTTACCACTTCCATTTTTTAATATCCAGCATCAACTGGTGTGCACGCACGCACGCATGCACGCACACGCACGCGCACACACACACACACACACACACACTAGGAAGGCTTTACTCCTTCAGTACAAGTATGGGTCCATGGAGACCCACAACGTGCAGGCAAGGCTAAGTCCATCAGAAAAAAAGCATGGATCTGTTGAGGCCCATGTACGGCAAGGCTTTATTCCTATACAAAAAATCATGGGTCCCTGGCGAACGGCGCGTTATATTTTAGGCGACCCACGGCGAACGTTTTGAATGAGTCTGAAGAAATCTCTTGTCAGATACTGGGATGTGGCGTTTTTTTTTTTTTTTTTTAATTGAATTAACAAAAATTTAAAAACAAACCGAAGCTAAACTAAAAGGGCAGTTAGGGTAGCGCAGACTTCCAACATCTAATCCGGATAGTCACCAAATCTGAGAACGTTGTAGATGTCGAGATATGAAATAAAAAGTCTGATTCCTTTTTTGCATTGAGATTGATGAATTGTTCGAGATGTTATACCATATGCCCTTCTTTTGAATGCAGCGTCTCTCGGTGGGTGCCTCTGGGTTATTAAAGAAAATTGGGGGGGGGGGGGGGGGGGGATGCGTAAATCAAAAACAATTGATGCTCCGCCAACGAAGGAACAGATCACACTGAAACAAACGCAACGCGTTTTGACCTGTCGGATCTTCTATAGGCAGGACAAATAACATTCAAAAAACAATGACAAAAACAAAACAAGAACGAACGAACAACTAGTACTACTTAACATTCTTTATAAATCTTTACTTGTCTCTAAATTCAGACCACGAGGTTCTACTTTATCCAGGGATCTTCTGTCACTTTTTTATTTATTGATGTTATCTTTTTTCGCCCTCTATGTGGTATTACTTTCATGCAGCTGCACAGCTCATCCCCCGCCTCAACCAAACACAACCACACCTGGAACTGACCTATGCACGCACCGTTCATAATCTCAATCACTCACAAGTCATGAGACAAACCATCACGGAAGACGTTAGACATTTTAGCACCACATTTATTATAAATAAGTCACAGATGAATCATATTCTTATATGAAAATAAGATGCAAAAACTATACAAAGACGACACTCAC
>JADBJO010000878.1:365000-380000 GCA_016801955.1 Conus betulinus
TCAAAAGCGAAAACTCCATTTTTTTTTCTATCAGCGTAATCACAAAATCAAGAAGAAAAGAAGGGGGCAAAATACAACTAAGGGAGACAAGCAGCGTAATGGAAGAGGAAAAACAGCAGCAAACGAGTGCCTTTAGAAATAGCCCCTCCCCAAGGTTTCCGCTTCTTGCAGCGGGGTCCGTGAAACCCGAAGCGACAGTGACAGACGTCCGGAGCCAGACACCAGCCATTATGACAGGGCGGCCAGCACAGAGCTGAAATCGAAGGGCACCCACACAGTCATCATTATGCCAGTCTGGCATCATGAAGGGAGAAAAGTTCATCATGCGAACAGCTCTGCTGATTTAAAACCAACATTGCCAATCGCCTGGAAGATTGCAGAGTTTGGTGAATCACGTACCTTCAGCATATAATTATGTTCAAAGATATCAAGAAAAGAAACAAGATGGGGAAAAATAGCAAGAAAATTTCGGTCTCTGATTCACTTCTTGCCGCGTAGTTCTGACTCGCTAACACATTACGCCCCTGATCTAAGCCAGGTAAAAACCTACAGCCAATGTTAAAGAAGAACGGCGCGCAAATTTTCCAAATTTATTCAAAGACAAATCATTGGACCATTGCACGAAATCAACAAATCAAACGCGGACAGCGGGCTGTAATGTCCAATCACCCTTCCTCAGGATCGTCACATAAGCCACAACTGAAAACTGCACCATTCAGTACCGAGTGTAGCCACCGTTTGCCGCCAGGCAAGCGGCACAACGTCGACGCATGGAGTCCACCAGGGTCCGAAGAGTGTCCCGCGGTATGGGCCTGCCACTCCTGCTGCAGAAAGAGAGTGAGCTGGGCCACGTCAACAGGCTGGGGGTGGGTTGTGGGGCTACCCGCCGTCCAAGGACATCCCAGAGGTGCTCAATTGGAGCCAGATCGGGTGAGCGAGATGGATGGCCACTGCATCGGATGATCCCCTCTTGCTGCAGATGATCGTCCACGACACGGGCTCGGTGTGGACGGGCGTTGTCGTCTGGGAAAACAGCAGCGTTACCCATGGCCTGAAGGGCGGGCTGGAGGGGCCTCACAATCTCGTCACGGTACCGCACCCCTGTCAGCATGCCTTGAATGACGTACAGGGGAGTTCTGTCTTGACGACTGAAGCCACCCAGACCATCACAGAACCCCCTCCGTAACGATCCACCTCACGAACTGTGGCGTCAGCAAAACGTTCTCCTGGCCTTTGCCACACTTGGGTCCTGCCGTCATTGAATGCCAAGGTGAAGCGGGACTCATCTGTGAACAGCACTCGAGACCATTGCTGCCTCGTCCAGCGAACGTGATGACGACGACCAGTCTGCCCGTGCTCTGCGGTGAGCTGGAGTAAGTGGTACTCGGACTGCTGGTCTCCGGGATGACAGCCCGAACTCGTGCAAACGGTTACAAACTGTCCTTCTACTGACACTGACATTTGCAGCCTGCAGGAGCTCACGCCTTAAGGTGGATGAGGTGACAGTCCGATTGCGTAGGGCAGACAGCAGGAGGAATCGGTCAGCATGTCTGTCGTACACACAAGGACGGCCTGATCGTGGCCGATCCTGCACGCTGCCAGTGGCCTGAACCTCTCTACAAGACGTTGGATGGTGGAATGGGACACGTTCAGACGCCTAGCCACCTCGCGGCCAGAAATCCCTTCGTCAATCAACGCTAAGGCACGTCCACGATCGGCAGGGTCCAGTCTTTGCCTTTGTGCCATGCTTTTTGGGCTGGCGTAGACGACCGTTCTGTTTACAGATTTGTGCCGACGGTGCCTGATCTGTGTTCATGAACGAGGTGCCATGCACGTGCATCATGATTGACCACGAGCATTTCGCCTTTTTTTTTTTCAACTCATATGCTCCCACAGGCACCCGTTTTACCGGTTTTACGTGGTTTCTGCACGTGTAGCTGCGCTCCATCTTGTACCCGCAGTGGGTTTTTAGGTGTTGTGATCTTTTAAGGAACATCTGTTCAATATGTCTAACCAAGTTTGGGTCATTGTGACTTCGTTTCAAGCCTATTATTTACACACTCAGACACTAACGTCAAAATGACAGGTGGCCCTTAACGTTTTGCCAGTAGTATATGTACCTTTAATATTTTTCCAACACAGTATCAACAGCAGCATTCTCTGGCAGGATGTCATACTCTCAGTTGTCATCTCTAGGCTTCGAGCGAATATGCAAATGGCTAGTCAAAAAATGAAAAGGTAAGTATACGATTTATGAAAACGGCTTTTCAAGAAACAAACGAATAAAGGCGCATTTTTTTTCTTTTTGTTGATTTGTAGACAGGAAGGAATGGAAAAATGGCAAGGAATCCAAACTCTACTTTCAACAATCTGACAAGTACTAATACCTCTTCTCCATTCCTTCCGTCTACAATATATGTTTTCTTGTAAAAGAGAGACTTCTAACAGAATGCTGTCAGGAACAAATCTTCAAATGTGTGGCCATGGGTTCCTTGATGTGCAAAGTGCATGCACATATTACGCCTTTTTTTCATTTCAAAAGAACAAATCAGCTCAGATTCACCACTCTATGTCCTGTAGAGAAAAGAAATGGGGATAGAGAAATAGTGGGGTGCTACGATTTACGCTTGATTCAAGCCCCGAACCTAGGATTTGATTCATTTCTATCCCTAAACAAGGAATGTTGCTACCTTCAGTGTGTGAGACAGTAACTGTCACAAACGCCAGTTCTCACCACCAGTGACAATCGGAGTTACTGTTGGGGAAAAGAACACGTTCTCAGTATAACCGTGTTATCCATACCACGTCATCAATTCAAATAAATGCAAATTCTTACTAAAAAAGAAAAAAAATAGAAGAGAGAGAGACAGATAGACAGAGAGAGACAGAAAGACAGAAAGAACTGAGTCTGTCACACACACACACACACGCACGCACGCACGCACGCACGTACACACACACGCACGCACGCACGCACGTACACACACACACACACACACACACACACACACACACACACACATACACACACACACACACCGTCTCCAGAAAAAACAACAATAAATCAATTAAAAACTCAACAAAGCAAATACATGTAAATGCCAACAATTCGTATGATGCTGATCTTTTGCGAACTGAGTATAAGTGTTACCCAAACGTGTACCAACTGTTTTAAAAACCACCGCTACCGATACATTCAAGAAAAATTACGCCAGAACAAGTCGACAGCAAGATGCATCTGACCAGCCGAGAATGTTGTGTCCATTCTTCTTCTCTCTTAATTCACTGAAGTTTCAATGGGACGTCACACCAAAAAACTGTTCACTATATTATTCCAGTTCAACTGGCTGTGTGCGAGGGCCTGGGTCCCTGCTGATGGTTTCCCCGTTCATTCTACAATGTTGTCAATCTCATTATTTGTGTATGCCTTCATCTGCGTCTCTTCCCCTAAACAGTACCCCCTTTTTTTAGCACAGGACTTGAATTTGGTTATGTGGCCATACCAACGTAGTTTTTCTTTTCTTAATTGATGCCTGTAGCTCCTCATTTGTTCGTTGATGAAATGTTCTTTCACACACACACACACACGCGCGCGCGCGCGCGCGCGTGCGCAGACAAACAGACAGATAGATGATAGATAGATAGATAGATAGATAGATAGATAGATAGACAGACAGACAGACAGATGGATAGATCAAAGCTTAGTATCTTTCAATAACGCGTCATTTCCATGGCTTGGATTCTTCAGTCCAGACGGTCTTATATTTAACATGCGTTCAAAATGATGGAATATATCAGGGCATTCAGAAGCTTCATCTTTTGTCTCCTGGAGATGATTTTGTTCTCCGATACAGTTTTAAGTCTGGACAGCGCTGATGTCATCTTTTCTGCCTTTTAGAGGACACCTGGACTGAATCTCTCAATGCCAGTGATGGATAGTAAGTGAAGTGTTGAACGGTTCCTAACTTCTGTTTATGGACAATTATATTGGTAGTGCAGTGTTGTGGCTAGATATCAACTTGGACATCCCGATGCTAATTTCCATGATATATCTTGTTCATATTCCACTGATTCTTTTAATCATGGCGAATTCTTTTTTACTGCCTGTCAGGCCATAAATGTCGTTTGTAAAGCGAATATTTGTGATAGTTCTCCCTCCAGCGCCAACATGGTCTTCCAGTGCATCAGTGTTGATGCGTTCAAGGAATATACCAAAGAGAGTGGGAAATAGATGGCAGCCCTGACGAACCCCAACTGAAAAGTATGGAACCACTCCCCGACACCGTTTGTGAGCACTGCGTTACTCGTTTTGGAGTACAGTTGCTGGATGACATTAACTAGCTTTTATCCGACGCTAAATTTCCTCATTGGCTCAAAGGCTCTCATGCCTGACTCTGTCGAACGCCTTCTTGAAGTCTATGACGACATATTAGTAGATCTCCCGCTGGTGATGTCATGTGTTTGCTAAGAGCACGCAGCTTAAATAACTACCAGATGCTACATCTGTATTTGCGGCATCCAGGCTATCCTATAGCAGTACTTGTATTTGCTTGCGGTTGTAGTCTGCTCAGAATGATTTTGATCATTACATCGCTGGTATGGGCTGATCAAATTGATAGTGCTATAGTTCTGGCAGTGTTGACGATTTCCTCTCTTCAGATGGGTGACAATTATGGGCTACTCATCAGTGTGTCAAGCTGTGTTGCAAATTTTAATTAGGATATAAAGTATTGCTCTCTCGATGTTTCCCGAATTCTGCAAGAATGTTGTCAATATCTACAGCCTCCACTCATGTCATCGACTTTACTGCTGTCGCAGAATATTAGAAAGTCATCTTCATTTGATTAATGCTGTACCGTTAGCATACTTGGACCTCCTTTGCTCTGTTTGTTGTAGAACTTAGAGCAAAATTCTCTCCTATTTTCATCATGTCTTCTTCCTTTGTTACACAGTTGCCATCTTTGTTCTGAATGGTGCTGCATTTTTACTTTGCTTCTATTTGGTTAGGTCTTTTATAGTCTACAAAGTTTCTTAAGTCTGGTCGTTGTCTACGGTTTTCTCTACGTCCACAAACTGTTGTTCGATCTAGTTGTACTTTGCATTCTTCGTTTCTTGACTGATGCTCTCCTTTACAGCACTATATTACACTCCCTCCTTAGGCCTCTTTTGCGAGTTTAAGCTCCTTCTAGTGTCAAACATCAAGCTTATTTGCACTCAAGTACATGGACCATCGTGCGTTATCATCAAAGAGCTGTGGAATCAATTTATCATTGGACCTCACACGTATGCCCCGTTTTCCCTCTTGTGAAACTGTGTTGTATTATCATTGTTATGAATCTCTTTTCCTCGCACTGGATTTGGGGAAAAAAAATGCCATGTAATTTAAACACCATATTTTCTTAAACCCCATTTAATCTGTGTTTACCAGATTATCGATTGCTTAAAATCCATTTTAATCTGTGTTAACCAGATTGTCGATTGCTACTTCACGGTAGCTTTGCAACAACTACAGTGCATGTGTAATTAAAATATCACCAGTTGTGCCCCCCAAAAAATTTACAATACGAGAGAGAAAAAAAAATCCGCTTACGTGTTGAGCAGTCAGCACCTCCGTAGCCCTGCCGACACGCACATATATCTGGTTTGAAGCACACCCCTCCGTTTTTTTTACACGGCAAATGGCACATGGCTGTGACAGAGGAACAAACAAACACACAGTCCTGGCTGTCCAGCTGTGCTGGCTGTCCAAACTTTACCACGGAAACAAATACAAAAATAGGAGAAAATTACAGCAAAAAACAAATCCTTAGAGAGATCCTTCCTAGCTTATCCCCCTAGGGTTCTCATGATAATATCCTGCAGTTAACTAGTTTCCCTCATTTCAAAGGAATTGGGTAAGTGAGCAATTTGTACTCGGATTAATAAAGGTCCAAACACATGGCTCATACTGACTTCTTTCATGACATTTTTAGCCTTCCCCCACATTTTCCTGAAATCGGAAATTACTTGCTATATAAAATAAGCATATTTTGGATCGAGTGTTTAACCAAAATAGAGTGTAAACTCCAGAACTGCAAATCATAGTGAACTGCAAGAGGGTCTGCTCACGAAGTTTGCAGCTTTCGGATAACCATATTATTTCTTGTTTTTCGACCAGTCCATGTTCTGCTTATTCGTGCTTTCATTTTCATCAGCCTGTTGATTGCCTTCCCTCTGCTTGAATTCTCTATGATGAAATCTTGATGCCCTCAGTCTTACCCAACCCACTGCCATTTTTTTTTCACTGTTCCAACTCTGAAAAAAGTCCTTCGGTTTTCCCAAACTTTCCCAACCTTTCCCATTCAGTATGAATCCTGCCATTTACCATGCTTATAAATCACATGTTTCCAGAACAAAAGCACGCTTTCCGTCCTGAAAATTATGCCGCAGTCTTTGCGGAACTTACGGTATCACATAGGAGGCACAAGGTGGAAAGACTCACGTCTGTCGCAGCGATGGCCGGACCATCCGGAGCGACAGGAGCAGACATTGGGCGCTACACATCGGCCTCCGTTCATACAGGCCGGTCTGCACACCGCTAAAACACAACAAGAGGCCATCAACCACACATCTTCGTGCGATAACAGCTCTTGGTGTCAAGATAGTAAATAATGATTTACCAGACCCCAAAAGCAAATGGAAAAAATGAATAATGAATGCCTTAGAAGCCATCCGTTTCGACCCGCTATACGTTTTTTGATCTCTTCGACGTCTTCAAAAGGCCAAAACACGTCGTTCCTGTACAGGTAACTTGTATGATCCGTTCGTTTGGGGTCTAGAAACTCTACGTTTACACTCTTGCTGTAATGCCCACTCACTGGTCACTCTCCTTACAAATTGACGATAGGATCGCTTGGTTTTCTTCTTCCGTGATTTTCAGGAAACTTCGTGCATGGGAAGGCTCTAGGACTGCCTTATCATTTTCCACAGCTGATTGTGGGTTTCTTAGGTTAATGACGCCTGGATAGCCGGATGGTAATTTACAACGATCTTTGAGCGTGAGCGTTAATAAAACTCAGATCGCCTGAACCTTCTCCTTAACTGATATGGATCTTCGACGTTCTTTACAACGATGGATAACCTCATCCTCTTCCGTAACAGATTGGGACCTTCATGCCTCACAGGCATTATGATCACATGATCCTCTTTCGTAACGTACAGGGGTCTTTACGCGTTAAAAACGCGTGGATCCTCTAAACTTTTCTGTCACTTACAAGAGGATCTTCGTGCATTACAGACACTTTGATCACTCTTCCGCAAGACACAGGGATCTTCGAACGTTAAGGACACTTAGATCTTCTAATCATCTGTGATTTCCAGGGATCTTCGCGCGTTAATGACACTTGAATCCATAATCCTCTTTTGTAACCCAAGGAGTCTTCTTGCGCTAACGACACTTGAATATTTCGATCTCCTCCGTAATATGTAACCACCCTTGGATCGCCCAACCCTTTTTCATAAGTTGGACCTTTGTGTGTCAGCAACATTTGGATCGCACACCTTCCTCCATATCTTATTATGATCATCGTGCGTTAACGCCATTTGGATTGTTAAATCCTCGTTTGGAATGCTGAATCCTCCCTTGTAGATTGAAAAGATCTTAATGTGTTACAGACTTTTTGATAGCCCAATCCTCCTCCTCAACTTATTCGGATCTTCACGCATTAACAGCACTTACATCGGCCAATCCTTCTCCGTGACTTACGAATCTCCGTGTGTTAACCACACTTGAATCGCCTTATCTTCCTCTGTAATTTACAGGGATCTTTGTGTGTGCAGACAAACACTCATCAAGCATGTTCATCATCGTTAGAGAATTTTGTGTCTGTGTTTCGTTCTTCTTTGATTGAGAGTTTAGGGAGCATTGTAGAGTTCACACACTGCCGCTGTAATGTTGACTTGTTCAGATCCCACCGTCCCCCACCCCCACCCCCAGTGTTCCAATGGATTGTTTCGAGTTTGGCACCTTGAGGCATTTAAGGTGAGATAGGACAGCATGGAATCTGCCGACCAGTACCACTTTTAATAGAATCCATCAGTGTTGATCTTCACGGAACACACACACACACACACACACACACACACACACACACACACACACACCACTCAGACTCATTCACACACACACACACACAACGCGCGCGCGCGAGCGCACACACACACACACACACACACACACACACACACACACACACACACATACACCGACCGACAGACAGACAGAGAGGCAGACAGACAAACGGACAGACAGATGCAGAAATAGAGACAGATAGAGAGAGAGGAGGAGTAGGAGAGACAGACAGACAGACAGACAGACAGACGGACGGACGGACGGGGACACACAGACAGAGACAGGGAGACACAGAGAGCAAACACACAAAGAGACAGACAGACAGAGACAGAGACTGAGAGACAGTGACACACACAGAAAATGAAAGACGTACGAGTTTCCATGCTCCTCCATCCCCCCAAAGCCCTCCTCCCCAAGAAGTAGAAGTCGACAGCTGCTGCGCTTGTTTAACGTCATAAACAAATTTGCACAAACACACACACACACACACACACACACACACACACACACACACACACACAGAGCAACAGAAAGAAACCGAAGTATTTCTGAGAAGGCTCACCCTTTTGGCAGCGGTACCCAACATATCCGGGCTGGCACTTGCAGATGTTGAAACGTTTGCACTCTCCGCCGTGTTCGCAAGGGGGGTAACACAAGGCTGCCAGAACACAAGGCAACGGATTATTATCATTACCTACAGGAGCTGAACACCTTTAAAGGGTCATGATTACTGTTTTCGATGATGATAAGTCTAATCATTATTTTAAGGAAAGTGTGGTAGTTCCTGTATTCACAGGGGGGTAGGAAATATGACAATATCCGGCATCATGGACATCACGGATAACTGGACAAGGATTAGGTTCAGCAAAGCAATACCCACGGCATCTTGAAATGCCGCAACAAACACACACACAAGCCAGCAGCAACAATAATGGAGCATATGTCTGTCACGGCAACAACTCGTTGAGACCAGCTGAACAGTGGAATCGTCTCTTATTACCACTTATTGCCAGTCAGTTTTCATTATATGTTTTTAAACACCCGTCTCCCTGTCTGTCTCACCTTCTTTCTCTCTTTTTGGATGTCACTTTCTCTGTCTGCCTCTCCCTTCAGCATATTTACCCATCCTCGTCTTATTAACTATCCGTGTCTTCATATTTGCCCGAGTTCCTTACCCTCCTCTCTCTCTCTCTCTCTCTCTCTCTCTCTCTCTCTCTCTCTCTCTGTATGTGCTTTTCTCTGTGCCTCCTCTCTCTCTCTCTCTCTCTCTCTCTCTCTCTCTCTCTCTCTCTCTTTCTGTCTGTCTGACTGTCTGTCTCTGTCTCTCTCTCCCTCCCCCCCCTCTCTCTCTCTCTCTGTCTGTCTCTTTGCAGGTAAAACATTATTTCATCCTACCTCTCTCACAGCGGGCTCCCTCGTAGCCCGGGGACAGACACAGCGACCAGGTCTGACGCAGGACCCCCCGTTGAGGCAGGGAGGGTAGCACGTGGCCTGCTGGCAGTACTGGCCCTGGTAGCCCGGCGGGCAGCGACAGCGGTTCGGACCCACGCACCGTCCTCCGTTCAGGCACGGTCGCTGGCACGCTTCTGTTGAGAGAGAGAGAGAGAGAGAGAGAGAGAGAGAGAGAGAGAGAGAGAGAGAGGATGGTAATGTTGCTGTTTTATCCGTATTTTCCGTCAGAGATTAACAGAGAGCAGCTGGCGGAACTGATCTAATCACATTCAAAATAGTAATAATAGTAAACGGTTTACTCTTTTCAGACATGCATGCAGTTATCCTGATCAGAAACATTATTTCAAGCTTGATATGGACAAACATTTGACATACGTAACAACAAAATTTAGGCTCGGAAAATCGGAATTAGTAGTCCATCATTATAAATATGGATCTTTTATGAGAATAATTTGATTTGTCCATTTTGTAGACATTCACATGAAAACAAGGTTCACTTTGTTCTTTGCTGCTCAGCTCTCAAGACAATTCGGGAAAAATTTATTTGACCTAATTACCATAGAGAGCCGTCTTTATTCAAAGTGTACCTTTTATGTCTTCAGCCTCCACAAAAGGTGTTTCAAACATATTCCCTCTTTGTATACAAAGCATGTAAACTAAGAGAAGCAGCTACATCATGAAAGGAACAACACTGTACATTCTGATTAAGCTTGTACTTTTCATTTCTGTAATTTGTTTATATTTATGTACCATGGCCTACACTGGAATATAGACCCGAATCTCTCTCTCTCTCTCTCTCTCTCTCTCTCTCTCTCACACACACACACACACACACACACACACACACACACACACACACACACACACGCGTGCGCGCGCGCGCGCGCGCGCGCACGCGCGAATGAAAACACGCACACTAGGGTGGAGGGTAGAGTGTGTATCGGGGCGGCGATTGGGGGCAGGAGAGGGAGGACGTGTGTAGTATGTGCGTGCGTGTGTGTGTGTGTGTGTGTGTGTGTGTGTGTGTGCGCGCGCGCGCACGCGCGCGTGTGCGCGTGCGTGCATACGTTCTTGTCTCAAAATTGTCCGATTCACCGTATTCAGTAAACTTCCTTCCTAGACAATGGGCATCAGATAAGGATAAGAATGGTCACATATTACATTAGGTAATGACGGAAAGCATGTGATAGAACTCACGCAGCTCACAACGGTTTCCAGTGTAGCCATACGGGCAGAGGCAGCGGTTCCGACCAATGCATCGTCCGTTGTTGACACAGGAAGGATTGCAAGAGGCTGATATTCAGGAAAAACACACACACACACACACACACACACACACACACACACACACACACACACACACACACACATACACACGCACGCATGCACGCACACAAACAAACACACACACACACACACATATGTGCGCGCGCGTGCGGAGAGAGAGAGAGAGAGAGAGAGAGAGAGAGAGAGAGAGAGAGAGAGAGAGAGAGAGAGAGAGAGAGAGAATCAATGTAGTAAAAACCTTTTTTTTTTTCGCACGATCCTTCACTAGGTCAATGTTTCAATTTCTAATGACGTAAAAACTGAAAAACAAAATCAGTAACAGTACATCGATAGAAATTAAGAAGGACTAGATACTGAGAAGTGACGGCATTAGTTGGGGAAAAAGAAAGAGAGAGGGGGAAAAGGGGGGAGAGAGAGCGGGAGAGACAGTGAGAGAGACAGAGATAGATTAGGAGAGAGAGAGAGAGAGAGAGAGAGAGAGAGAGAGAGAGAGACAGACAGACAGACAGAGACAGAGACAGAGAGAGAGACACAGAGAGAGGCGGGATTCTTCCCTTTTCGCAATTTTTTTTTTTTCCGGCCATCTGAATGGGCTTACTCCCACTTCGTTCATTAAGGTTCTCCTATTCACAGCCCCTCCCAGGTCTCTCCTATCGCAGATTCAACCCCGACAGTCCAAATGGAACAGACAATATCGGGCCGTCATGAAGAATCAGGTACGGGAGACATAGTATTGCTGCCGAGTCTTGCCGGTGGTATTCAGGAAGTGTCTGCGCTGATGCACCATACGCAGGATTCACCCCCAATAAGTCGCGGAGCCAACAAGAGTGAGCGCCCTTCTCCCTACTACGTTCTCTTCCTCCCACGTCAGCATTCAGAGTCATACTGGCCTGAGGGCTCAACTCTCTCCGCGAGCATATACACATGCAGAAATGCAGACACTTGCAAAAATCAGATGGAAGAGTAACAGAAAGAAACAAAAAAAAAATGGAACCTGAATGTCAGCAGGAAAAGTAGGCAGGAAGACAGGTCAGAAGCAAACACACATTATACATGAGCAACCCCCCCCCCTCCCCCCCCCCCCTCCCCCCCCCCCCCCCCCCCCCCCCCCCTCGCACTCTCTCGCACCAAACCTTTGTCCCAACCCCCTTCTTCTTCAACATCTTCTGTTCCCTTACTTCCTATTCACCAAGTCCCTCTGGTCTGTCGTTTATGTGTCATCTCACACACACACACACACACACACACACACACACACACACACACACACACACACACACACACAAGTCAAAAAGAGAAGAAAAAGAAAAAAACAATGGAGAAAGAGAGAAGGAAGAACGAGAGACAGTGGTTACAAAGAAAGTCAAGAGCCACATAGTAGGTGTGTTTTTCTCGGGGAAGGTAGTTAACTCCAGTTCCATGCCAAAGAATCCATTGTGGCTATAACGATATCTCTTCTTCCTCTTCTTCTTCTTCTTCTTCTTCCTGAACTCTTGTGAAGGGTGATTTGGGCGCCGCACTCACACACCGTTCACTTGGTTCGTCCAGTTCTGTCGGTTGTGTGCCATGGCCTCGGTCTCTGCCAATGGTTTCCTTGTCCACCTTGCAATATTGTCGGTCCATCGTTCTTTCTTTTTCTGCCTTCTTCTCCGTCAACCTCCCAGCCCCCCTGCACTACAGTACTTTAGATAGACATTGTACACTACAGTGCCGCACAGTGCTTCAGAAGGCAACACAGTGCAATACATTACGACACAATCCCATACAGTAGACTACAATAAAATGACCTACAAGTAGGGTAACTCGTGAAATGTTCCTAGTTTATCCCGTGTGCTCGGTGTTGGCATTTCTGCAAAAGCGGTTTGGGTGTCGTAAGCAGCATTCGTTCGGAGTTATGAGCATGTAAATAGTTCATCAATGGAGAAAAAGTAAGTGTACGTGTTCGTCAGTTACCGTTGACTGACCCCTGCCTCGTTCAAGATTTCCGACGATAAAAATCTAGCCTGCCAATCCCCGAGCCATTGCCAGTCCTGTACTTACTCTCTTGACACTGTGGTCCCGTGTATCCCGAGAAACAGCGACAGACGTTGGGTGAGATGCAAACCCCTCCGTTACGGCACATTGGGTCACACACAGCTGTGGGGAATAGATAATGAGATAGATAGATGGGTGGATAGACAGACAGATAGACAGACAGACTTATCAGTCTGTTCATAGACAGACAGATAGATAGACTGATCGATCAACAGATAGATCAATAGCTAGATGGATGGATACATGCATACATAGATGTAGATACATACTGAGAGAAATGTGTGTGTCCTCTCTCTCTCTCTCTCTCTCTCTCTCTGTGTGTGTGTGTGTGTGTGTGTGTGTGTGTGTGTGTGTGTGCGTGCCTGCGTGCGCATGAGTGTGTGTGTGTGTGTGTGTGTGTGTGTGTGTGTGTGTGTGTGTGTGTGTGTGTGTGTGCGTGTCTGCGTGCGCGCGTGCGCATGAGTGTGTGCGTGACTGCATGCGTGTAAACGTGCACGCGCGGTTTCAAATGAAATGAGACACCTATATCACTCTAGTGTACGTCACAAATCCTTTGCAGTCAACATGTTGCGAGTTAGAATCCCACTGGTGCCCATAGTGTTGTCGATCTGGCGGTATCAGGGTAGTGTAGAAAGGTCCCCTGCTCTCGTTCTCTCAGGATAATGGTTATCCCCGTTTGGTTTTGATCAGAGAAATCTCTCTCTCTCTCTCTCTCTCTCTCTCTCTCTCTCTCTCTCTCTCTCTCTCTCACACACACACACACACACACACACACACACACACACACACACACAATCTCTTCCCCCCGCCCCCCTCTCTCTCACCCACAATTCCTCCCTCTCTCTCTCTCTCTCTCTCTCTCTCTCTCTCTCTCTCTCTCTCTCTCTCTCTCTCTCTCTCTCTCTCTCTCTCTCTCTCTCATTCCACTGAATGATAAACGGACAAATAGCTTACGAATGTTGCAGTTGTCTCCCATGAAGCCGGCAGGACAGCCACAGATGCCAGGCTGAACACACACGCGCCCGAGTGCACACCCTCTTTCACAAATGGCTGTCAGGGATTTACAAATCAGGCCCGTTTTAAGACTGTATCTAAACATCTTCATTTTGATTGTTTCATCCACATACATGCTGAAGAGAGAGAGAGAGAGAGAGAGAGAGAGAGAGAGAGAGAGAGAGAGAGAGAGAGAGAGAGAGAAAGAAAGAGAGAGAACCTCCATGAGTATGTTTGCGCGTGCTTGCGCGTGTGCGTGCGTGCGAGCATAGTGCGTCGTGTGTGTGGGGGGAGGGGGGTGTAAATGAGAGAGAGAGAGAGAGAGAGAGAGTGAGAAAGAGGTCACAGGAAACTTTCCGGAACTGTGTCAATGGGACATTTAAAATTGCATGAGGAAATCTGATATGGTCTTAATTCCCATGCAGAAAGTTCTGTTTGGAATTTTTCCCGGCCGCTAATTTCGACATATCACACACACACACACACACACACACACACACACACACACACACACACACACTCACGTAGATATCATTTATGGAAACTATTCTTCTCCAACATCATTTCTGTCATCATAATCAAACTTGTTTACCATCATTCTTATAAGCCGACAGATATACATTATCTCCTTCTTGTCCTTTATCAACACAATCATCATCATCATCATCATCATCATCACCGCCATCATCGTCGTTGTCGTCGTCGTCGTCGTCGTCATCATCATGATCATCATCACCATCATTATCATCATCATCATTATCATCATTATTATTATTATTATTATTATTATTATATTATTATTGCTGTTGTTGTTGTTGTTGTTGTTATTATTATTATTATTATCATCATTATTATCATCATCATCATTATTAACATTATCATTATTGTTATCATTGTCATTATTATCATCATCATTGTCATTTCCATTACGTCATCATCATTATCATCATCATTATTCTTACAAATTTCATTCTCATTGTCAACATTGTCATTATTTTCGTCATCATTATCATAATTACTTCTATCATTATCATTTTCATTCTCCTCACTCTTAACTTTCATTAATAGCATGACTGCTGTTAGTATAGTATTACAACAGGATTATCATCAATAGATTCTTTTTT
>JADBJO010000878.1:385000-405000 GCA_016801955.1 Conus betulinus
GTGACAGCGCCCCATGGAGCAATTCGTTCTCACGAAATAAAAGAAAAATCGAGAATTCTTCCTTTCATTTCTACACATGTAAAGACATACCCAGAAAATTTACATTCATTCCCTAAATCCTCAGATTTTAGTCTGGAACCGTCTTACCTTCAAAGCCGGGATCGCAGACGCACTGGAACGTGTTGTTGAGGAGGTCCAGGCACTGGCCATGAACACACGGGGAACCAGCGCAGTCGTCCACTTCCAGTTCACACCGCGACCCTGTGTAACCAACAGGCGAAACAGATCCTGATGTTGGTGGCCAGGCTGATCACATCTGCCCGAACACACCTTCCAACAAGTTCAAATGAGAACAAACTGATGTGAAGACTACAATTCGATACTGCATTTGTTTGGAGTTACGGACCTTTGAGAAAGAGTTTTTCTACTTGTTTCTTATTTGCCCTAAATAATTAGAAATGGGAATGAAAAAAAGGGGGGTACAACCCTGACTGACCGCTGTATCCAGTCTGGCAGAAGCAGTTGTAGGTGTACTGTTCCCCAATCAGCACTGGGTCCACGCACGTTCCTCTCCGTCCGTTCTCACACTCGCACGGCACCGTCAGGAACTGAAACATGGAAGGTTTCAAAGTGGGTGACTACAAGCGGAAACTGAAAAAAAAGGAGAGCAAAAACAGACTTACTGTGCTACTAAACGAAACCACAATAAAAAATGCAGAACACTGTTCCCCTTTCGGTTTTGCTCTTGAAAAATGGAAGTCCAAACAAAACAAACTTCCAAAAGGTTCGATGCGGTTCCGACACAATGCTGACACTTTCTACAGGTACAATTATCACAGTCCAGTCAAGCATACAAGGCTGCTTTTATATTTCTGTGTCATCAAACTCATGTGGGGGAAAAAAGACATTATTATCCTAAAAAAAAGTCAGGAAAAAACAAAAAACATTTCATGACATTGTAACCATTCTTTATGGCATCACACCAACATATCACAGGTATGAACAATGACTTGTTCCTTACAAATATCCTATGAAGGGAAGTTATGAGTATGTTGCAACTTCTGTATTGATGAAATGTATTTTTCAACAAAATACTAAAAGTTAAGAAAAAAAAGAAAATGGAATAAACAGGAGAACATAAATGGAACAAAATAGGCGCGTGAAAGCCCCACCGAAACAAAAAGAGAGAGAGTAAGTAAAAAGAGTGTGAAAAACTAGAAAGCAGAAAGCCCCACAAAAGACATTGAACCAGTGTTAATATCTTATGATGGATAGGAAGGCATGAATACTTTAAAGGTGGATAAGAACGTATTGATATCTTTAATGTGAGTAAGAAAGTATAAATATCTTAAGGTGGGTAAGAAAGTAATTATATCTTTACTCCTTAAGAAAGTATGATACTTTTAGAATGGATAAGAAAGCATTGATGTGTGAGGGTTCATAAGAAAGTATCAATGTTTTTAAGGTGGATGAGATAGTATCAATATCTTTAAAGTAGATGAGAAAATATAAAGATCGTTAGGGTGGATAAGAAAATATCAATATCTTTAAGATGGATAAGAAATTATTCACATCTTTAAAGTCGATAAGAAAGTATTGTTATCTTTAAGGTATGTAAGACTAGCCCGCATGTCATTCTACCAATTTTTCGATCTCAAATTGAAGAAAAACATAAAAAAACCAGTGAAATGTAAGAAAGAAAAGTTAAAAGCCACAGGGTCAAACATATTGCAGAATGAATAATACCTGAGTCCACTCTGGACAAATGTTAGCAATTTTCACACTTCCTTGCGGCTAGATTTACAACAAACACAGCCGGCATATAATAAATTGAGACAAGAAGAAAAATTGTAAAAGTCTCCGGAACAAACACGAAAATAAATGTTGAAATACTGAGCTGCCGGGGCTCTCTGTTTGGAAAGTTTCAAAGCACAATGACTACAGATGGAAGTTAAAACATGAAAATGCATCAAAGGTGAGGTACTGAGCCGCCAGATAAACAAACCTTGAAGTAACGAGCTCCGGTCTACTGGTCTTCTTCAGGCAGGACAACAACAAACAGCGGAAATGAGCACAAAAATGGGGAAGAACAATGCAGGCGAACAATTCTTCGGTCACTATGAAAATTGGCTTCACTGGGACGGGTTTGAGAGGCGGGAAGGGGAAACGGAGATAGGAGATGGAAAGAACGACGTTGAAACGTAAAACTCAAATTCTTCACTAACAGCAATTCATGGGAATCACTGAATTCCGTATGCTGAACAAAACCATTGCTTATGCCCGACCAGAGTCGACTTTCGTCTCCTGGATGAGAACTCTCAGTTGTCACTGTCTTCGGCAGTCGTGGCATTCTACACATTATACATGATTTGGAGCATCCTCTGAATACCGTGGTGTTTTCAATGCCACAGAGGAAACATCATAATCCAACGGACATCCAAAGAGGCCTTTGAAAGATGGAAATGGTTACATCCCATCTCCCCATTCATCATCCGTGCTCTTCTAACCCCCATCCCCGTTAGGTCGTTTTCGCAGTGGAAAGGGACTTGTTCACCTTCAGCTCCCAATTCACGCACAAGTGTGCGTATTTCACGCTGTATAGCACAAAAATACCCTCGGAAATTTTGGGACTGCTCAACTTTCACCCTTTACTATTAGCCATATGTGTGTGTGTGTGTGTTTTCATTCTTTATCAGTATTAAGTATTGTGTGAATGACTTCTATGGGAGGGGACAGCAACATTTGCAAGTTTCTTGGGTGTCTATTACTTCAAACTTCGCCAGTCACAGTGTCTCGAAAGCAGACCACACACACACACACACACACACACACACACGCGCGCGCACACTTAGCCAAGAAAGGAAAACCAGATAAACGCAGAAAAGTGTAAAGTAATGCGCATTTTACGTGCAATACAAAACAGACACACAATCGATCCTGAACCGGTGTTTCCAGAAGCTTAGGACTTTTTTTACACAGAGGTTCTTGGCCGGACGAATGGGCCATTGTCAGAGATCGCATCCAGTACGATGCTTTCCTCTAAATAGCGTTTAGTGCTTTGTCCAAAAACGGCGACTTGTTCTCTTGATTTAGGGGTTGGAATCTCCATTAATCATTGCATGCAACTTGCCTTTTTCCATTCCCGTGCTCATTGTAAGCAACTGACTTTTTTAAAAGTCCAACTATCATCGTATTCAAATGACTTGCTAAACCAGGGCAATCATTGTATCCAACTGATTTTCAAAATCCCAGAACTTATTATGTGTAACTGACAAAACACTGTAATCATTGTAAGCGTTTGCCGTTAAAGATCCCATCAGTCATCGTATGCAACTGACTTTTAATAGCCCAGTGATCACTGCATGCAAATGACTTTCTAGACCGCATTGATCACTGTATGCCACTGACTTTCCAACCCCCATAATCAGTACATGCAACCGATGTTCAAAGCACAAGTAATCACTTCATGTAACTGCCTTTACAAATCCCAGAAATCGTTGTATACAACCGACTTTCAAAACCATCAGATTCAGTCCTTAAGAGGCTTTGAAAAATCCAGAAATCATCCAAGGCGTTGGGGGTTCCACAAGGAACAGATGACTGAAAAAGAATCGTGCAGAAGAAAAAGCAAGCAAAACGAAAAAAGAAAAGAAAGAAAGAAAAATTGCCACACGATGAGGCAATAACAAAATGCAAAGGCCTGGTGTGTGTGTGTGTGTGTGTGTGTGTGTGTGTGTGTGTGTGTGTGTGTGTGTGTGTGTGTGTGTGTGTGTGACTGTGTGTGTGTGCGCGCGTGTGTGTGTGTGTGTGTGTGGGGGGGGGGGGGGGTGACTGGGTGGGTGGGTGAGTGAGTGAGACACAGAGAGAGAGAGAGAGAGAGAGAGTGAAAGAGACAGCCAGACAGACAGAAACAGAGACAGAGACAAACAGAAAAAGACGGAAAAGACAGAGAGATAACAAAATGCTACACATTTCACATACCTCTAGTTTCGAAGTCGCTGTTGCGTTACACTCATCTCGCGCATATAATCTGAACACTTCCTTACGGACCCGGCCGCCCTCCACTTCATTCCCGAGGGGCCGCCACTGGAAAAGCCCTGATTGGCTGATGAAGGCGTCCTTCCGGTCCAAGGTGAGAATGAGGCGGGAACCGTCAGGATCGTTGACACGTATTCGAAATCGGACATCTTGGCCGATGAAGACGAGCAGCTTTTCGTCGAAGCTGATGACCGGAGCGATGTTGTCTGTGCAGAGGTAAGCTGACACCTTGCATACTTTTACACACAAGGGAATGGGAGATGAGGATTTGGAAGGGAGCACAGGAGGGATGAGTGGGAAGACAGTTAAGGATTTGAGATTTGTTGAAACGCTGGAATTGTAAGATCGGAAAAGATCGAGTTATGCTTACAAGTTGGAATATGATAATGTTAGCTACCGAAAACGTCACAGTCATGTAAATATTTGTGTATCTGGTTAATTCTAGATGAATGGAGCACGTTTACAAATCACCTACGCTTGAAGTGTGCTCAAATACGAGCGTTTCTCTACTAAAGTATGCGGACATTTGAGCGAACGCCCTGACGCGCGCGCATGTACACACACACACACACACACACACACACACACACACACACTGAGGAATGCATTTGCATACGTACAAGCACACATGCGCGAACAGAAAGGAAATGGGGAGAGGAGGAGAAGGAAGAGGAGGACGAGAGAGAGAGAGAGAGAGAGAGAGAGAGAGAGAGACAGAGACAGAGAGAGAGAGAGACAGACAGAGACAGACAGGCAGACAGACAGACACAGACACAGAGAGAGAGAGAGAGAGAGAGAGAGAGAGAGAGAGAGAGAGAGAGAGAGAGAGGGAGACGCACAGAAAAGATAACCAGGGAAAACAAAACAACGAAGGACAGAAACTTCAGAGCAATGTAGAGAAATCCCCCATGGCCGCTAGTCATCATCAGCAAGCTGCTGCTGCTGCTTTCTTACTGGCCTTCGTTGACCATCGGTCCCTGCTGACCTCTGGTCGACACTGTAGGCAGTTGTCGTACGGCTGGCCCTGATTCTGGCTGTAGCATTGTCCGTCGATGTAACATGCCTGACTGACTGAAACAAACCACGGACCAGAAGGATAGGATAGTCTGATTATACACTGTGAACACAGAAGTTAACTTAAACAAGATGCAAACCATATAAACGTACGCCCAGTTTTTCTTGAATACAAGTAGCCTACTTTCTGAGATATTCCATAAAGAAGAAAACCGTTTGGGGTCGTTGTAGCCATTAGTAACGGCTATTCTGGTAAAATAAAACATGGGGCATCATCCGTGACCCATAATAAACATGTGAAAATTTTCAGAAAGATCGGCCCAGACGTTTTGTCTAGAGCGAGTGGAGCACAATTTGACCATGGACAGACACACAGACAGACACACAGACAGACACACAGACAGCATTTCTTCGTTCCCATTGTAAAGTACTCCCTGTTCTATAAGAGCTGGGGGTGCAAAAGGCTTGTTATGAAATAGATGTATAGATTTTTGTGCATACTATACTTTCTTACCACCATTCCTGCCCGGCCGTCTGCTTTCATCTACAATACACAGAGATAAAGACCGCGAGCATGTTCCGTCTTGGCATTACTGTGACTAGAGACGGATCTCTCGACTAAGAGGTAACACTGCGACTGGTTGAGACCAGCGCCATTTTCTGTGTATTACAAAGAAACAGGCGGAAAATCATGTCATCAGACCCTCCACACACAAAATTGCCATGACCATAGTAGTGGTTCTGGATATAATTAATTTCTATCGTGTATTAAAAGTTTAATAATAAAGCTACAAACCCCACCACTCAATGACTTCAGACACCATCTTGTGTGTCTATCTCATACCAAGAAATGGCATCATTTTAGCAAACATTACGGCTTGAAGTGCGTAAACCGATTCTATTTTTCACAAAATACAACTCAAGAAGTATGAATGCCATTGCCAAAGTCTCTTAGAGACCCTTTCTAGAAATCCTAAACGAATGAGAAATGCTGATTTTTTAGATGCAGCATTCAGAGTGTGTGCGCGCGCGCACACACACACGCGCGCGCGCGCGCGCGCACACGCACACACACACAGAGAGAGGGGGGGGGGGGGGAGGGTCATTACGTTTACTGAAAACATTGCAGTGATGATGAGCACACCACTTTTTTTAATACCCGTTCAAACAAACAAAAAATCAGTTAGAAAAACAATTGAAAGCTTGGTCATCTCAGTTTTCGTTTTTAATCTGACCTTTTACAAGTAAACAACAGCCGCAAAAAACACGTCGTGTTGCTGTTTCCGACTGTTTGATCGTGCTTGATTTTCGGCAAACTTTGTTATCTCCAAGAACAACCTGAAACGGCTGACGGAAATTGACACTGATAGAAATGACCGTCGTCATCTGACACAGTGTGCATCAGACTCGCAATGTTGATCCCCGTGTAAGCGGAACGTAAGCACGATGTGAGATAAGGCTGGAACATGCGGCTCACCCTAGTGGTACAGCCATAGCGTCCGTCCACGCCGCACTGACGGCACGTGGAGTCGTAGATGGTGTAGATGATGGTCGCCATCACTACGTCCCCACCCTGGCTGCTGCTGCTGCTGCTGCTGATGATGTCGCCCGACCCCGTCACTGCCTGAAATGTACAGACATAACCATGGCACTAGAGTCAAAGACAGACGTAAACTACGGCAAACAACACACAAAACGAGAAGGGCATTTAGAAAACGCGTACAGAGAGTGAGTGAGAGAGAGAGAGAGAGAGAGAGAGAGAGAGAGAGAGAGAGAGAGAGAGAGAGAAAGACAGAGACAGAGAGAGAGAGAGAGAGCAGCAACAGAGAGAGAGAGAGAGAGAGAGAGAGAGAGAGAGAGAGCAGCAACAGAAGCCGTTCTACCCTGTCATTGTCAAATGGATCTCTCTCTCTCTCTCTCTCTCTCTCTCTCTCTCTCTCTCTCTCTCTCTCTCTCTCTCTTCTCTAAGTTTCTCTCTCTCACTCTCTGTCCCGAGCGTGTGTGAGCGCGCGCACGCGGTTACACACACACACACACACACACACACACACACACACACACACACACACACACTTACAAACCAATATCACCACCACCACCACCTACAACAACAACAACAACAATAAAAACAACAACAACCACTTACCTCCACCTTGATACTGTCAAAGGGACGGCGGGTGTTGAAGATCTGTCGCAGGAAGCTGAGGTACGGCAACATGCAGACGAAGCGGCCAGCCGGGGTGAAGGTACTTCCTGTGGAGATGGGCCGGTTGGAAGACACAGGGGCCACTTCTCCCTCCCCCACCTGCTGCAAAGGGAAAGGGGCATGATGAGTTGGGGTGGGGATGCGTGGGGATGGTAGACGGCACGCGAGAGTCACTCCAGCTGTTAGCATGTTTCTTAGCAGAAACCAAACATCAAACGATTGCAAGATCATGGTTGTATCTGTTTGTTACATTTTCAAAACGTGGGGCTGGGGGTAAGGGATTGGAAAAAAACTGAGACGGGAAGCGGGAGTGAAGGGGGTGCCGGTGCTGTGTCTGATTTGTTATCAGGATCCTGTCAACCTATTCTGCACTCATGAAAATATAGGCTGAATGATTGCAGAAATCTGTAAAGTTGTGATGTGGTAAAGAATAAGATTTAAATGATTGCAAGATCTTGTTCACCTATAAAGCATCTATGGAAAAGAAATCGAACGTTATTTGGAGAACTGTTGACCTGTAACACCAAGTCAAACGGCCGCAAGATTGATTCAACTTGTCATGCTATAAACTGATGCAAATCGTCATCCTTTATATATGCGATAAACCTAGAGGGGGGAAAAAAGGTGTCTTGAGGTCGGCCATATTGTGCGCGGACTGCCGGTACTTCCGCTTCCACGCTTGTGTTCACTGTGACGTCTCTGTCGTCTGCCGTCGAGTCTGTGCCTGCTTTTTTTTTTTTTTTTAACCGTTAATAATCGTGGACAGCTGCGATTCTTTGCATCGGAAAAGTTTGCCGCGCTGGATTCGAAATCGTCGGACCATTTGACTTGAGCTGCTGTACGGCTGCCCTGTTGATGTATTAGATCGTCAGCCTTAAAGATGAAATCTTCGTCGTTGGCTGGTCCGGACTTGTCGTCGACTTCGGCATTCTGCCTGATCGTTTGGTGCTGATGAGAGACTGATACGGCAAAAGTAAATTTCAGCTATCATTCCTTTTATGAAAAGCGGTGAAATATCTCATTTCCAATTTGCCATTCACACACATACACTCTCTCACTCTCTCTCGCTCTCTCTCTCTGACGCACACACACACACACACACACACACACACACACACACACATACACACATACACACACTCAAACACACACTCAAACACACACACACACACACACACACACACACACACACACACACACACACACACACATCCATAACTACTGCCTTGGACTCCTTCCCCATCCTCCTCCCCTAGCCCCTCCAAGTCTGCACCACCTGCTCATAAACCATACCATTAGATTGAACCATAAATGAACTTAATTGATCAAACCAAAATATTGAAAACGGTATGCGCATGAGCTTTTACATTATATATTACATATACTCCGGACATACACAGAGAGAGAGAAGGCGAAGGGAATGGGGGGGGGGGGGGGGGAACAGAGAGAAAGAGACAGGGCTAGGAAGAAGAGATAGGCAGGTGGACCCGGAGCAGGCATATAGATGTTGACACTATGACATTATGGGAGAGAGAGAGAGAGAGATAGTGGGGGGAGGTGGGGGGCAGGGACAGAGACACAGACAGACTGACAGACAGAAAGAGACAGACTGACATCTAGACAGACAGACAGACAGACACTCACAAAAAGACTGAGAGACAGAAACAGATGAACAGGCAGAAGACAGAAAGAAAGGTAGAAGCAGATCAATCGAAAGTGAGAGACAGACAGAGACACTAAGAGAGAGACAGACAGACAGACAGACAGACAGACAGACTGACAAAGTCTGAACACCAGAGACGACAAAAAGAAACTCAGCCCCTCTATCTCCTCCCAGCTCTCACACAAGAAACTCACTTCCACAGCCGTGACGCGGCAACGCAGCGGTCCCTCCCGTGACGTCACATCGAAAATGACGTCAGTGCAACGCTCTTGCTTGATGTCACACAGGACGAACTTGAAGGTTGCGTCTCCACGTGTCATCTCCGCGTCGCCGCTGCCCGGGTCCACTCTGTCGTCACTGCTCTGCGTCGTCTTGATGTGAAGCACGCCCAACGTCGCCGGGGTTATCACCTCGTCCTTGTCGACATCATCGTCGTCATCCTTGTCGATGGTTGGGGGCGTTCTTGCTGGCGTAGGAGCCGTGATGGGAGGAACGGTGATTGTTCTGGAGGTGGTGGTGGCGGATGGAGAAGTGGAAGGTTCCTCAGTGGTCGATGGTGTCTCAGGAGGTGTGGTTGTTGCCGTCGTCGGTGGTGGTGGTGGTGGTGTTGCCGTGGTGGTGGTGGGCATGATGGTTGAGGTGGGAGTTGTGGTGGAAGTGGTTTTTGAGTGGTAGTAATGGTGGTGGGTGCGGTAGTAGTGGTTGTCTGCGTAGTTCTCGTTGTCGTGAAGGTGGTAGAATCAGTCATGGTCGTTGTTGGTTCTGTAGTAGAAGTTGAAATAGTAGTAAGAACAGGAGTCGTGGTAGTTGTATTTGAAGTCGTTGTCGAAGAGGTAGACGGAGAAGTTGAAGTGGCAATAGTAGTAGCTGAGACTGTGGTGTCCGACGTAGAGGTGGTCGACGATGGAGACGTAAATGGTGACTCTGAGGTCGATGCTGTCGTGGGCTCTTCAGGCGTCAACGTAGACGTTGCGATTGGTGATGAGGTAGAGTCAGGAGTTGTTGAAAATGTGGTGTATATATCTTGTTCGGTTGTGGTTCTTAGCTGGCCATCTACTTCTACAGACAAAAAGTCGATGGTCAAAGATTAGACAACTCCCTCTCCTGTCTTTTTCCCCTCTACGAAGTCCGTGTTCTTTAATTCACTTGCAACCAGCGTAATATATATTAAAACAGGACTTCATAGACTAGCAACACAGAAAGCTCGTGTGCGCTGGATTGTAAACAATGAGTTACACACAGTCTAATTAAATGTACACTGTGCAGTAAATGCTACTCAAATGTCATAGGTGACGAACTGCATGCTGTCTTTAGATGAAACCAGCTGAATAGCCGAAATCAGCTGCTGAAACCACACTATATCGGACACCCTAGCGAAATTAAGTATTATAATGGAGTTTGAAAACAAAAAAAAAGTGGCTGAATTTGTAAGGAACATTGTGCAGAGGAACTTATTTCATCTTCTATGTATTCATTTTTTCCTGTCCTCATGAAAATACTTGGCTGTTGCTAGATAACCGTTGCACACACTAGAGTATTGTGTGAATGTTATGCTACTTTGCCTTCTTCTCTCTTTCCTTTCTTTCCTTTTATCCCCAAGCACCCTTTGAGTCGGTTTTTTTTTTTTTTTTTTTTTTTTTTGATAAATAGTTTGACAATCTTGAATTTTCCTCCAAGGTTTGCTTTTTACAGTCATGTATTTCATTAAACCACTGAAGCTCCTTAGAGGTGACCTAAATACATGGTGTTTCACACAAACCTTAATCGTTAGTCTGACTCACAATGCTGGGGTTCATAGACTGAACAACTGACCGTTTCTAGCTGTGTTCATATTTTGCTTTTTCTGTTTATGCTTTCGATTCCTCAAACATAATGCTTAAAGATCTTTTTTAGTTTGTTATTTCATGACTTTTTTCCAGTGTTCTTTTTCAATTGTTGTTTCCTTTATTATTCTTTTTATACTTCCTTCCCTGATGGCTGTTGGACTGCAGTTTTGTACAGAGGTGATAACATGCCACTGAATTACCTGCCGTATGTATTTTACAGATACCACAAACTGCTGTGTCTATCCTGCATTTTCATCTCTGTGTAGATCACCAACACTCACCAGAAGACAAATTCTCTCTCTCTCTCACACACACACACACACACACACACACACACACACTCATGCGCAAGCAAACAAGCACGCATGCACGCCCGCACACACGCCCTTATGACGTCTCCCTTTTCACACACACACACACACACACACACACACACCCTAAACTTCAACGAAACAATATATGAATAACCGAACCACCAAACCGTCACATCACCTTTCTTTTCACACTCGGGACCGCGGAAGCCCGGTTGACACACGCATCCCTCCGCACCGCACTCCCCGTTCTTGCATCCCCTGGGACAGGCAATGGCATCTTCCAAAATTTTGGGCCAATTAGGTTTCTGCTCTGTTGGTCCTCGGAAATCACGTGCAGACTGAAGTAGGCCAAGGTCACACAGACTCTCCAACAAGGGCACAGTGTATGCTGCCCACTTGACGTCGCCTTTCACCTGCCACGCCAATCATAAATGCACACCACATGTGTAGGAAACGCATTAATTTGGACAAGACTGAATATGACGGAATTAATCCACGTCCAGTATTTGCTTTTCTTAAATTTTTGTGTTTGATGACAACAATAGATATTATTTACACAACACTATCCCGAATGCTGCGTAGATGCATCACTAAAAGTAGACATTTATGTACAGTGCACATATCTTCAACGATAACCATTACATCAATATTACGCATATACACAACAAAACGAACCCAACAAAACAATACGTAAGAAAATGTACATTTCTCTACATTTTCGCATAGATACATATGAACATTCACACTTATGTAATCAAACGTATCACGCTTTTGCACAAATACATACTTTGTAAATGGACTTGCCACAAACTACACCTAGTGCTGACAAACAAGATAAGTTTTAGATCTGGAGGAATTTTACACACACACACACACACACACACACACACACACACTTGTCCAGAGTCACTGACGGTAGATAAAGAGAGAATAGTTAGCTTGTAGTCTATCTGCCTTGACAAGGCAACCAGTGGACAGTCTGAAGACCAACTTTAGCGTCATCAGAAAAGCTGTCATGCAATATTATCTCACACAGGATCCGCATACGGCACCAAAAAAAAATCAGCCTGAATCCAAGACAGAACTTGTGGAACTGCCAACTCCATGGCAAATTGTACACTATCCATGCATACTTTCTGTGTATGGTCTGCAAGGAAAGGAGTAATCCATGTCAGCGCAGTGTCGCGAATACTTCATGAAGTATTGAGACCGATCAATAGGATAGATTGTTCAGTGGTGTCAAAGCCCCTGGCGATTCCAGATGAGCAAGAACAGACATTTGCCATCGTCCAATCCAGAAAACAAATAATTGACTATTCTAAGAAACGCACATACGCAATTATGATCACGTCTATAGGCTATACGATGACAATTAAGCAAGCAAATTAATGAGTTAAGAGCCACACAACGGTGTAATCTTCACTACCAATTTTGATTAAAAAAAAAATGACATATTTGAGACAAGCTGATATGCTTTCAAACAGTCATGATCCCCCAAAAGATTTGTTGATGAGTGGAAGTACAACACCAGATTTAAAACTTTCATGAAAACAACCAGGAAACAAAGAAGAATTGAAAAGATAGGTCATATGTGACAGCACAGCATCGAGACATTCCAGCAACAGACCTCACAGAACTGGGTCAAGCTCGTATGCTGTCAGACCAGAACAAATTCCTGTGACAAGCTCAAAGCAATGCTGAGCAACGGCACTGCACTTACGTTCTGTTGCAAGTGAAAATGGAACAACAGAGTGAGCTTCCCACGAATAAATTATTTTTGCCAGTAAAGTCTGAAAATGCCCGGAAGAGTTCATGCACAGAGAATACTGCAGGAAGACACGTGCTACTGACTTTTCCATGTCGCTTTATTTGCAGTAACAAACACAATTTGGCTGTGGTGTAGGTAAGGAATTTTGACGAAGAAAACATGGACTTTGCACTATCAACAATGTCAGAAACGCAATTTTTTGCTGCCCGCAGAATTTGCTTATTGACAGTCAAACAAGTGGCACGCCTGTACTTTTCAGCCTTCTTCCTCTCCTAAGCTTCCCATATTCTTGAACCAAGCCAAAAGGGGCCAATTAGAAATCAGACCCCGAGTCAATGGGGCAAGTCCATCGAGAATAGTGCGCAGTTGGTCAGAAGGCAGATTAGATAGATTAGCCTAAAACTAGTTGGAGGCATCTGTGGATATTAGGTGGAAGTTGATCTGCGCACATCCCTGCGCAGAGGGGTGGGATGGGGGAACTGAGGGATAAAAGAATGAACTTTTATTTGACGACTGCTTGCGCCTGCGTTGCGTTCTTTCGTCAAATTTTGTTCGGTTGTTGTTGTATTTTTCTTGTTTGTTTTGCTTTCAAAATCTGGCAAAGAAAATATATGGCTTGCTTATATCCCCTCTCCCCTGCACCTCCATCTCATCTCCACCGTCTCTTCCATCCATCTATGCACTGACATAGAATCCAATCCAGGCTACCACTGTCCGCCTGTCCGTAGGTCAATACCTCAGTCCGGGACATGCAAGATGAAATATAGAACACTTTACTGTACTCTTTCCTTGACACTATAAACGAATTTGTGAACTCACTGAATTTCCGTCTACAGTAAACACTTGCCCCGTAAGAGACAATAATTTCCTGATGAATAAATGTTTTTGGGTTTTCTTTTTTTTTTTTTTTTTTTTTTTTGTTTTTTTATTCGTTGAGCTTTTTTTCTTCAACAGGTTTACTTTCCCTTACAGGATTAGTTCTTCTTGCAGACGAAATTTCTCAGTTCTCGCCAATATCTGGTTATATAAAGCTTTCAATAAGCACATTCTCTCATTTGTACTTTAACTGTCAGATCAATGTCATGAAGACCTAGACCAATATACGACGAACCTAACCTGGAGATCGGCCTTGCAGAATTCAAACGCCGTTCCTAATGAGCTGCCCAAGTATTCGGCGCAGTTCAGGGCGATGTCCGACCCCGACAGTTTTTTTCTGCACACACGTCAGTAGCCTCGTTTTCGCTCAGTCCGGAAGCGGCAGGGCCATTTTGGAATGAAGGCTGCAGAAGCCAGCAAATAGTCCGGTTGAAAGAAGTACGCAGCACTTCCATTTCTCGGGCGAACAAAGTCTAAGGAAAGGGTCTGCATCAGCGCCGCTTCCGGCACTGGCTTGCCTCCTCTGTCTGCCAGGTTGCGTGTCAGGAAAATTGACCTCCTCAAACTCCGGAATTTCGTAGCTGTTGTAGATGCCGTATTCGTCCTCTGACGTCACCGCCCTCGGAGTTTCATCCTCGCTTCCCAGGTACCTGCTGTGGCTGAAGTAAAAACCGGTCTGGTCGGTCGAGGCCATCACCGAGGGTGTGACGTCGTTTACCAATGACGTCAGCGGGCAGATGCCGCCGATGTTGGTGGTGGCCGCGCAGTCGCATCGGGATGAGAGGCCCAGGGCTGAGGGTCGTTGATCGGGGGCTGGTCAAAGAAACTGGACGCCGGAGGCAGTCTGAAACAAGATGTTATAAACCAAAATAAAGAGCAATGAAACAGAACAAAGCGACAGATTAAACAAGGTTAGATTTTGAAGAACAAACAGAAAAATGGGCATTACTGAGTTTTGTGTTGCAAGAGCAATGAAACAGAACAAAGCAATAGATTAAACAGGTTAGATTTTGAAGAACAAAGAGAAAAATGGGCATTACTGGGTTTTGTGTTTTGTATTTAGTTTTGACTTCGTCTTCAGCACATGGGTTCACACGCTACATGTAAAATCATACTGAAAGATTGTAGTTATCCTTCTACGACAGTTTTTCTATGTTGTAATTATTTGTCTGTTTCTTCAGATCAACAACGCATGTGGGCAAGGCGGAGTTACCATGGAAAAACCTGCAGTCTGAACTCGGCTGACTCCGTGTTATTCTAAATTTAACATGGAAACATGGAACAGCCAAGACAGGCCTACGCCTCCTTCATCTGAGTTCAAAGACTCTGTCGAATGACTACATAACAGAACTGGCTTGCAATTCTTTCAAGACGGCTTCCAAATGGTCTGTTGAAAGACCGATTCTTCACACAAAATGAACAGACTGATTATGGAGATCTGCCTCAGGTGTTTGTGAAATTAATTCTTAAATACTGAATTCGTCCATATTTTATTCAGGGTACCAGGACTTCAGGGCCAAATTAAGCTTGCTTGAAAACACACACACACACACACACACACACACACACACAATCGGCGGAAAAGTAAGAGTTCCCTAAACTCCTGAACCGCCGTAAATGACAATACATATCTTTTAACTGTTGTAACACGTCAATTTACAGACTAGCTGTCGTCATTCGATCAACATGAGAAAGAAAATGTTGAAAGTAGTTAAAAGTAACCTGAGAGATTCACTGGCAAAAATATTTTTAAAGACAGAAGACGAAGAAAACAGCCTCCGTAAAACAGACGCAAAACATCCTGCGCGCTGTCTTCTTCCTCAATCACATTTTACCGCTTTACGCTGATTTTATTTTTTCACTATGCTGAACTCTAAACAGGAGGATGCAAAAATTTCAGTAAAAATACCACTACAGTCAAAAGGAAAGCTCATTAAATTGGTCTGGGTCCATAAAGTCAGGGGTGTAAATTACAACCGTTTTGATCGTTTGCGGACGAATTTTCCTTTGCCATTTTCGTCAGTTTTGTACCTGACGAAAAGAATTCAAACTTGCATTGTTTAAAAGCCAACCAAATGCAGAGGATATATCAAGGCTGACCTAGAATTATCAATATTTTACTTTGTAGATACACACGGCTTTGTCAGACGACAATTCAAACCTGCAAAGGCAAACACAAAAACAAACGCCACTTCATATTTGTCAAGCAATTTAAACCAGTTGGTACAGGCATGCATTTCGCCATCAGCCCACGGTTAAAGGCATCATGGATGCCCAGAGGCAGATGAGAGAACTCCTGGACGCAAAGTATAAAGGAATTGACAAGTTTCAGGATATCCCAACCTGTTGCACATGGTGGGGGAAGGAAACTGTTGAAAGCCTTGACGATCTTGTCCGTGAAGACACTTCTACAACTGGGTCGAAATCAAAGCAGTGTTTAGATTATTACGGTTGGATCACAGTCATTTTTTTTGCCTGAATAAATATATAAACTCGTAAATAAACACAGACAAAAGAAATAAATAGACATAGAATTGCAAAATGGATAGAAATATACAAAGCAATGTAAATTTCCCTGTAGTTCCTCATCCACGAATAAAAAAAAAAACACATAAGCTTAGGTCAAAAGTCCGATGGCAAAAGTTCCGTAGCATTAAAGCCACAGGGACAGTGCACTGTTAGGTTCACCAAGTCTGGGGCACGGCATGATGGAAGGTGGAGCCCATCCCTCTCCTTCATGCGGCTTGACCTTTCCTGACATGAATCATGTACCCACTTACTGCTGGCTGAACAGAGAGGTTCTTGAAGATGTAAAACTCCGACTCCTGGAGTAGTTCAAACTCGCGACCGAGAGCTCCGCATGCTAACGCTCTCGCCAACGCTCTTGACAACCGAGTCGCTCCGGCTTTGGGAATAAAATGGACACCTCAGCCCGTGATGTGACGTGAACCAGACGTGAAGCAGATCAGCGATTGCCAAACAAAGCGTTTTGTCTAGTCGATTTCCGGTCGTTTGACAGTGCCTTTGTAACACCTGTCATGCAATAGAACTAATTAAACAAATTCAACAAATCTGGGCCTAGATCTTGTCACTGTCTAAATGGCCAGTAAAACTAGCTTCCACCTGATGCCATCTCTTTCTCGTTTCTTTGGACTCTCTCGCCTTAAGACAAGACACCTCGCCTCTCCTCGCTAATGAAAAACTCGGCACTGTTGCGTCTTCTGTATCTCAGTTCAGAAGGCAGTAACAACAACACAACAACACAACGATAATGGTGATGATGATGATAACAAACAACGGTATTTATGTAGTGCAATTCTAGTTAAAAACTCTTCATTACATTTTCGTATATCATTCAGAGCTTCATTCAGTCACATACTGCAATTATCTTACTACAGAGCTTGTTGTGCACACGCAATTTAGGAAAAGCATTATCGAATTGCTTGACTGAAAAGATGCTCAGTTTTTTAGCTGTGCTTTGAAAACAGGTGGGGAGGAATAATTTTGTGAGGTGGCTTGTGGTAGGCAGTGAGTTCAAAACGTTTGTGGCAGAAAAACTGGCGTAACGCTAACCAAACGTCTTTAAATTATGCATTGGTATCTTCAGGAGTCTCTGACTGGAAGAACGGCAGGTGCGTGACGACTAGTATGCGCAGAGCGTAGAAAATATGTATGGTGAAAGAGAACCTTCAAAACAAAAAAAAAAATGGAAGGCAAAAGTAGTTCGTTTGTTCTGATCACGGAATTCACCATTTAGCAAGTGAAGCTCACCCAGCGGTGAGCAATGTGGTCTATTTTTCTTTGAAATTCAAATCATGGTCGAGTCGCTCTGCGCTGTTTAGACTTCGCAGGAGCTGGAAATTGGTTCAGCTGTAAGCCATACAGTGCTAGCTGCACCACGATAATCAAGCCAAGAAGTGATTAGTGAATTGGCAAGACTTGCTACTGCATCAGCTGAAAAATAACTATGAATTGAGGCGATGCGCGAGATGGTTCAACTACAAATTCCTCGAAATCTAAGAGGACCACACACACACACACACACACACACACACACACACACACACACACACGCACACACGCATGCACGCACACACACACTCATAAACACATGCGCGCGCGTACACACACATACATGCACGCACGCACACGCACACGCATACACACAGACACACACAGACACACACGCGCGCGCGCGCGCAGACATAAACGGACTGTACACCATCCACGCGCGCGCGCGCGCACACACACACAGCACACACACACACACACACACACACACACACACACGAAGGACTTGGTCATTGACCTACCTCCAGATCTGAGCGAACTCCTGCCCTGCAGCCGCTCATTGGCGGAGCGGACCGTTTTGCCCTGCGCGTTGTGGAAGTCGTTGTCGGAGTCCTGGTCGTAGTAGCCGCACAGGCCACGAGAGAAGCCGATGTCTGTGGCCGGCGCCAGCAAGGTGAAGGACATGCCCCAAGGCTCCAGATAAGTCTTAATCAGGGTGCCGCTGGCAAATACCACCTGTCACACCATGACACCGTGCTGAGGTAAGAGAGAGAGAGAGAGAGAGAGAGAGAGAGAGGAGAGAGAGTACTGTGCATACAGTGCTCTCTCTCTCTCTCTCTCTCTCTCTCTCTCTAACACACACACACACACACACACACACACACACACACACACACAGAGTACTCTCCATCTCTCTCTCTTTCGTGTACAGTACTCTCTCTCTCTCTCTCACTTTCCATGTACAGTACTTTCTGTCTGTCTGTATGTCCGTCTGTCTGTCGGTTTGTCTGTCTGTCTGTCTCTGTTTCTCTTACTCAATCTCTTTCTTTTCTTTCTGTCTTCTTCCATTCGTCGTTCTTTTTTTTTTTCTCCTTCCTTTTTTTCTTTACTTTTTTTGCTTTCTTTCTTTCTTTTCTACTTCTTCTTCCTTCTCTTCTTCACTTCTGCTCTCTGCCTCTCATTCGGATGACAATAACACCAAGGATTGATCAACTAGCTCTCGGAGAGACGAAGACGGCGAGAAGGACGGTGAGTGGAGACAGCGCCTCATCCGCGCATATTCTCTGCTAGGTTTGCTGTTGGCGTTCTTTTGTGACGATTTCTACCAACCAAAGTGTGCCCTGTATGGTGCTTTAGATGCGGGTCAGCCATTGTTATATCGTCTTTCTTTGTTTCTACTCTCGTTGGTTCATTTTTTAAACTTAGAATTAAAAAACAAGGTTGGTTCTTTTCTGCTTAAAACTGAGGACGATCGAAAACATTTTTCCTTTTGAATCGTTTTTGACCTCCCTCAACTCATTTGTTCATTAGAAGTCAGCCCACATCTCCCAATCCTCCCAACGGTTCCTCCTCCTTCACCCCCTCCTTGCCCCTCCCCTCCCCTTCCCTCCCTCTCTCCCTGTCTCCCTCCCCTACCTGTCCTTACCCCCCCCCCCCCCACCCTACTTTCCATTCCGTCCATCCCCCTTCCTCATCCTCTCTCCACCTTCCTCCCCTTCTCCGGTCCCTCTGTCTTCCCGCATTTCTTTCAAGTCCATCCCGAGGAAGACCTATCTGCTTCCCTCTTGCCCCCTTGTCCCCATCCCCTTTGCTCCCTCCCCGTCTATACACCCCCTAGTTTTGCCTTAGACCTGCTTCGAATCCCCTGAAAACATTAAAAAAAAAAAAAAAAAAAAAAAAAAAAATATTAATAGAGGGAAACAAAAGGAAGGAAAGAGACTTGAACCAAGGAGCCTTAGATCGTCAGACCTACGCTCTCCCAGCCGGGCTATTCCGGCTAATATATAGTTAGCTAGTGTTTTTTTTAACATCAACGGCGAGGCTTGCTTTACTCGCTTCGAATCCCGACATCGCTTTGAAAAAAAAAAAGAAAAAAAGAAAAAAAAGCAACTAAAATGACTCCCTCTTTAAGTTTTGAATACTCGGATGAGTCACCGAGACAGATTTGGTGAAGATTTGATGAAAACTGCGGATATGTATGAAATGGAGTGAGAAGATAGACACACCGATGGTGTTAGATGTAAGACGAATACAGCTTTTGTTTCTTTGTTTGCTTAAATCTTGTATTGTTTTCAGATGCCTGAAGCGAGATCTAAATGATATACAACTGGCTACTTTTGGAAAAGTGATTTTTCTATTTATGTTTATCTTGACAAACTGGTTTCTTTTCATAGGAATGACCTATATTTCTTCTGTAGCATAGGAAAGAATTATTACAGTTTTTGTTTACCACGAAACAGAACCCAGTCCATGGATTTTGGGTCGCAGCGGAGGAAGAAACTAC
>JADBJO010000878.1:430000-437500 GCA_016801955.1 Conus betulinus
TTTTTTTTTTTCTTGCCCAAGAGTAAAGAATATGTTTTTCTCCTTCAATGGTTAACAAAGAAAAAAGTCTTTTGACAAAGTAAAGAGAGCAGAAAGGAGCAGGACTTGTTTACCTGTTCCCGTGCCTTTGGCGGGACAGACTTGTTGTTGTTGTTATTGTCGTTGTTGTTGTTGGTGTTGTTTGCTGCAGCTGTTGTTGTTGTTATTGAGAAAAGAGGTGACCAGACGACAGCAAAAAGGGGTAGCATGTGGAGAGCGTTTCCGCTATAAACGTTAGTAATACCAGCAGCAGCAACTCCACCACCACCACTACTACCACTACTACTACTACTCAATAATTATAACGATGACGATGACGACGATGATGATGATAACAATATAATCATACCAAGCATCATCATCGTCATCATCATCATCATCATCATCATCATCATCATCATCATCATCATCATTATCATCATCATCAGCATCACCATCATCATCGTCGTCGTCGTCATCGTTGTCGTCGTCGTCATCATCATTACCATCACAATAACAACAACACGCGTCAAGCTGATACAGGATCAGATACAACGTTCTTCTTGGGCTGGACTGTGCCAACGTTTTTTCTTCTGCTTGGAGGTGTAGGGGTGGAAGGGGTGGGGAAGAGGCGTGAGCTGGAGGGAACAGTGATGATAGGAAGGGGGCGATGAGGATTACTTATCGGATCAAGATTTCATACCTTTAAGTATAAAAGGTAAAACATAGGCTTTTGTGCTTCTTTTGTTTGCGTGTGAAATAAGCCTGAAACGTCGCATCACACAAGCGTTTACATGTTTTAAACAAGCGCATCGCCCAGTTACGATAATCATTGTCCATGCACTACATCGTGATCAACGTCGCTGACATGGCCTTAAATTTCTACTCGGGCCAATTAATGTTGCTGTTGCTGCCGCTGCTGCCCCTACTGCTGCTGCTGCTGCTGCTGCTGCTGTCGCTCTCTTTATCTGCCAACGAACAAGGAAAGGTCCCAGTTCACTAGCAGAGGGCGAGAGGCCGGGGAGAGTGTGGATAAGGAAGGGAGATAACAGTGAGAACTAAGGGAGTTAAATCTAGCGCACTGATAACACAGAGGATGTTGAATTCTCTTTAGGCGGGACTGGTTTTAACTCCCAGTTCTTTTCAGCCCTACGGATATATATATATATATATATATATATATATATATATATATATATATATATATATATATATATATATATATATATTTAGTTAGTTAGTTAGTTAGTTAGTTAGTTTACAGGTTGATTCAGGTCTCCATGCAGTTTGGGCACCGCTCCACGAAAGAAAGGTTTAGGCCAGGCCAGATAGTGCCTGCAGTAGCAAGCAGAAATATAAAAGGAGTCATAGGACCCAGGCCAATGCTATTCCAACATTTATATATATATATATATAGAGAGAGAGAGAGAGAGAGAGAGAGAGAGAGACAGAGATGTGTGTGTGTGTGTGTGTGTGTGTGTGTGTGTGTGTGTGTGTGTGTGTGTGTGTGTGCGCGCGCGCGCGCGTGCCCACGGATGCTGACGAGTCTGATTCGGCGGTGGAAAGGCGCCTCTGGTCAGACAATTTAAATGACTGTTTTCAACACGAACCATATTGGCAATCATATGCAGTTAGTAAAGGATTTCATATTTAAATTGTAACACTCTCATCTTCATTCCTGTCACCGCAACTCCCACTCCCCACTCCCCTAACCCCTAACCACCCCCCACCACCCCACCCCCCCCCCCCCCCCCCCCCCCCCCCGGCCTTCTTTCTCTCTTTTTTCCTCTAATTTAGCAAAGCCATTCCCACAATTGCGGCGAAAACTATAAGCCTGCACTTGTGTTCCCACACTCCTTATTTCTATCGATCTGTCTATCTATCTGTCTCTCTATCTATCTATCGATCTATCTATCTGTCTGTGTATCTATCTGTCTCTCCGTCTACCTGTCTATCTATCTGTCTATCTTTCCTTCGATCTATCTATTGAACGGAATGGTTGATGATCTCAGCTAAACTTAGTCTTATTCTCGCTTTAAGGATGTCGATGGTTAAGCTATAACACCGTAACTCTTTCGGGATGTGGCCTGTTTCAGGACGTGACGTTTTCCCTGTGTGTGTCTCCCAGCCCCGAGAAGCCCCGTGCAATGAGCTGGCCTGTGATGACAAACAGGAGAGAGATGACAACACAGACTTGGTTTGTAAGAGCAAAGTAATTCAGATTGAAACCAGAGGAATATTTTCTCTATGGGCCAGAGATCAGAAGCAGAAATTTTCTCTGTGTTTGGACAGAACAATCTCATTTCTCGAGTTCATGTAGCTGAGAGGACTGGGCAAACGTCAAGATAGCATATCCAGACATCCCACATTATGGTTGTTTGGGCTTTTATTTGTCTACATTTCTTCTGGGATTTTGTTTTTTATTGTCCATTCTGCACAGGTACTATCCCAGATGATTGAAATAACTTGACATTATCGCATTATTTATAAACGGCATAAAACGATGGTGTCAAAGGTGTCGGTGAGTGAGTGGTGTCTGATCCATCCTAAACCTCTTCCAGTAACGCGCAACTGATGATACCTGCTGTAATCGTCCTGAGAGTCTTCCGAAACGAGAAAGAACACTAAAAGAAAGAACGATAACACACGATGTTCAAACCAATCTAAAACCAAGGGTTGTATATATAGTTCAGCAAGTTACTTTCTGTTTCTGTTGTTATTTCCACGTTCAGTTGTAATGCTTTTTTTACTCCAAAAAGCGCGTCGTAACAACTGTAGGAGAACACCTCCTCCAGCTGAAGAGAGGAAAGGTGGAGGGAAAGGCGAGTGAGGGGAAGTAGGTAGTGGGGAGAACGGTAGAATACCACAGGGCGAAACCCGCAGATGAAAAAGGTAGCTAAACATACTTTAAACTTTACAACAACAAAAAAGGTGTAAACGTCAAGGTTCCCATAGTCTATTGGCCGTAGAGACACTGCACTGTCAGAGATTCATCTGTGAAGGGCACGCATGATGGAAGGCGGAGCCTGTTCTTCTCCTACCGCCGCATTTAACTTTTCCTTAACTGAATCAAGTACCCATTTACTGTTGGGTGGAGACAGAGGGTTTTCAAGCCGGAACGATCCGACCTCGCGAGTGGGTTCCAACTCGCGACTGTTAGCTGAAGAGACAAACGCTCCCTAACCATTTCACCGCGGGGCTCCTTTGTTCTTTACACACCGCTTCCATCCCTTCTTTCTCGGAGATTCGTGACGATATCTTCAGAAAGTTCCAGGGTCGACTCGGCTTAGAGAGGAGCTTCCAGCATAAAAAACACCGGTTTTCTGTGGCTGACCAAACGCATGGAATCTCCATGTTTCTCACTCAAGAGATAGAAGCGTGGCATTGATATGTGTGTCGGTGCCTCAACTGAAAGGGAACACATGGAAGGATCTAAATCTCTTTGGCCTTGAATGGTTAAGTGTTGGTCTTCCAGCAATTCTCTCCTCTCTCTCTCTCTCTCTCTCTCTCTCTCTCTCTCTCTCTCTCTCTCTCTCTCTCTCTCTCTCTCTCTCTCTCGCTCGCTCGCTCGCTCGCTCGCTCGCTTGCTTGCTTGTAGCCAAGAGAGCTGGGCTTCCAGACATCATTTACAGAAATTCTAAATTGACTCTGTGTGTGTGTGTGTGTGTGTGTGTGTGTGTGTGTGTGTGTGTGTGTGTGTGTGTGTGTGTGTGTGTGTGTGTGTGTGTGTGTGTGTGTGTGTGTGTGTGTGTGTGTGTGTGTGTAGGCAGCAGTAGGCTAAAGCAGATATTGTCTGTAACGAAACCAGTGGCATTTGACAAGTCCATAAAAAGCTTGGCGCCATCATATCCTGCTGAGTTTGATCAAGCGGCAGCAAACAATACAATTCTAATAACTATACATTTAGGTTATCAATGAAATGTTGAAACTGGCCTGGCAAATGCTGCTATTAATTGGGCAGATGAAGGGAGAAAATGAATGAGGAACAGGCAAGATTCAGGGAAGGCTATAGCACTATCAAACATGTATTCACCCTGTATGCACTCATTTTTAAAAATCTGAATAAAAATTCTAAGGTGTGCACTGCATTTCTTGACCTCCAGAACGCCTTTGATTCGTTAAATAGGCATATATTGTGGAATTAGATGAGAAACCATGGCACTGAAGGTAAATTATACAGAGCCATTAAAGAAACACATAATATTTTTTGGCATACGAGCAAGACAAACATGTTTACACGCATTTCTCCAGTTGCCCAAGATTTTTCTGACAAGGGTGTTTACTTAATCCGTAGTTGTTTTCGTCTTTCGTGAATGAAATAGCCATTGAACACTCAAAAAGGGTAAAGCATGGAATACAAATTCTCTACAAGTTTTTGAAAATGTTTTGATGCTATTGGCTGATGATGTCATTCTATCAGATACTGTTGCTGGATTACAAAATCAGTTAAACATTCTAAAACAGGAAGCGGATAGACTGAGTATAAATTTGAAACGAAACTAATATAATGGTTTTTAGCAAAGGAGGACATCGTTCTGTTCACGAAATATGATGGTATGGAAATATGGAAATCATGATACAAATTCTTACAAATATCTTGGAGTAGTTTTTACCACGAAGCACAGTTTAAATGTTGCTCGGACAGAGGCATATAGAAAAGGAAAGAAGGAAGGTACTGAAATTCCAGGAGCAGTGAAAAAATTAATTTCTATTGATCCTTCACTTGTCTGGGAGTTATTTGATACACACCAATCGAGCCTATCCTGAGATATAGAGCAGAAATCTGGGAGCTGAAGTGAATCAGCAGGTAAAAATTGTGCACGCATTAGCTGTAAAATGTTCCTTAAATATATCCCTGAAATCCTCGAACACAGAGACTGGCAGGTATCTACCAAAGATCTGAACTATCCAGAGTGCAACTACTGTTTACAATCAATGAATTTTCATGGAAAGATTACAGCAAGCGTACGAAATGTTGCTACGGCAACATTAAAAAAATATATAGAATATGTTAATATTTCGCATTGAAAAGCATTTCTCGGGCTGAAAAAATATATACCTGTCCTCAGAAATAAATGGCATCGAGGTATTTTTGCCGGACTGAAAATGAGAACATTCGGATTAAATGCTAACAGAAAGTGGTTTAGTAACACCAGGGAAGGGAAAATGTGTGTTTAATGTGTCGTAAGGAAGTTGAATATGATCATCATTTTACTTTTCATTACCATGTTTGTGAGTCAGTCCGGTAGATATGTAGTTTGTTTTCTTTATCTGTTTTGAGAAGACATTATTCAATAGCTATCCCTTGTATCCCAAAATGATGAAAGCATACAATCATTTTCAACAGCTATTGTAGAAGCAAATAATACGAGAAACAAAAACACTCATCTTAGCAACTCTCATGCGTACAAAAGAAGATGATGGTAAACTAAGATATAGAATAATACAAAAGAACAAAGCAGTAGCAGGGAGAAAAGTAACACAAACAAAGAACAGATAGAAGGACAGAATGAAAGAAAATCAGGCGTTGTAAAAAAAAAATTAAATAAAAAGAAGGCAGAAACAGAAAGAGTAAAATAACAACACGAAAATTTGACTAGTGATGGACGCTGTGTACTTAATTCATTACAAACGAATCTCAAGTCTGACATTTAGTATTATTATTCATAACTTTTGTGTACGCTTGGATGCAGAATGCTAACATAAATAGAAACTGTTTATTGTTGAAGTACTTGTGTAAGTGGACAACGCGTGCGCTTGCGTGACTGTGTTGGTGTGTGCGAGTTATCCCCCCCCCCCCCCCCCCCCCCCCCTACTCGTCGCTAATAGTTCCCTGATAGTTTGTAAACTGTTTCCTTTGACACTAAGACACTTAGGCTGTAAAATGCGAATGCCAATGGAATCTATTAGTGTTAGTGTCGGTGCCACTGTTAGTCTCTCTCTCTCTCTCTCTCCTCTCTCTCTCTCTCTCTCTCTCTCTCTCTCTCTGCACCTGAGTATGTGTACACACACACACACACACACACACACACACACGCACGCACGCACGCACGCACGCACGCACGCATGCACGCGCACACACACACACACACACACACACACACACACACACACACACACACACACACACACGCACGCACGCACGCACGCACGCACACACTCTCTCTCTCTCTCTCTCTCTCTCTCTCTCTCTCTCTCTCTCTCTCTCTCTCTCTCTCTAACCAGCTTTGTAGATGTCGGTTGTAAATTAACCCTGTTCCACTAACGCGAATGTTTGGGAACGAAAGGTAAGAGCGCTTTCGGTCTTGTCACCTTGCCCGCCTGCTCTTAAGAGCGTAAAGTGTCCTCAATAAGAGCGCAGCTGTTTGCTTCACATTAGATGACGTGACTATTTATGGTGCACCAAAAAAAGACAAAACGAAACAAACAAAGAACACAAACAAAAAAACAATGGTGGTATGTTTACACAAAACTGTTTCCTTTTCTCATCTCTAGCTCTTCGACAGATTTTATTCCTGTTGTAAAGGAAGAGGAATATAAACAAAAAGAAGGGGGACTCTCTCTCTCTCTCTCTCTCTCTCTCTCTCTCTCTCTCTCTCTCTCTCTCTCTCTCTCTTCTTCTTCTTCTTCTTCTTCTTTCTTCTTCTTCTTCTTCTTCTTCTTCTTCTTCTTCTTCTTCTCTATGTTTGTATGTTGTAGAATCTTCAGTCCCTGAGAAAAGATTAAGGGTCAGATGAAAAAAAAAACATCTTCTTGCTTACTTTTTACCGGTGGGAGTGAAGATTCTTAATCAATCAATCCGTTGGGAATAACATTTATTAATCAACCAAGCAATCAATTATCAATCAGTCAATCAATCAGCGAATCTCTCTGTATGTCCTTCTATTTCTCTACCTCTCTTTCTCGATATATCTATCCCCCCCCCCCCCCCTCTCTCTCTCTCTCTCCCCTCTCCACCTCATTCATCTCTCTCTCTCTCTCTCTCTCTCTCTCTCTCTCTCTCTCTCCTCTCTCTCTCTCTCTCTGACTCTCTCTCTCTCTCTCTCTCTCTCTGACTTCTCTCTCTCTCTCTGACTGTCTGTCTGTCTGTCTGTCCGTCTGCCTGTCTATTTATCTGCCTACCTATTTACCTGTCTGTCTGTCTGTGTTGCGATCATAAGGATTAAATACACCACGCTTCTTGTCAGCCGAAATACCTCACTTCAGACAGCATTAGACTGAGGATTAAAAGACCCTGTGTATTGACACGCTTTTCTTCTTAAGTCCCTTCAAGGGATTCCAATGGTTTGCCGGCAAAGAGGGTGGAGGAGGTTCAGTCGTAGGACAAAAAGGGAAGGAGAGGGGGACAGGATACGGAGGACTAGGGGGAAGGAGGACAAACGGATGAAGTGGGACGGGAGGGTGAAAAGGGATGGGGGATTGGATACAGAGAAGATGGGAGACACGGGGTAGAAGGGGAGGGGGAGGGCAGGGGGGATGACA
>JADBJO010000878.1:465000-512500 GCA_016801955.1 Conus betulinus
TGTCACTTTCAGTTAACAGTAGTAGACCTCCTGCGGGAATGACGCATTTCTGCGGGTGAAGTATATCATTCTGTACTCTCTCTCTCTCTCTCTCTCTCTCTCTCTCTCTCTCTCTCTCTCTCTCTCTCTCTCCTCTCTCTCTCTCTCTCTCTGCAGTGCGTGCGTGCGCGTGCGTGCGTGTGTGTGTGTGTGTGTGTGTGTGTGTGTGCGTGTGTGTGTGTGTGTGTGTGTGTGTGTGGTGTGTGTGTGTGTGTGTGTGTGTGTGTGTGGTGTGTGTGTGTGTTGTTAGTAGTAGCCGCGGGCGTACGCGAGAGTGTGCTTCTATATTTCTTACTACATGAATGGACACGTGTGAGCTTATAATTTGTCTGCTGTCAGCACATACTGGGAAGCATGCCAGCAACAGAAACGCGTTGTGCAGTATGTGTGCAACCAATAACCCATGAAATGTTTACTATTGCAACTAAATCTTCAAATCATTAGTATCACGACTTGCCAACAAAATCCTTACATATGCAACTAACTGTTGAAACCTTTACAATTAAAACTAGTACAGTATATCCTATTATGAATTACTTGTATTACCATAACTCATAACTACTTTTATGACAAGTGCAAGAAACTCTTATGAACACAACTAGATCATGAAATCTTTACCAATACAACCAGTTGATAAAATAAACTATACTACAAATACTCTATGAAATCCTATTACGGTTGGCACATGAAATCCTTGCGATGTCTATTAACCTGTAAGATAATTATCATTAACAATTTTCTCTTGAGAATTCTACTTTTTTTTGCTGCTGAACCATGAAATCCCACTTTCAAGACCATCACAGGAAATCTAGATTTTAACGATTAATCTGTAAAATATAGTTCTGTCCCTGAGAGCATGGCTCCATTTTGTACAGTGTGAGGAGGCATGGCTCCCATTTTGTACAGTGTGAGGAGACATGGCTCCCATTTTGTACAGTGTGAGGAGACATGGCTCCCATTTTGTACAGTGTTTAAGAGTTCATATACAGTTTTGTCTCTGAGGACATCACTCCCATTTGGTACAGTGCTTAACAGTTGATATATAGTTCTATCTCTGAGGACATGGTTCCCATTTGGTAAAATATTCAACATTATAGTTCCGAATCTGGGGATATGGCTCCCATTTGGTACAGTGTTTAACAGTTCATATATAGTTCCGAATCTGGGGATATGGCTCCCATTTGGTACAGTGTTTAATAGTTCATATATAGTTCCGAATCTGGGGATACGGCTTCCATTTGGTACAACATTCAACAGTTTATATATAGTTTCGACTCTGGAGACATGGCTCCCATTTGGTACAGTTAGCAGCTGACATATAGTCCTGAGTCTAAAGACAAGCTGCTCTCTTTTGTACTCCGTCAGCCACAATTCACTGTCACATTGCCAGAGACTGACACAGTTGCTGCATTCTTCCCTTGAAGCCAATTAACGTAGGAAGTAAAACTCGGAGGGAAAGACCGAGGGGGTGGCTCTTGTTATTGATGCTGTCGTCGTCGTTGTTTTCTGTACATGTGGAGAATTGACGGTGGTGGTCTGAGATAATTGGTACTATGGAACTTACTAAGAATATGGCCCGCGCTATGTCAAAGAGGGACTGGGGTTGGAACAGTATGGTGTAAACATGATCAAAATCTGAAAAAGATCTCTCTCTCTCTCTCTCTCTCTCTCTCTCTCTCTCTCTCTCTCTCTCTCTATCTCTCGTGTAAACTTCCTCATGGCTGGCGCCCTCTAGGTACAGTGTTTATCTGTTGACATTCATCTATGAGGACAAGCTTCGCTAACTTTCCATTCCATCCGTTACAGTCCGCCGTCACCTTGCCAGAGTTACTTGTCTTGGTTATCTAAGGGTTGCTGCATTCTTGTGTCAAAGTTACTAAACGTGGGAATCGGGCTATATTATTTTTGTTGTTGTTGTTTTCGTAATTGTTGGTTATTTTTTAGTACATAGAGGGTGATCATGGTTGTATGAGGTATCAGTTAAGAGGAATGTGTCTAGAATGTCATGCATTTTTGTGACAGTGGATTGGCGTTTGAAATTTTGAGCATTTCAGTATAAATGGTATGAGATTTACTTGGAACAATAAATTTTGACACAGCGCCTCTCTGTCTGTCTGTCTGTCTGTCTGTCTGTCTGTCTGTCTGTCTGTCTGCCTGACTATGTCGGTCTGTCGGTCTGTCTGTCTGTCTGTCTCTCTCTCTCTCTCTCTCTCTCTCTCTCTCTCTCTCTCTCTCTCTCTCTCTCTCTCTCTCATCTCTCTCTCTCTTTCAGTTAACAGCAAGCAGACCTCCTGCGGGAATGACCCATTTGTGCGGGGTAAAATCTATCATTCTCTCTCTCTCTCTCTCTCTCTCTCTCTCTCTCTCTCTCTCTCTCTCTCTCTCTCTCTCTCTCTCTCTCTCTCTGTCACTTTCAGTTAACAGCAAGCAGACCTCCTGCGGGAATGACCCATTTGTGCGGGTAAAATCTATCATTCTCTCTCTCTCTCTCTCTCTCTCTCTCTCTCTCTCTCTCTCTCTCTCTCTCTCTCTCTCTCTCTCTCTGTGCGCGCACGCGCGCGCGTGCGTGCGTGCATACGTGCATCTGTGTGTGTTGTATGTAGGGGCGCACGTTCGTGCTACTTTATTTAACAACAATGAATGGACACATGTGCCCTAATAACTTATATCTACTGCCTGCACCTACTGGAAAGCATGCCAGAAACAGAAACGTGTTACGTAGCATGTGTGTAACTCTTAAACCTTGAAATCATTAGTATCACGATTAGCCCACCAAATCCTTACCTATGCGACTAACGCTTGAAATCTTTACTATTAAAATAGTACATTAAATCCTATTGTCATTAGCTCATGAAATCCTTACTTTTTTTTTCGACTAGTGCAAGAAACGCTTATGAATCCCATATGAAACATTTACTAATACAACTAGTCGATGAAACCCCTACTATTGAAATAGTCCATGAAAGCTTGCTATTACAGCTGGCGCATGACATTCTTGCCGTGTTGATCAACCCGTGAGATCATTACTATTTATGGTTTTTACCTGAGAAATCGAATTTTTCGCTGCTGAACCATGACATCCTTACTTTCACGACTAACCCAGGAAATTTGCATTTTAACGATGAATCTGTAACCTCCTCATTGCTTCAGCTGACACTTGAAATCGTTTCCACCTTGACTCGACATAAAATTTGAATCAATATGACTAACGCAAGAAATCATTATCACGGCTAACGCTTGAAAACATTATGTTTGACTCATGAAATGCTTGTTCTTACAACAAAATATTGAAATGTGAAGACTGTGGTTGATTTGTTTGTTGATCTCTTTCTCTTTCTGTCTGTCTGTCTCTTTGGTTACATTCAGGATTATATTTCATTCGCAATAAACCAGCGCTCTCTCGCTCTCTCTCTCTCTCTCTCTCTCTCTCTCTCTCTGTCTCATTCTCTCTCTCTCTCTCTCTCTCTCTCTCTCTCTCTCTCTCTCACACACACACACACACACACACACACCACACACACACACACACACACACACACACACTTTCAGTTAACAGTAAGTAGAAGTCCTGCGGGAATGACGCACGTTTGCGAATGAAGACTATAACAGTCTGTACTCTGTGTGTGTGTGTGTGTGTGTGTGTGTGTGTGTGTGTGTGTGTGTGTGTGTGTGTGTGTGTGTGTTTGTGTATGAGTGTGTGTTTGTGTGAGCGCGAGCGCGCGTGTGCATGTGTATGTGTATTGTATATATGCGCTCGCGTTTGCGTGAATGTGTTTACATATTTATAAGTATATGAATCGACACGTGTAAGCTTACAATTTTTATCTGCTGCCTGCACGCACTGGGAAGCAGGCCAGCTACAGAAACGTGTTACGTAAGGAGTGCAGAACTCTTCACCCATGAAATGTTTGCTACTCTGCAACTAACCCATGAAATCTTCATTATCACGACTAGGCCTCAAGACGCTTGAGGTAAACCGAAGAAATGCGGCAAACCGAAGAAATCTGTACTATTACAATCACTTTAAATAATTTACGACGTACGTGAAATGCTTACTTTAGGGACTGGTGCAAGAAATACTTACTAATACTGCTACTACTCCGTGAACTATTTGCTCATACAATATGTCGACGACAACCAGTCCATGACATCCTGACTTTACGGCCAGCACATGAATCCTATATAGACATGAAACTATTAACTCCTTGCCATTTCGGTTAAACTGTGAAATCATTACCATTTACGATTCTAACAGGTGAAATCGTATTTTTGCTGCACAGCTATGAAATCTTTTCTTCCACGACTGACCCATGAAATGTAAGTGTTAATGATGAGTCTGTAAAATCCTCATGGTTTCAATTGACGCTTGAGCTCCTTTCTACTAGGACTTGCCATGAAATCACCATCACTATGACTAACATAACAAATCACTATTACGGCTAACACGTTAAGTACTTGATTTTATGGCTAGCTCGTGGTGCTTGCGATAACGACAAAAAAAAGAAAATCTGAAAAGTTTGAATCTGTTTCCCCGTTGTTGTTTTTGTTGTTTTTTTGGTGTTGTTTTTGTTTTTGTTTTTTTTTGCTTTTGTTTTTTTTTTTTTTTTTTTTTTTTTTTTTAAACAGGCCTGTGTAAACGAAGCTGAAGAGTGACTATCCAATGAAAGCATCAATTTTTTTGTCTCCTGAAATAAAATCGATCGACTGCGTTAAGAAGAATTATTGCATAAAATGTTGCCCTATTAAATTTTTGAACGTTGCCCTGTTAAATTTTTGAACGAATCTCTCTCTCTCTCTCTCTCTCTCTCTCTGTGTGTGTGTGTGTGTGTGTGTGTGTGTGTGTGTGTGTGTGTGTGTGTGTGTTGTGTGTGTGTGTGTGTGTAGGTTGTTGCGTGCATGCGTGTAAGTGTGTGAGTGGTATGTCGGTCCCCTTCATACTAAACCTTATTCTTTAGTTTCTTTATCTATCTAGTCATAGATGTATTTGTTTGTTTGTTTTGTTTGCTTGTTTATTTATCTATTATGCATTACATTTTTTACATCACATTTAGTCCAATGAAATTTTGGAATGGATCTGTGTGTGTGTGTGTGTGTGTGTGTGTGTGTGTGTGTGTGTGTGTGTGTGTGCGTGTGTGTGTGTGTGTGTGTACACGTGTGTCAGTGTGTTAGTGTAATATTGTGTTGGTTCCGTTCATGTTAAAACTTTTTTTTTATACATTTATTCATTTATCTATCCATTTATTTATTTATTTTGTCTATTTGTTCGTTTGTTTGCTTATTACAAGCATTTCCTTTTTCATTTATTCGTTCTTTTCTAGCTCGTGGTGATTACGATAACGACAAAATAAAGAAAATCTGAAAAGTTTGAATTTGTTTCCCCGTTTTTTTGGGTGGGTTTTTGGGGTTTTTTTTTTTTTTTTTGTTTTGTTTTATTTTGTTTTTTTTTTTAAACAGGCCTGTGTAAACGAAGCTGAATAGTGACTATCCAACGAAAGCAACAACTTTTTGTGTTCTGAAATAAAATCGATCGACTACGTTAAGAAGAATTATTGCAAAAATGTTGCCCTGTTAAATTTTTGAAACGATCTCTCTCTCTCTCTCTCTCTCTCTCTCTCTCTCTCTCTGTCTCTCTCTGTGTGTGTGTGTGTCTGTGTGTGTGTGTGTGGTGTGTGTGTGTGTGTGTGTGTGTGTGTGTGTGTGTGAGTGAGTGAGTGTGTGTGTGTAGGTTGTTGCGTGCATGCGTGTTAGTGTCGTTCCCCTTAATACTAAACCTTATTCTTCAGTTTCTTTATCTATCTAGTCATAGATTTATTTGTTCGTTTGTTTTGTTTGCTTGTTTATTTATCTATTATGCATTACAATTTTTACATCACATTTAGTCCAATGAAATTTTTTGGAACGGATCTCTGTGTGTGTGTGTGTGTGTGTGTGTGTGTGTGTGTGTGTGTGTGTGCGTGTGTGTACATGTGTGTCAGTGTGTTAATGTAATATTGTGTTGGTTCCGTTCATGTTAAAACTGTTTTATATATTTATTCATTTATCTATCCATTTATTTATTTATTTTGTTTATTTGTTTGTTTGCTTATTACAAGCGTTTCCTTTTTTCATTTATTCGGTTTTTTTTTATTATGATTTTTGTGCCTCCCCCCCCCCCCCCCCCCCCCCACCCCCTCACCCCCGAAAACAAAAGTTGATAAAAGAACAGCGAGATGCAGGCCTAAAGGCGTGCCCTTTTTACATGCCCTCAAAGCCCGATGCGCCCGGACGCAACACAAACGTTATAAACACTACTGCGCCCACACACACACACACACACACACACACACACTGCTGTAGGGCTTACAGCGTTCACTCTGAACACAACGGCGGTATTTTTAGCCGTACGCTGTAAACACTGTCTTCCGGCGTCAGAGAACTGTAGTCAAACACACTGGATCATCAATCCAAGCGAAATACGCGACCCCTCGCTTTTCCAAACCTGCAGTTCCAATGACTCTGTTATGAATACCCACACTAATTTGGACGAATCACTTTTAGTCTCAGTAGCGTCTACATCTGTAGAGAAATTCAAGCATTTTCTCATAAATAAAGCGATTTATCGCCTTTGTAGCAGTAGGGAGAGGAGGGGGGGGGGGGGGGGGGGGGCGCATTCAAGGGACACAAATCCATTATGATTTCTTTAACCTGCAAATCAAATTACCTCCCTTTTACGTACCCATCATCGTTTTTCTTTTAGCGTACATACATGGTATTTACAGCTCGAATGTCGTGTAATCGGCTTGGTCTGTAATAAAGGCGTTTTCGTATTTTGCAAAGACAGCCGTGTCTTCACTGCATGCTACAGTAGTTTGAAAAGCGTGAGCAGCTGAACGTCATTCTTCCTCCCTTCCATTTCCTATTCCCTATTTTTGTTGCCAATTCTAAGTTATCCTCCCTTCCATTTCCTATTCCTATTTTTGTTGCCAAATTCTAAGTTATCCTCCCTTCCATTTCCTATTCCTATTTTTTGTTGCCAAATTCTAAATTTATCTGTTGTGTCTGTTAATGTTGCCTTTTGGCGGCGTTTTGGTTGGCCTTGCTATATTCAGATAACCGAATAGTCATGAACCCTTAGGTATCGTTCTGTTCTCATCCAAGTGTGTTAGCCGCGCTGGGAACAAGATGAAGTGAACAGGATGTCTAAACTGTGGACATAATTGTAACATAGTAATCCAACTGTGTCTTAAACTATAGACATCAATTTTACTATGTTCATCCAGCTATGTCGGCTGAGCTATGAACACAATGAAACTTATCAGCGTGTCTAAGCTGTGGACGTAATCGTATCCTGGTCATCCCACTGTGTCTTAATCTGCTATTGACACAGTCGAGGACTGTTAGCTTCTTGATTTGCTGGGAAAGGACTACTGTACCAAATGCCGAGAAAACTATCAATGAAAAGAATGCGGGCATAAGTTTTCTAAATGATGGGGAACATAGTGAGAGCCTAGAGACACGGCACTCTCTCCAGATCTGTTTGTCTGCAAGCAAACTGTAACGGAGATGCATGCAAAAGTCAGTGGCAGCTTTTAGAATACAAAGTTTATCAACATTTTCTTTTTTCTTCTTTTTAAAAAAGGGTGAAAAGCCTTCGTTACTACAGCTGTCCATGCGAAAGGTCTATAGTAATTAGGAGTAACTGTTTTAACTTTTTTTTAAGGAACAGGGGAATTTATTTCTTATTTGAGGCATAATAGCACTTTGCTGTCTGAAAGAGGGTGATTGAAAATATCAGTGAAAGCGGGAGCAATCTGATATTATAAGCACAATGTCTAAGAACAGACGATTGTAATCCATCTGGTCCACTAAGTCTCTCAACATTCTGGTCCCTGGAAAGTTTCTGATCGTCTCTTTGATGCACTAAGAGCGGTTGACAGCATGTCCCTGTTGTATACGCATGGGGGGCTAAAGTAGATCCTTAACCCAACAACATCATTGATGCCTGAAACTAAGAGGGTGAAATAAACATGCTCTTAGCCACAGGCTGTTGAGGCTACCAGTGAACAAGAGAACACCGCATTAACTCCACTCCATAGCCTTCCGTCCGGAATCAACTTGTCCTTAAGGGTATCAGACCAACAGCACGTAAAAACCCATTATCTGTTATCGCTTATTTTTCGGTGCCTCTCTTGCACACTGTTATAGCACTGAGTTCGCAGTCAGACTGTGCGAGTTCAAATCCATGCTGACGCACAAAGCAAAATTGGCCTTCTCACGGGCCATCTTAACGTGTTATTCTGATGCCCTCAGTGTGGCGTCAGACAGATCCCCTCACCCCATTTTCCTGGAATGGCATTCCCGTCTGTCACTTCGTCATTGGTGAGTGTTGAGGCTGAACTTGAAGGTAACTGCATGTCCTCATTTTCTTTGAAAATGTAGCAGGCCAGACTCCACACCGTCCAGAGTAGGTCTGTATAAAGTCCATGATATGTCCCTGTTTGCTGCAAGAATATACCCCAGATATGAACTAACCTAGGCTACTTTATACCCGGGGTATATTTTGACCTAGGCCAGTTTATATCTTCTAGGCCACCCCCACCCCTCTTATTTCCCTGAAAATACACTGATATTTGAAGGGTGTGAATATTGGAAAGAAATGTAGCCTTAGGAAATAGGCTTGTTAAAACTGCAGGGGATTCTTTTTCACATGAAATTCACCCTGCCAATGAAATCATATTCGAAACAATGTACGTGTTTCTTGGGTGACATGATAATTACTTATTATAATTGTAAAATAACGTACTGAAAAATCTGGATGTGGAACACCAGTTGTAACTGATGTTGTGTTTGACTGTGAAGTTTATTCTTCAAGACCTCAAGTTGCTTTGATTGCCTCTGATGAGCATATGCTTTGAATAATTTTAAGGCTATGTCAAAGTGTATTAAAAAAATAAGAAAGAAAGGAGAAGAAAAAACAGGAATGAAAAGGAGAGTATTGAGGGAGTCCATACTGAAAAGTAAATGAACAACAGCAGAAGGGAAGGGAAATGGGTAAATATATATTGCATGAGCCCATGTACAAACGCGCACGCATGCACGCGCGCGCGCGCACACACACATACACACGAGCGTGCACAAACACACGCGCGCGCGCGCGCGCGGGCACGCACACACTCACGCCCACTCACACATACACACACAGAGGAAATGATAGTTCAACAATTTTTTTTACAGTTTTGGACAACATTAAAACACACTCTGATTGAAACAGTAACTGAAAGTAGAGAAATGAAATGATCTCATTCTCAGTCAACAAAAGCATAAAAAGTGATATCCTGAAGCATAAAAAAGTGACAAACATAACCCCATCAGTCACAGACGGGTTAACTTTACAAATACCGATTTCAGAATCATCACGTAGGCACTAACAATTACACTCAAGAAACTCGTTTAAAACTATTGTAAATGAAGACCAAGTCAGTTTTCATAGAAATCATAATATTGCCTCCCACTTGAGACTGCTTAATGACATTACACACCACGTGAGCAATACAGAGGCAATATATGCGTAAGAATTTCCTAAGACATTGATACATTCAGCTTGAGGCCACATATATATCAGCCAAACATCCATGTGGATGGAAAACAAACAAAAAAAACCCCTGTGTTTGGCATGAGGGATGGAGGTTAAATTGTTTCCCCAAAGAGTTCCATCGAGAATGATAGCTCATCTGCTTACTTTTTGTAATAGCAGTACAGTAACTTGCAATTGAAAGAAGGCAAAATCTAAATACCAAAGGGGTTAAAATCAAACAAGACGCCTGGTGGTATGGTCTTTGGCTAGAGAGTTTTGGTGGTTTTTATAGCTATGTGCATGATACAGGAGAGTGATCACTTACGCTTTTCGAGCTAAGGACATTTATATTAGTGACTAAAGACTTCTTGTTTGTGTAGATGTGGTCAGTACTGTAGACGAGGAGTGGGTTACTCTGTTTGCAGTGTAGACAAGCTGATGCAGGCCCAACAATGCAGCGGTTCATTTCCAGGCTGTACTGTCCGTCATCTCGTACGGCTGTGCAACTTGGTGCAGCACCAAAGTTCACCGAAGTATAACACTGCAGGAAGACCAGTCAAGAACGGAGAACTCGATGCCTTCGAATGCAAATGCATACCTGGGTACCAGATGAAACGAATTCATTACAAACGAGGTAGTCAGAAGTCGTCCAGACAATTGCCAGTGTCAATCACAGCTAAGCGTCGTCTGAGCTGGCTGGGGTACGCAGCACGTCTTCCAACCGACAGACTCTCAAGCCCCGAGTCCTTCAATGGAACCCTCAGGGCCGGAGGCCGAAGTGACGTCCCAAGACGAACTGGCACCAGAGATCACCAGGGAGCTCCAGATGGTGAACAGCTCGTGGGGCGGCGCACTTTGGTTGGCGTTGTCCAGACCCACTGCCTGAAGCGTCGCACGATGGGGGAGCATCCATTCCAAAACACGAGCAAGTCTCCGGGCTGTGTCCTCCTGTCCTTCTTTATACAGACCTATACCTTTGTTTCGGATTCACTTTTTCATTCCTTGTGCGGTTTTTCTTGTCCGTCTTCTTCTTTTGTTGCGATTTCCGTGTTCTTCATCAAGGTGTTCTTGCTCCCCTTTTTCCTGTTGAGCTGTTTCGTTGTTGTCTGTATGTGGCCGTTCTTGTTCGTCCCTTGTGAAAGCTGTCTCGTAATCCTGCGACAGAAAGGTGCTTGTACTGATCACATGGTCCATCGTGACTAAACTCGACTGTTGATGACTTAACTCTCTCTCTCTCTCTCTCTCTCTCTCTCTCTGATGTAATTCTCTCTCTCTCTCTCTGATGTAATTGCCCCACTGTCTTAGCTTATACTCAAAGAATTTTGTAGGACATGCACAAACATATTCTCGCACTGACCGACGCCTGGAGTGAATCGCGAGCGCGTGCACGGGCGTACACACACACACACACACACACACACACACACCTCTCTCTCTCTCTCTCTCTCTCTCTCTCTCTCTCTCTCTCTCTCTCTCTCTCTCTCTCGCGCGCGCGCGCACACACACACTCCCTCGTGTGTCCCCCATGCCTCTCTCAAATCTTGCATCACAAACGCACATACAGACCCCCCCCCCACCCCCCTCCTCTCTGTCTGTCTGTCTGTCTCTCTCTGTCTCTCTCTCTCTCTCTCTTGTTGAGAGAGAAGGGTTTTCATTAAGATAACACACGCGGTCGAATAGAAACTAAGGCGCCTTCCAGAGCGAGAAGTTCAATGAAATCTTGTAGACCAGACCGAGAGATAGAGGGAAGGTCAGCTTGGCTCGGCCTACCTGATAATGATCTGCGGGTAAGTTTTCACTATCGTCTGGGTGGAGCTGAACGCCGATGTTCCACTCCGCACCTGCTTCCAGATCGCCCCGCTTTGGCACTCGCAATGGCGGTGGCATCTGTCCGTTGTGGAGGGTCAGCCACATGTCTGGGTTCTACACACACACACACACACACACACACACACACACACACACACACACACACACACACACACACACACACACACACACACACACACACACACACACACTGACTGACTGACTGAAACCAATTTATTGTCAGATTAACTCAAGATTGTACTGAGTAAAACACACACACACACACACACACACACACAGAGAGAGAGAGAGAGAGAGAGAGACGAGAGAGAGAGAGAGAGAGAGAGAGAGAGAGAGAGAGAGAGAGAGAGAGATTTTGAAATCGATTCGGCACTTTCTTATACTATTCTTGGTGTGGAAGTGTTAGAACTGATTTGCTAAATGATTTACTTTTTTCATTGATACCAAGAACGACTAGCCTGTTAATAACTTTAACGATTTTTCGTTTTTCCTTATTAAAGTAATGGAACTTACAAGCCTTGAACGCTGATCAATATAACACTCAATGAGAAGTCTGCGAATTTTGAAACATTCTCTGTGCTTTTGTTTCTCCATGGGTACAAACCCAAAATTTTGTAATAAGCTCATTTTCTGTCCCTTGGGGATTAATTTTCAATTATCATTGTTTAATGTGAGATCACACAACGAAACTTTATATAGATTAACGTGTCTAGCACTTTCTCAGAACGGATAACAGTACACGAATCGTTCAATATGACCTATTTTTTCTAGTACTTTTAACATGCCGTTGAAACACTCTCAGAAAATTCAAAGAGGAAACGATTCTACCACGTGTATCATTGGTCTTTTTATTCAGGTAACTACAGGATCACCGATTCGAATGATACTGAAGATAAAGGCGTCAACCCCAAGTGTTGCAGATTTATAGCGTTCAATTCTGTTGCAACCGGCCATTCACGGCAAAAAAAAAATACATTTCCGGTTCTTTAGTTAGAATATCGTTTTGCAGTGCAAGAGAGCCAGGGTCTGTTTTGACTAAAGAAAAGAGCCGTAGATATTGTCTTTTCATTTTGTCTCCCACAAAGCGACGTCTTTAGGCACTCTACTCTACACTTATGAGAGAAGTGTTCACTTTACTTCGTTGTTCCATAGTATTTTTGAATGTGACTTACGATGATATACTTAACGAATTCAGTTTCTCCTATACAACAAATGCCGGAAGCAATACTAATTAACTCCCTGTTGGGTTAAAATCAAGCCTTGAACGTGTGTAATATGGTGGAAGGGATGGTTGGTTGTGAGTGTATGTTTAGTAGGTCTGCCGCCTACAGCGGAAGAAATGGCTCTCTTTCACTTTTGTCAACATGTGAACTTGAATAAATATTAAACAAAATATTAGCGATCCGCCATAAAAAAAAAAGTGGGCAAACAAATCACAAGACAGAACACGACGCGTTCTTCAGGAAAGATACAAAAGAATTATCACAACGAAAATTAACGAGCAAACACTTATCTTACATTACTTTAGATTTCCGCCCGTAGTCATCTCACTTTGCAACTAAATCTGAATAAATGTTTAATGAAAACGAAACAAGAATAGAACTTGGATTTCCGCCCGTAGTCATATCACTTTGCAACTAAATCTGAATAAATGTTTAATGAAAACGAAACAAGAATAGAAATAGTTTTCCAAGTGTGTTGAAAAGCCATTCATCATATTTTTTAGTCGTTTCACCGATACAAAAGAGAGAGAACCATACAAAATGTGATATATTCCTGTTCCCTATTCAACAGTCTGACCCTTACAATTCTACAGTTCTGAATAAACAGTGGGATCGTAACATCTTTCTTATTCTTCTATATCCACCGATCCCTTCCTTTTAGAAGTGTCCTCGGTCCTCGATAGGAGTGAAGAAGCATGGTGTGTGTGTGTGTGTGGGGGGGGGGGGGGGGGGGGGGGGACTTACTAACTGGCCTTTTACCCGCTGTCCCAAATACAAGCGAGCCGTTCATCCGTCTTACGCATAAGATGCCTACAGTACGGGGTGGTTACCTTATTCAGTGGCCTTACCTTTAAAATGCCCCTGGTCTTGAAGAGTGTGTGGTTCCTGACAGCTGTCTCCAAGGATCCCAGTCGTTTGCCAGGATCCTGGATGAGGAGATCCCAAATGAATTTTTTGATACTACGGGAGAATACTCCGTATCTGAACTTGACCAGCCCGCGATCCATTTTGAAACCTTTGATCTTCCTGAAACGAGAAGAAATGAGATGAAAATTATTCGAAAATAAAACAGTGTAGGTTTTTATATATCTATGAGAAAAAAAAAAAATGTAATCATACTGCTTAGAGTTAAAATATAACGTCGACTACTACAAAGAAAAACAAAAACAACAAAGAAAACCGTAAAACAGCATTTGGCAGGCAAGAAACACATACTTTTTATAGCTCACCCCCAGTGTTGAAAATACCAATTGAAAACAACACTGACAATAAACACCGTCCAAGTCATCTGTTAATACAAACAGTCAAAATCGTAAGAAGACAACACTGTTATTATTTTTTTTAAGTCAGCACTGCCAATAAAACCCGTCAAAATCATCATCTGAAATGAAGACAGTGAAAACCATCGGCTTTGGAAGTAACCATCGCTTTGATTTGGGAAAATCGGTGATTTTATGTCATGATTGTCATATCTATTGACAAATACAAACAATACAAATCAAACTGTAATTCAGAAAAAAAAAAAAAAAAACTGGACTACAGCTGTTAACGATGTGAATAATAATAATCAGAGACAGACAGACAGAGAGAGAGACATACTTACATACATACATACATACACCTGTATATTGATATAAGAGAGAGAAGGAGAGAGAAAGAATATACATACATGTGCATATTGAGAGAGAGAGAGAGAGAGAGAGAGAGAGAGAGAGAGAGAGAGAGAGCACGCCGCGGGGAAAAAAGCACACATACAATTGTCCGTAAATAAAACCATAATTTAGCAAAGTCAAGATCACAACAGAAAAAAAAGGGGGGTGGGGGATGTGGGGGGGGGGGGGGGGGAGAAGAAGAAAAAGAGGGCGTTTTTTTTAGCGTTATTATGCAAAAACCAAACCCATCTCTAGAAGCGCAAGGGGGGGGGCCCACGAAGTTTAGTCTGAAAACAGAACCATTTGTATAGCCTGTCCGGAGCCGACTTTTGTTCCATTGGTAGGACCCTTCAGAAAAACACGGCTTGCTGTGTGATCCGCCCTTGGTATCAGTTACACCACCAAAGACAAAATATAATTTCTCTCTCTCTCTCTCTCTCTCTCTCTCTCTCTCTCTCTCTCTCTCTCTCTCTCACGTGTGAGTGTGTGTGTGTGTGTGTGTGTGTGTGTGTGTGTGTGTGTGTGTCTAGACAGAGAGCGAGAGCAGTTTCTTCTCGTTTTACTTTTCTACCCTTCGCTGGCCGCTTTGAGGTGCCGGTGGATTCTGTTTTTAATTTTTTTTTTAAACCTTTGGTGGTTAGAATACCACAAAATTATAGAATGTGGTAAATCTCCATTTGATTCCAAGGGAATACTTATACATTGAACCGTGTCTCACTGATGATTCCGAATCAGCGGAAGAAAGGCGTGTGAGCAAGCGATATGAATGTTCCTTTTCTAGGTGAACTACACTAGTCCCCTTATGCTGCTCCTGAGGACCTTATCTTTATAATGTACCACCCTAATTTTTCATACCATTTCTTTCTCTTTTCTTTCTCTTACAACCTCTCTCCTCTTCCCTGCTTTTTTTTTGGTGTCAATCTTGTCTAGTCATTATTGTAACGACGGGGGAATTGTTACTCTGCACTTGCTTTTCCTCCACTGCTAAACTGTTCGACATATTCATGGTTGGATCAGTCAGTGGGAGATCCAAGCAAAGGCTGATCTGCACAACTCCTAGTTGCTGTCGGTACTTATGTGACTGACGGTGCTTAGGGTATTGAACTGTAGAGCTGACCACTCTGACTGTTCACACCTTTTGGCCTCCTTCGCATCCTTAACTCAAGTGGATCCTCAAGCACAGGTTAAAAGATTTCCCCGACAAATAATACCCTTGACATATACTGGTTTCAAGCTTTCGGCATCTTATTTCTTAACACGCTTTCTTCTCTTTTGACTTTTCTACCTTTCACTGGCTACACTGGGGTGCCAATGGATTGTAATTGTGAACCCTTGGTGGTGAGAATACCACAGAGTTACAGACTGTAGTATTATCTCCATTTGATACCAGCAGAACACCCACACAATCAGCCGAGTCTCACTGATAAGTTCGAATCAGGGACGAAAGGTCTCTGAGCAGGTGACGTGAATGGTTCTCTTCTTAAGATGGACAGCAACGGGTCTCGTAAACTGCTAGGGAATTTTTCAGATTCTACACCGTTATTATTCGCTCCCGTTTTCTTCTTCTCACCCGCTTCCTTCTTTTTCTTTCTTTTATCACGTCATTATTGTAGTGACTGGGGAATCGTTAGCCTGCACTCGTATACTAGTTTGTTATATACTTACCTAACATTCCAACAAAGAAACAAATACTAGTTTGTTATATACTTACCTAACATTCCAACAAAGAAACAAACAACAATCACAAAAAACAACGATCATGTCAATTCATTTTTTTTTTACCAGGTAAAGTCTTATATGTGTGTCCTGTGTGAAAGAAAAGATATGCTATACGAGACAGAAATCAAAATGGAACGATCAAGCACACATGCACCACCACGAACATATTTTCAATCAAAAGTCTTACAATTCCAACAACTGCAAATATGCCTCGTCCCTGTGGTGAAGGTCCCACGTCCAGTGGGTTGTGTTTGTGAACCAACTCGAGCAGGGACACACCCAGGGCCCACCAGTCTACCGTCTGAAAAGATAAACCCACCTTTACTCTTGACAGTCTGTAACGAGTAGCCTCACCTGTGCTGCACAGTCACCGCTCCACTTTCGTCATTTTACCTACAACCCGTTTTCATTGTTTGCTCATGTGCTGCGATCCTTACTCAGTTCTTTGTCATTGAACACTGCACTGAAAATCCTCATGGAAGAAATGTGTATGTGTGTGTGTGTGTGTGTGTGTGTGTGTGTGTGTGTGTGTGTACATACATATACATTCAAACATACATATATATATATATATATATATATATATATATATATATATATATTTATATATAGAGAGAGAGAGAATACAAAGTGTAAAGTAATGATCCATCAATGCGTGATACAAAACACTTAAGTGTTGACTGCGATCTGCTTGATTAATACAAACCAGTTACACATTGGCTGTAACCTGGATAGTACCGACACGCACAAAGTGTAACTCGTGCTTCCATGGAGAGACAATTTAAACGTTCACAGCTCCAGACAAGTATCGTTCACAATATGAGCCCACCTAGCACGATTCGAATGTACACAAAAAGCACACAAATGCCGCTCAGCTAAGCCTATTCACCCAGCACAAATACAGCGAAAAGGCACACAGCAGAAACAAGGAAACACACTCGTATAATTATAGGTGCTCCAAGCTTGCCCATTCATCCTCAACCTTAAAATGCATACAACACCACCATCACCAACAACATCATCATCATCAACAACAACTACCAGCGGAATTAATTCACACAAATTGACGTGAAGTATACCAGGGGAGTATACATCAGCAACAACGAACGGAATTAACACAAATTAACGATACAGGACACCACACAGGAACGACGATCAATGGAATTGATTAAAAGAAACGAACGTGAAGAATCACAGAAAAGTACATAGCAAAAACAACCCAACCGAATTACTTCACACAAATTTACGGTCACAGAAGAGCATACCGCTACAACAACCAATGGATTTAACTCGCCCAAATTATCATCAAGGATAACGGATCACACAGCATCGACATCCTACGACATCCTACAGAATTAACACAAAATTAAAGTGAAGGGTAACAGGAGATCAGGCAGCAACAGCAACCAATGGAATTAATTAAAAGAAACAAACGTGCAGAATCACAGGAAAGTGCATAGCAACAACAACTAGCCGAACTACTTCACACAATTATCATGAAGGATAACAGGAGAGAACACAGCAACGACGAACAACGGAATCAATCAACACAAATCAACGGTAACAGGACAGCATGCAGCTGCAACAACCAACGGAATCAACCAACACAGATTAACGGTAACAGGACAGCATGCAGCTGCAACAACCAACAACCAATTAACTAACACAAACTAAGATGAAGGATAACAGGAGAGTATTGTTATGTAATTTTTTCACAATACATATTCGCCACAAATCTAATCATTTGTTTTGAAAAATTTTACTTGTTCTTTATGACTTTTCCCAGTGACATATTTATCAAAAATGTTATTTGTCTATTTTGCTTTTTTTTTTTTTTGGCCACTTTTTGTTCTGTGCGGCGGATAAATTTGTCGAATTTTTAGTTCTGTTTTGCATTTTGTGTTTAAAGACGCATTACTTTGCACTTTGTATTGTGGGTTTATATTACGAGACAAACTCATTGAAGTTTTGTAAACAAAATGAAGAAGCGTGTGAGGTAGGAGCTCTCTCTCTCTCTCTCTCTCTCTCTCTCTCTCTCTCTCTCTCTCTCTGCGTGCCTACGTGCGTTTGTGTGTGAGAAGTTACAGATGCGAACACTTATTACTGATTGTTTCCAACTCCTTATCGTCCTCACCTCCACTCCCGTCACTCTCAGTCTCTGTTTGTATGCCTCCATCTCTATCTGTCAGACTGTGCTTGTGTCTGTCTGACTGTCGGCCTGTCTGTCTGTCCCCCCCCCCCCCCCCTCTCTCTCTCTCTCTCTGTCTGCCTGCCCCCCCCCCCCCCCCCCCCCCCTGCCTGCCCCCCCCCCCCCCCCCCCCCCCCCCCTCTCTCTCTCTCTCTCTCTCTCTCTCTAAGAACCAGTGACCTGTTGCAGCTGAACAATCACCTGATCATAGAGCAGAGGCTTTCGGAAAAGCTCCGGGGCCCAGTATGCGGGAGTTCCACTTCTCAAGTGCTTCTTGTTGTCCTCTGCACAGGCATCGTAGAGGGCCGCTCCAAAATCACTCAATCGACAGTGACCTTTGGCGTCAAATATGATATTGGAAGGCTTGATATCTCTGTGAATAATGGATTTCTGAAAAAAAAAAATCCAAACAATCTTTTTGTTTGTTTGTTTTCTCTGCAGCTTTGCAGTCAATGTCTGTCAGACGCTAGGTGTAGTGCAGGTAAATTTCAAACATTTCCGCTCCATGCGTCTTCCCAGAGAGTCAACGTGGTCATTGTAACTTCAGAATTCCCATACAGACCCCCAATGCAACTGATGTGAGTCAACGTCAGTTGTATGCAATAAAGGGAACACAACCCCCACGTTAATATTCAAATTTTCGTTTATACTAAGAAATAGATTTTCAAAAGATTTAAGATGAATGCGAAACAGGAAAGCTGAACAAAATTTGTGTGACGTTGATCCAAATTCGATAATGTTTATTTGTTCGTTTGCTTGATTGTTTGTTAATTTGCTTGTTTGTTTACTGCTTTTGACAAGGGCTTGCTGGTTTGTGTGTTCTCACCCTGTGGAGGAAGAAAAGGGCCTCAGCTATCTCTGCCGCCAGCACTGCGAACTGGGGGCCACTGAAATGGGTCCCGAGCCGTATGTGACTGTACAGGCATCCACGGCTGTAATACTCTGTGAGCACATTGAACAGCGTAATTGTAATCAATCATATCACCAGTTTGCAGCCTCTCATCACACACACACACACACACACACACACACACACACACACACACAGCGAGAAAGCGAGAGCGAGAGACAGCAAGACAGCCAGCCAGCCCAGCCAGAAAGTATGTATGTGTGTGTGTGTGTGTGTGTGTGTGTGTGTGTGTGTGTGTGTGTGTGTGCGCGCGCGCGCGCGCGTGCGTGTGTGTGTGTGTGTGCGCGCGCGCGCGCGCGTGTGTGTGCTTGCGTGTGTGCATGTGTGTGTGTTTGGGTTATTAAATAGTAGATCTGACCACTCCGTTGACACCTTGTTACCTCCATTAAACCCTTCATGGATGCTCAAGCGTATGCTCAAAGACTGTCCCCTACATTTTATACTGCTTATATTATCATTTTAGATTTTTACGCGAGAATACCACAGATTTATACACTATGGCATGTCTCCACTTGATGCGAAGGGAAGACAATCAGCGTGCCTCCCTGACGAGTCCGATCCAGCAGACGAAAGATCTTGGAGCAGGCGATACGAATTGGTCTGTCTTCTAGAATTGATTACAGTGTGTCCTGTATGTTGCTAGTGGAGATTTTTTTGTGTATAATGTATATCCCCAATTGTCAGTTGTCATGTTCTTGTTTCACCCATCCTCCCCGTTCCTCTTCTTTTTAAATATTTTCGAAATCGTTTGCGTAATGATACAGGAACCATGAGCCTGTACTAAATTATTATTAGCCTGCACACTGTTTTTCTCCTCACTACAAAAGTGTTCAATATTTATGTTTTAACTTAGTTTCTAATTAATAAGGCAGTTTTTTTACTTTAGTCATAACAAATAGCATAGTTCTATGTTCGGTTGACATGAAATGTGAACAAAGACATCTGAGTGAAAGAAAGTCACCAACATTAACCTTCCGTCGAATTAACGCCGATAAAAGAAAGCCTCATTCTGCCACGTTAAAGGGGATAGGAACCATCATTAGTAAATCCATAGTACATTTAATGGGGACCGCGGATTAACATTTCATTCTGGTCAAAAAGACGGAATATAGGAGGTAAAAAGTCCAAACTGTAAGAGTATAGTGATTTTTGAGTCATCTCTGCCAGAAGATGTGTGGTTTTACGCAGTTGGTTACCGTTCTGTTATCAGTTAAGCCCTAAGATCACATAAGATCAGATCATTAATCTTTCCATAACTACGGACAACTTCTGTAAAGTCAATGATCGTTCCAAAGGCCCTCGCTCTCTCTAACCCTCCCACAAAATATTTATGTTGATGGGTGAGGTCGTTAAAACTGAAACACCATTCGCGACTTAGATCTTCCTGTCATCAGACATAGAAAGAAGCCAGTGGTGTGGTCGTTAAAACTGAAACAACATTCACGATGTAGGCCTACCTGCCACCTGGTACAGAAGTGAGCCAGGGGTGTGGTGGTTAAAATTGAAAAACAACATTCACGATGTAGGCCTACCTGTCACTTGGTATAGAATGAGCCAGTAGTGTGATCGTTAATGAAACTGAAACAACATCCACGATGTAGACTCACCTGTCACACCTGATACAAAAAGGAGCTAGTCTGAAAGCTGGCCAGCATCTGGAGGCAGAAAGGCCCGTTCTTCACGTCTCGAAGGATCCGAAGTTCCAGCATCGCGCGTCTCTCCAAGACCTTGTCCTTTGACTGCTGTTTGAGGGCCACCAGCTTCTGATCTTCCTGCCTCGTGTGCTTCACCAGCACGACTTTGCCAAAGGCTGTAGAGCACAGTGCACACACACACACACAGGGTGAGATTTTGAACTTCCAGCGAGTATCACGTGCATATACAATTCTGTCAACAGGCGGAGTTCGTATGCGCATTGTTACTCTATTTGTCGTTCATGAGTACATGCCTCGGCTGTTACTCTACTGGCTGACATAATTAAACGTTTTCATATTATGCATGACCAATTCTTTTCATAAGTAGATACCAACTGTTATTTCAACAAGCAAGCTGAAAGGCTAATTAATGACTAACTAGCCAAGCAATTATCAATCTAATCCAACAAATATATAGAATTTTTTAAAAAGTCAAAGATCAAAATCACAACAAACAAACAATAAAAGATAAATCATCAGTTGAGAAACAAATAAATAAAATGAACAAATACTAACTAGCTAGCTAACCAGCTAACTAACGAACGAACTAGAACAGATTCGGTCATTCTTAGCCAGATCAGTCGTACTTACCTCCCTGTCCCAGTCCCTTGTACATACTGGAAATCCTTCACAGTAATTTGAGCAGGTTCGCGCCTGAAACGGAAACAGAAAGGCACAATAACATCAACAGAAAAGAAGTCTTAAAAGGATGTTGCACGAATGCATCCCAGGTTCTTGCTGAGGCTCTTCAATAATTAAGCGGCATCTTTTCACACAAGCATGAACACGCCGTGGGGGAAAATGTATAATTGATATCAAGATCAAGATATGAAGCGGTTAAAAGTTACACATCTACTGTATTTTATTCGAACGTTAGGGAGGGGAGGGAAGGGGAGGGGGAAGAGCGGAGGAAGGAAGAGGTGGAAGAGGGCGAGGGGGTATCTGCGATAGTGAGGTTCGAACTAGCTTCATTCGGCAGGGAAGCGGATACTTAAAATAGCATTCAACAACCCTTTTGCGCCCAATGTGAGGAGAAAAGTGATTCGTCATTCTTCGTTGTCATTGTCTTGAATGCTGTTTATTTCCGTAAAGAAGACCCCAAAAGTCTGAACGCATCAGGTTTGTCATGTAATTTGTCTGTTTCTTTCGTTCGGCGGCAGTAATTTTTCTTTCAAGTTTGTTTTTAGAGATGGGTTAACCAGACCACAAAATATGGTGACCACACTACACAGTCAGCCGGACATCTCGATCCAGAACGGGTTAATTTGAACGACCATCAACGACTGGGCGAACATCAACATGAAGTCAGCTGTTTGTGTCAGTGAAAAACACGCCATCCTGGTGACGTGCGTTTCTTTGTAGTTGCATCAGTATGATGACATGCCCTGATCGAAAGACTTCATCGTTTTCTTTGTTTAGACATCATCATTTAAAGATTCGCGTCGCTGGATTCTTTGTAGCGTGACAAGCCATATACAATGATTTAGTTGTAACGTGACAAGCTACATATAATGATTTAGTTTTTTTCTTTGTGTGACACACCATACGTAATGACCGAGTTGTCTTTTTTTTTAACATACCTCATAGGACTTTACGCTCTCGTTACTATTTCTTTACTCTGTGAGTGGAATACACCATACCCAACTTGGGCCTTTGATGTGTGACATACTGCTCATGATGTGGTTAGGTATTTTTGTTGCATGGCCCATATGAATCAGTCTGTTTAAACAGTGATTTATCACACACTGCTGAGTTCTTTCTTGGTTATTGGGTATCCCACACGTTCATGATGATTCAACAGTTCTGTAGGGGGCATGCCACATGTAGGTTTAATAAGCTGGGGATTCTTGTTCCGTATTCCTGACATTGATAAACAATGGATAAAAAATGAAATAAAAACCTTTTCTATTTTCACATTTCGTGGTGTGGTTTTCTTTTTATAATCATTATAATGGTCTATTCATTTGCTTTCCCTTTCTTTAAAAGTATCTGTACAAAGCCTCACGCACCCATGGTGTGATTTTTTTTTTTTATTCGTGTGTGTGTGTGTGTGTGTGTGTGTGTGTGTGTGTGTGTGTGTGTGTGGTGACCTTACGGTACTATGGTATTTTAAGTTCGTTGCTGTTGTTTACTTTTCTTTTTTTTTACTCGCATGTTGAAAAGTCACTTTGTGAATTTAATGATACAGTTTTGATTGCCCGTCTGTGTGTGTGGGTGAGTGCGTGCGCGCATGTGCGCATGTGCGCGCGCGCGCGCGCGCGCGCGTGTGTGTGTGTGTGTGTGTGTGTTTGGTGTGTGCATGTGTGTGCGCGCGCACGCCCGCGTCGGTGGTAAACTGCAACGTTAGAATTGTCTCAGTAAGCACAGGCATAATAGCCATCAAAAACTCGCAGAGTGATGGACAGTGTAATAATAGCCATCAAAACTGGCAGAGTGATAGACATTGTAATAATAGCCATCAAAATTGGCAGACTGATGGACATTACAATAACAGCCATCAAAATTGGCAGACTGATGGACATTGTAATAATAGCCATCAAAACTGGCAGAGTGATAGACATTGTAATAATAACCATCGAAACTGGCAGAGTGATGGACATTGTAATAATAGCCATCAAATTCGCAGAGTGATGAACACTGTAACGATCTTTCTAATCATTCTCTTCGTGAGGATGTCACTGGTTCACAACGTCCGCAAATCTACGGAAAAGAAATATGATTAGGCATACAAAGTAAAACTCAATAAAGCTGATTACCCCTAACTCTTCTTTGGCGGGGATGCCATGATGTCGGTTGGTTGGTTGCTAAAAAAAAAGTTTGTTTTAGAAATGTATGGCATCTTGAAAGAAGCGCTGGTACCAGAGAAGATCGATTCTGCAAAAATACTGCACATAACTGTGCCGCATTTATACCAACAACATAATCAGCTGATCGGCGTGGAAACAAACTTGTAGAACTGGAAGTGCTTGATAGGCCTACGTAGTATCGTACTGGAAGGTGATAAGCTTAACTGGCGTTCGTGCGCAGGCTACTAATAAACCCTATACAAATTAACAGAAGTGAAAACGCCTGGCTTTCCTTGTAGGAGTCCATTAATGAATACAATACAAACTTTAAAGGTCTACAATGACCAGTCGAAGGAGATGACAGCTTTAGTTATATTTTGATTAGATACTCCAATCTAATTCACGTTTGCACAGACACGATCAGCGAACTGAGAAAGATTGTTTTGACCTTTTCCGTGTGACTCTCCATGTCGTTAGTGCAGTGAGGAACGGGAAAACAAACGGAGAACAATGGAAAGGGCGACACGTGTGTGCGTGTCTTTGTGCGTGTGTTTGAACATGATGTCTCCACTTATGATGCGGATGAAGGCTGGTATCGTGAGGCAACAGTCTTCAGCGCTGGAAATCAGATTAAATAATCGGCGTTTGTCAACATGCCCATTCAGTTCAGCTGAGGTATGACAACAGCGCTCAAAACCCATACACACGGCTCCACGATGTGCCTTTCGCCCGACCTTTGCCCCCCCCCCCCCCCCCCCCCCCCCCCCCCCCCTTCCTGTTCTGTGATTGCGTCAGCACGGTCGTACTGAAATCGCGTTCGTTTCACTAGCAGACGAAGAAAGGGAAAGCAGCTGACTGACCAACAGTGTGGCCCAGGCCATTATGTTCACTTCTGACGGTGTGCGGGCAAAACCCGCTTGGGCAAAATGCGCATGGACAAAGCACGCGCTGGCAAAAATGCGCCAAAGACATAATAAGCAACACATGCTACACGCATTGGGAGAGGACTGGTCCCTAGTTATCCAAATCAAATTCGACTTTAATTAAAAACAGATCCAGAGGTAAGTGCCGTGTCCAGGAGATAATTAAGCCAGTGGACTTGACCGTGTTCATTAAAAGAAATGTGCCGAGCAAGAAATGACTGTCCAAATAAATGATAGTACAATGTTGACAATGTTGCAGTTTGAGAGGTCAGTACTTGTGTTTGTCCAAACTGTTTCATTGTGTCAATGTAGGAAAGATAATGCTCCCACTGCTGATATATACAAGTCAGCGTTTACGCAGGATAAACGGGACTTGCGTAAAAAAAAATAATAAAAAAAACGTGAAGACAAAATCTATAAAAAAAAAAAAAAATTACTGCAAAAATATAAGAAAAAATACAAAGGAAAGAAAGAAGAAAAGCAAAGCACGCGAACTTATCTTTTTATTCTGATGGAAAAGACCTTCCACGTCATTAACATGTTGTTGACATGATGACCAGACCGACTCAATGGCTGCGCTAATCACCCCAGTATCGTAATCGCCCGATGTCTCCTAACCCACCCTCACTCTCCCCACCCTTCCCCCGCAAAGCCCTCTCCACCCACCCACCTACTCCACCCGCTAACTAACTCCCTTTCCTCCTCTTTGCCCTACCTCTCTCCGTCTCCTAACCCCCCCCCCCTTCCCACAAAGCCTTCTCCACCCACCCACTCCACCCGCTGACTCCTTGTCCCACTTCTCACTCTCCTCTTTGCCCTACTGCCCTCCTCTCCTTCCTCGCTTTTCCCCTCTTCTCTCCCCACCACCTACCGCAACCTGCTATGCTCACACCCTCCCCCCCTCCTTCTTTCTGTTGTCCTCCTACTTCCTCCCCCTCCTACCTTCCTTCCATCCTCCTTTCTCCGCGCTATACTACCCTAGTCCCCTTGCTTTGTTTAGGGTGCCCCTTCCCCCCCCCCCCCCCCCCACCTCCCAGTCCCCCCCCCCCCCCCCCCCCCCCCCCCCCCCGAACCCCCCCCCCCCCCCCGACTATTCCGCACATTGAAGGAGTCACTACTACATGGCTCCCACACGGCCCCGGACAGGTCGGTGGGCTACAAAGGGACGTGGACATAGTACACAATTCACCCGGATTGCCTTCAGGTTCGTGGTGATCCAGCTGTGTCATTGTCACTGGGTGTACGTCAGCGCTGAGCCACCCCTTCCCACACACCTGTTCCCTCTTGTTTACCTCAGTCCGTAGAACTGTTAACGCAGTCTGTGGCTATACATAGGCCATTCATTTTCAGCTGCAAAGTGAGGTGACTTCTGGCGGAAATCTAAACAATATACATTTTTTAAAAAAGTGTTACTGTTCCCTGCCTCGTTTATTGTTTACTGTTCCCTGCCTCATTTCATCTCCAATTTCAAAATATCTGACTTTTTTTTTGCTTTCTTTCTTTCTTCCTTTTGACATTACCCCCCCCCCCCCCCCCCCCCCCCCCCCCCCCCCCCCCCATTTTTTTTTTTTTCGCTTGTTTTGTTATCTGGGTCACACTAGTGCACTGGTGTTCACCTGAAAAAAGAAGTTCATGAAAAATTTAAAAAAAAAAAAAAAAAACAACGAAATCCGAGGAAGCCTGAATGTGTTTATTCTTGGGTTGCGGAAAACAACCGACTGTTTGGAAAGAACAGGAGCAAAAATTAGAATGGAGGAAACTCTTGTAACAACGCGTTTTCGGGAAAAGCTTATGTGACCCTTACCCCTTAGCCCTACTCCCAGTCCGAATAAGAGATGAAAAGAGACTTGCAAAACAAAACTCATAAACAAGAAAAAGGGCGGCCATCCTCAGCGTCAGTCAGCAAAACGAATTTCAACATGATATACAATGAATTGTGCAGCTAAAGTCACATCCAAACAGGTCAGTGTTTATGATTAGGAACGGAAGAAGCAGACAACGAAGGAGTCAAGCTATAGCATTGTATGCTTTCTGCCCACCCAGGGTGTGCCTGTACACTGTACAGTGTACCACACGCATGCGCACCTGTAGGCTTGAGGCAACTGGGTCCCGTGTTTCTTTGTTGTTCACTTATGATCAGTCATCAACGCACTCTCCTGGAAGCGGTCATTTTCAGTGCGACAAAGCTTTGACTTGGCAAGGCTAACAGAACTCATGTTACACAGAAATGATAACGCTCACTCACAACTCGCCACAATGTGGCAAAAAAATTCAGATTTGCAGTCGAACGCGCCAGTGTGTGCACATTTTAAAAGGGATGCGTGGAACGTGGTCAAACAGATGTCGCACATACCAAACGTGACTTTGCAAATAAGGCAGAGTAAGACAGAATAGCTTTCCGATTTTTCATGCTATACCCGAGTATCTTATTCGATAGTTCAGACTCGTCAAACTCGGATCTGAACACTCTTTTTTCATATTCGTATGATACAAAAATGACACTATAGACTATTCAGAATCTGAACTATCTTTTTAACCGAATTCAGAAACGTTTCCACTGCACAGCGCTACCATACCAAACATTCTGTCTGACACTGACATATTGGCTGCTGTCAGTCGAAGTAGATTGAATTTGAAGCGATCAGAATACTACGCTGTGCCTAAAGCGAACAAATAGTTTCCATGACATTCGAGTGTGTTGTAGGCCTGTCTGAACGAAAAAAAAAGTTTGTCCGATGTACGAAATATCATACACACATTAACATACGGCAGTAGATCGAAGTTAGTCATTCGTAACTGACGTCTCGAATTCTTCCGAATTTTTCAAATGTATCCTGTCGTTTTGTCGACGATATTCCATTATAAGTAGTAATGTCTATTTTCAGGCAAGTAACATTTAAGCCTCTCTCTCTCTCTCTCTCTTACACACATACACACACGCACGCGCGCGCGCACACACACACATACACACACGCACGCGCGCGCGCGCACACACACACACACATGCACGCGCGCGTGCACCACACGTGTCACACATACACACACGCGCGCACGCACGCAGATCCCAAAGATAAGATGAAGTTAAAAAAAAATATAAGAAGAGAAGAAGCAAAAGAACAAATGTACATGTCTACCCATGACTTAGCAGGTCCACACGACACCGAAGACAAAGTAAAAACCAAGAGGAAAACAAAAAACGAATGTTACCTTCTTGCATTCCGTTTGAATCCATGCTGCCTGTTTAGTAAACAATGGACACACACCTCCAACGCACGTTAGAGAAAAAAAAAATCAACAAACAATCAAAAACCAGATGGAAAATGGTCAAGTGTGTAGACACAAAGTGAAGCCATCAACCGTCAGCTTCGGCACAAAGTGATTCACCACGTGGTCGGCAGTCGTTCAGAGGCGTTCACAGCAAGTCAGTAGGGAGTGAGTGAAATGGTTGCCCCCCGCCGCCCTGCATGGTGAAGGGTGTGAGTGAGTGGACCCACCGTTTTCATGAGGCAAACGCTTGACAGTGTCAGCTGACCAGGTGGGGGAGAGAACTGTGGGATGGACAGTCACATGAACTGCAAGTCGGCCTAGCGGCTCTATTCACCTGACACAACAAAGAGTATTGACAACAGTACTGGGCAGGATATGACATAATCCGTTTCTTTTCCGGTGACAACAAATCGTATGACGATGACAGTATGCAGTTTGGAGGATTAATTAGATAAAACCTTGTTGATGCAGATATGACCGACTACCCCTCTCCCCCTTTCCTCCTTCATGCCAAAATGGTGAGAGTAGTCAGCGCACAAAATCGGATGGATTATAGGTAGTTACCTGCATGACGATCACCGACGCTGTGGTGAGTGTGGGACGTAAATGCATGATGCTGAAGATGGAATTTACCCAATCGGTGTTGGCTAGACACACACACACACACACACACACACACACACACACACACACACACACACACACACACCTAATTAATTAAAGAGAAGACGAATGTGTGGCCAGTTCGCCAGTTAGTGTATTTAGAGTGTACGCCGACTTTTTTCCTCATGGAATATTGCTCCGAGAAAATGACGAGTTTCATGAGTTTGGCATCACAGCATTTGAAAAGGAGAGACAAGATTTAACAGCGCAGCATTTCCCTCATTCTCTCGGAAATGTTTTGAATCACCACGGGGAGCTGGGTCTCTCTCTGTCTCTGTCTGTCTGTCTGTCTGTCTGTCTCTCTCTCTCTCTCTCTCTCTCTCTCTCTCTCTCTCTTCTCTCTCACACACACACACACACACACACACACACACACACACACACACACACACACACACACACACACACACACACACACACACGCACACACACACATACACACAGAATTTTATTCAGTAAGGCCAAAGCTCCATTTGAAAATTGTGAAGATACATTTGAAACATTCGGAAGAATTCGAGTTAAGTTTAAAATTTCTGTTCTGTCTGCCCCCCCCCCCCCCCCCCCTCTCTCTCTCTCTCTCTCTCTCTCTCTCTCTCTCTCTCTCTCTCTCTCTCTGGTGCGGACTGATCACAAGCACATCAATACGCACATTCTAATCGACTCAAGAAATAATGATCCCAGTCATGTTTGTAAGATGCAAGCATATTAGTCTCCGCTCGTCGTTGAAACTATGTAAGTTGTCACAGAACAAGACCAGTGTGTGTGTGTGTGTGTGTGTGTGTGTGTGTGTGTGTGTGTGTGTGTGTGTTGTGCGCGCGCGCGCGCGTTTATACTTGTGTATGTGCATGTGTTCTTGTATGTGTGTGTGTGTGTGTGTGTGTGTGTGTGTGTGTGTGTGTTTCGGTGAGTTGTAAAGATAAAACTGTGTATGTATCTTTTTTTAAGACGACACTATCGAGTGGAATTTCTTAAAATAAAAATTTATATTTATATGTCATGAAAAAGTTTTACTGCAGGGCGAGAGTCTCCTATCTGGAAGTCCGCGGGGGTAAAGGTCCTTGAGGCGAAAGTCCATGACCTCTAACTTGCCACACACTTCTAACGATTCAAAGGTAATTTTAATATACGGTGATATCACTAGTTTGTCCGAGTAAACCGACACACACTTTTAACGAAAGAAGCAGAACTTTAACCTTACGGTCTTTACAGTGACAGGTTACAAGTTTACACCAGGTTGTGGTTATTTATACATATTGGTGCTTACCAAGAGCAGAAGACTGGTTTTTCGGTCTTAAAGAACTAATCATGCCTTCAAGAATGTGCCAGTCTTTTATTCAAAGTGGAAAGAAAGACAGAAACGGTCCTGGGTGGGGGTGGGGGGAAAGGGGGGGGGGGAGGATAGAGAAGAATCAACGCTTGGATGTAAGAATAATTTTCGATTTCAGTGTCACTGTCATCAAAGAGGTGGCGCTTTGTTCGAACTGACCCACTTATCCTTTACCACATCTAAGTTATGAGACCTCTGAGCATACGGTTTATAGCTTGAGGATTAAAGTAAAAATATATATATATATATATATATATATATATATATATATATATATATATATATATATATATTAACAGATAAACAATGAAAAGATGTCCAGGACGAGGGAAATCGTGATGGTATTGCTTATGAACTAAGTTGATGTCTTAGGTTTGACACACCAAGGTTATCTCGGCACTCATACACGCATATGCGCACTCATGCACCCACCAACCATTCACCTCTCTCTGGGGAAGGGATGTCACGCATTCGCTTCTCTCCTAACACGACTGAGATTTCGAAAAAAAAAAAAAAAAAAAAAAAACCGTGGCCTGGGCGACAGAAGTGACAGCAAGTCTTGCGTGTAAAAGACAAGCCGAGAAAGAAAGACAATTCAAAACTCAGAGGCGGGTGAAAGAGACAAAGAAGATTTCTGCGTGGAGTTCCTAGACCCGATCACAGAGACCCAGTCCTGAAACCTGGTGCCAGTCAACCAAGGCGTCACCATCATCCGGAGCTGAAGAAAACTTGAAGTGACTTGTTTGAGAACTGTGGTGTGGTGTGCAAGTGTGTGTGTGTGTGTGTGTGTGTGTGTGTGTGTGTGTGTGTGTGTGTGTGTTTAAAGATGGCCATGTAAGAAGCTGTTTATCATCATTACCCAGGATTAGGAAGTATTGATCCTTTATGTTTCATTATTCCATTTTTTTGTAATTAGATTTTTTTATGCGTAGTTATAAGTAGCATAGAAATCGTTTTTCTTGTTCTCAGTCGTGTTAGGAGAGAAACACATACTTGACTCCCATTCCCAGAGAGAGGTGAATGTTTGGGTGGGTTCACGAGTGCGCAAATGCGTGTATGAGTACAGAGATAACCTTGGCATGTTAATCCTGACTAATACGTCAGCTTAGTTCACTTTAAGCAATACCATCACGATATCCCCCGTCCTGGACAGTCCCCCGAGTGCACAGCTACTGCATCGGCTTTTTAGGGTTATGGGGGAAAGGGGTTGGGTGGGGGGTGGGGTGAAGTTTAAATGGTGTTTTATTTCTTTCTTTCTTTCATTTGTCTATGTATGTAGTGTGTATGTCTCTCTCTGAGAGAGAGAGAGAGAGAGAGAGAGAGAGAGAGAGAGAGAGAGAGAGAGAGAGAGAGAGAGAGAATATTTCTTGCAGTCATTGCATCACCAAACTGCTCTGAAAGTTGCTAGAATTGTGCTCAGTTACTTATCATTGGAGTTAATTAGTTTATTGTAGTTGAGTCCCTTGCGGATTCATTCCAAGAACTGGCCCTCAGCACTTGTGTCTAAGATGTTATCTTTTTTTGTTTTCTACTTTTCACAAGAAAAAATGTAGCTTATTTTATTGTTCACTATTCTTTGCTTCTTAGGTGGGACCTTTGGTTACTTTTTTTTTTTGAAAATTCAACAAACATACTATCATATTGCACACCAGCCTTTTTCTGGGATAGCATTCTGCTGAAAACTCGAAAGGCAGATAGATGGGATTAGAGCTGTTAGAGAACTTCGAGTTTAAACAACAGATTTTCGAAGTGCAGTTATCTATGTTCAAGCAATAATATATTAATGAATTTCTTAGTTATCTATCTTCAAGTTATAATATATTAATGAATTTCTTAGATCTCTCTACAAGTTATAATATATTAATGAATTTCTTATATTGTAAATTTTTTTTCTTTTAATTTACAAACTTACTACTAATTTCTTCTCAAAAAGCATGCATTATTGGAAGTTCTCATCTCGGCAGTAAGGCTAATCCGTAGTCGATCATACAGTTTGACCAACCCAACTCGTTTATTGACTCTTCAGTTTAATCGAATAAACGATACGCCTCATTCTTCGCCTACTCTGTCCACAAATTACAAAAGTCAATATTAATGTAACTGTTCACAGTCGACCGAGATATGGTCATTTTGTTTGTAGAATGTGTATTTATTAAACCCTGGTGTGATTAGTGTATCTGATGTTGTCCTTTGCCGAACGGGAGAAAGAAAACGGCATCGGCAGCTGATTCTGTTGACGGGGAAGACAGTCTATTTTACTGTGCGACCCTCCCCTGCAATGTACTACTCTGTGAACGACAAAATAAGAGAATTAGTCGTGTCACTGGAATGGGGCTTTTTGTAAAGTCGCAATCAACGCACAAACGCAATCAGAGAGAGTGTGATAGACTGACAAAGAAACAGAAAGTGAGAGGAACACAGACAAGAGAAGTGATGCGCTCTGGAAGCTAAGCAATGTTCACAGTGTTGACCTACCTGTCAGCAGGTATACAAAGGACCCGCTCTGGAAGCTGGCCAACAGCTGAACGCAGAACGAGGCCTGCCGCAGGTCCCTAAGGATCTCCACCTCCGGCATGACGAGTTCCTCCAACCCCTTCTTCTTGGGCTGCTGCTTCAGAGCCATCAGGCTCTGGGTTTTCCGCCTCTGGCTTTTCACCAGAATGACTTTGCCAAAGGCTGTGGTAGAACACAAGACACATCGTATGAAATCATCTCTTAAACGAACATCACATACACATCCCCTATCAATAGGTAGAGACCTCATAATATGTATAACTCTGCTACACAAGTCCACTTCATCTCTTTAACTAACATCACATGGGGGGGGGCTATACTGGGCCAGTACCAGATTGGCTCCCCAGGACGGGGGCAGTTTCGTACCAGGTCCAAATAACTCTGCGAGGGTGGGGGTCTGTTCTGGGTAGGTGCCAGATTAACTCCCCATATAAACTTCCACTTGTGTTCCATGTTCTGACATTCACTGCAAAATGTTTCTGATTGAGTAATGTTTGTTTAAAGCAAAGATTCCCCAAAAGGGAAGCTGTTCTGGGCCAGGTCCAGTTTAACTCTCTTGGTGGGTTGTTCTGGGCTGGTGGCAGATTAACTCCCCAGGTGGAAAACTGTTTTGGCACAGGTCCAGTTGTTTAACTCTCTAGGGGGCTGTTTTGGGCTAGTACCAGATTAACTGCCCATGAGGGGGGCTGTTCTGGGCCAGGTCCATTAACTCTCTAGTGGGACTGTTCTAGGCGAGTACAAGATGAACTCCCCAGAAAGAAGGCTGCTTTTTGGCCAGATCGAGTTTAACTCCCTGGGGTGGGGGGGGGGGGGGGGGGGGGCTGTTTTGGTCCAGGTCCAGTTTAACTCTTTAGGGGGACAGACTGTTTTGGGCTACTACCAGATTAACCCACCAGGAGGAGGGCTGTTCTGGGCAAGGTCCAGTTTAAATTTCCAGGGGCTGTTCTGGACAAGTACCAGATTAACTTCACAGGAGTGGGTCTGTTCTGGGCCAGATCCAGTTTAACTCGCCAGGGGGTCTGTTCTGGGCCAGTGCCAGATCTATTCCCAAGGGAGGGGGGGGGGGGGGGGCTGTTCTGGACCAGGTGCAGTTTAACTCTCCAAGGAAGGTTAGGGGGATGGCTCCTCTGGGCCAGTGTCATACTAACTCCCCAGTAAGGAGGCAGTTCCGGACCAGGTCCAATTTAACTCTGTAGGGGGATGGGGTGGGGAGTGGGGGGAGGTCTGTTCTGGGCAGGTGCCAGATTCACTCTCCATATATAAGCTTTCGCATGCTGCGTTCCATGTTCTGATGTTCTCTGCAAAATGTTTCTGGTTGAATAACGTTTGTTTAGAGCAAAGTCTCCCCAGAAGGGGGGGGGGGGGGGGGGGGGGGGGGGGGGCTGTTCTGGGCTAGGTCCAATTTAACTGTCTTGATAGGTTGTTCTGGGCCAGTGGCAGATTAACTTTCCAGGAAGGGGGCTGCTTTGGGGCAGATCCAGTATAACTCTCTAGGGGGCTGTTTTGTGCTAGTACCAGATTAACTGCCCAGGAAGGGGGCTGTTCTGGGCCATGTCAGTTTTAACTTTAGGGGGGGGGGGGGGGGGGGGGGGGGGGGGGGGAGGGGGCTGTTCTGGGCTAGTACTAGATTAATCCCCAGGAAGGAGGCTGCTTTTATCCAATCGAGTTTAAACTCTCTGGGGGGGGGGGGGGGGGGGCTGTTTTGGGGCAGATCCAGTTTAATCCTAAAAGGGGGGATGTGCTAGATTAACTCCCCAGAAGGAGGCAGGATGATGTTCTGTGCCAGGTCCAGTTTGACTTTTTATACAGGGGGCTGTAATGGACCAGGTCAATTTAACTCTCTCGGTGGGTTGTTCTTGGCCGGTGCTAGTTTAACTCTCCAGTGGAGCGATTAGTGGCCATTTCTTTATTATTTGAGGTAGAGGAAAGGACTGAGGGGGGGGGGGGGGGGGAGGGGGGGGGGGGGGGGGGGGGGCTACTCTGGGCCTGCGCCAGTCTAAATCCCAGAGGAGGGGGGGGGGGGGGGGCTTTCCAGGCCTGTCCTGAAATGACTCTCCATTTGCGCCATTTTAACTCCCAGGGAGTCATTTTGATGTTAAAAGTTTGGGCCCAGAAGTTTGGAGCAGTTTAACTCTTCAAGGGGTTGGGGGCTGATCTGGCCCTGCCCCAAATGATCTTCCGGGAGTTCGTATAGAGTCAAAATCTTTAGGTTCAAAAAACAACTCCTCGGGAATTATTCTGAGACTGGTAGGGGTTCATTCTGGAACAGGCCTAATAAAAAGAAGAGATGGGGGGACCGTTCTGGACCTGTTGGAGGCCGCTTTGGTACAGACTCAGATTAACTCCCGGGAGTTAATCTGGGACAGTGCCAGACTGACTCCCGGGAGTTAAACTGGGAGGGGGGCGGTTTCACCACCATGTTTCAAGGGGAACAGGGGGGGGGGGGGGGGGGGGGAGGGGGCAGTAACTCGTGTAAGAAAAACAAAGTCGCAGCCAGAGCAGTGCGTGTGCCGCTTAAGGCCGCTCCGGACCTGTGGAAGTCAAGTAAACAAATACTTCTCCATGATCACTTACTTGTGTACAGCAGCGAAAGTCCGGTTGTTTTTCAATCTGACTATACAATGATGATAATAATAATAATGATAATAATAATAATGATAATAAAATAGGTACATAAATGAAATAAACAAGAATAAATAAAAGAACAGTTTTTATTACATTCACTTGAGCTAGCAGAGTCAACGTTGTTATTTTGTTCTAGATGTTATGCAAAAGTGGGGAATGCGTGTAAAATTCATGTATAACAACGGTACCCATCTCTCTCTCTCTCTCTCTCTCTCTCTCTCTCTCTCTCTCTCTCTCTCTCTGTGTGTGTGTGTGTGTGTGTGTGTGTGTGTGTGTGTGTGTGTGTGTGTGTGTGTACCCGCGCGTGAATATGCGTATCTATATATGCGTTTGTGTGTATGTATGTATGTGTGTATGTATGTATGTATGTGTGTGTGTGTGTGTGTGTGTGTGTGTGTGTGTGAGAGAGAGAGAGAGAGAGAGAGAGAAGAGAGAGAGAGAGTCAGACAGACAGACAGACAGACAGAGACACAGAGACGCACAGACAGACAGAAGGGTAGGATTGAGACGTAGTGGAAAGGTAATTACATTTCCAGTTAATGGGTTCCAAGTCGCAAAACAAGTACAAAATAAACATTTTGAGCAAGTTTATTTACAAACGAAAAAAAATCGATAAACGAGCACATTTCAAATATCCACATATTATCCATGCATTATGATCCATTTTACTTTATCACAGGGCATCAAGGTACGCTAAATATCATAATCATATACCATATAACAATCATATGCAATACATGGATCTGTAATGAATGAGAAAATAATTATGTACATTTTGAAATAGGCAAGGTGAAAACTGACAATCTCCTTTTTGTGCGTATCTGTTTTATTTTTCTCCTGCTCCTTTCTTTTCCTTTTCTTTGTTTTCTCTTGTACATAAATCTCATCCTTAATTTTGTCTTTCGCGTGGAGCTTCTAGATTCTCTTCTTCAAGCTTAATTCTTCCTGTCGATCGTCTTGTTTCTATTTGTCCCTATCTCGACGCTCTTTACTTTCTAGGTGGTTTATGTCTCACAACTTTCAGCACCCCACTCCACTCGGCAGATACAGGTTCCTCCGCATGCCCTGTGGCATAAACACAGCCTCGGAAGTTTTCCCAACAAACAATGGAAAGACTGTTTGAGGGATACCTATGTGCAATCATTGTGGATGACGTTCTGATCCGGGGTGCAACTAAAGAGGAGCATGACGCCAACCTCAGGAAAGAGCGCGTGAAGTTGGATTCAAGCTGAACCTCAGCAAGTGTAAGTTCAGAGCCACAAGTGTCGCCAATGTCGGACACCAGTTCACAGAGAAAGGCTTACAGCCAGACCCAGAGAAAAACTAAAGCTGTTCGCAAAACGCCACCACCTGAAGATAAGACAGCGCTGCTGCGTTTTCTAGATGTTGAAACAATATATGCACGAATAGAAAGGGGGATACTAGCTGCTGTGGTTGCATGCCGCAAGTTTCATGACTTCATGTATGGTCAGCAGGTGACTAGAAAGACTGACCACAAGCCTCTGATCAGCACTGTGAAGAAGCCTCTTCATGCTGCGCCAGCACGCCTACAAAGAATGCTTCTGCAACTGCAGAAATACTATCTGCAATTTGTGTACAAGAAAGGGAAGGAGCTCCACCTTGCTGATACACTTTCCAGAGTATACCCAGAAGAAGCACCAGAAGAAGCAGAGTGCAAGGATGATGTCATGCCTGTTCTGTGCATTTCACCTGCAAGGATGACGGAACTTCAGCTGGAGACACTAGCTGACGTTTCATTGCAAAGATTGGCGAATTACATCTAGGGAGGACTTGCAAATTACGTCAAGGGAAGATGGCCTGAACGTGAACAAAGCGTTCCTCCAGATCTAAAAAACCCTACTTCCCTTTTCGAGTCGAGCTGATAGTCAACAAAGGCGTCATTATGAAAGGACAAAGAGCAGTCATACCTGCAGCCCTAAGACAGCCATACATAGCTGTCCTGCACAAGGGCCACATGGGGATTGAGCGCACCAGACAACTGGCTTGCAAAATAGTGTATTGGCCCAAGATGCGCCAAGACATCAGTAACGTCGTCTTTCAGTGTCCAGCTTGCAATAGCTGTAAAGCTCATCTTCAGAAACAACCCCTCATCAGCCACCCGGTTCCAGAACTTCCCTGGTCCACTATTGCAGCTGAACATGTTTTACTTGGAAGGTCGTCAGTACCTTGTCACAGAAGACTCTTATTCTGGATGTTTGAAATGGATTGCTACCAAACACATCATCTCGCACAGTAGTCAGACAGATGAAGCATCTATTTGCCACACATGGCATACCCGAGAAATTACTGACAAACAATGGCAGACAGTTTGTAAGTCGTGAGTTCGAACAGTTCTCACAAGAATGGAACTTTGCATACATCACGAGCAGCCCCTACTACCATAAGTCCAATGGCCTGGCTGAAAATGCTGTTAGGCAGGCCAAGCAACTCCTGGAGCAATCAAAGAGAGATGGCTATGACATCATGCGGGGTCTGCTTAACGTGAGAAACACGCCAATAGACTCGATGGGATCACCAGCACAGCACCTCATGTCTAGACGTACCCCGCACTACCCTTCTCACATCAACAAAGTTGTTGAAGCCCAAGCCCTTGAGCACTATCCAAGTCCAAAAGACATCTGAAAATGGCACGACAGCAGCAGAAGAATTATCACGACAAAACCGCCAAAGAACAGAGATCGCTGAGACCCTAAGGAAGTGGTACGCTTGCAAACTGACAAGGGTTTAAAAAAATAGGTGTTGTCAAATCACAACGTGATACCCCAAGGTCGTATACAGTCACGTCTGAGGGAGCTGACTACGTCCGCAACAGGCAGCAATGAACCAAAACACTCAGTGGAATGCACCAGACTACAGCCCGCAGAGTTTGATGCAGGCTCCGACAACTATTCCTCCTTCCCAGGCAGTTCCATCCCATACCCTACAGGCTGCTCTGCCTACCCCTGGTGCTGCCTGACCACCCGTCCTGCCTCCCAGACACCCGGCCACACAGCCAGCAGCCAACCTAGCCCTCCTCCCCTCCCACGCCCGATACCATCATCCTCAGTCCCTGCCCTTGGTTCTTCCCCTGCAGTATCCACCAGCCCGGTGTCCATGCCAGCACAGACCCCAGTTCAGAATCGACGTCCGGTCCGTCGTGACATGCTACGGGGGAGTTTTCAAGCCTAACCCAAGACATTTTGACCCATGATTGTCTAGGGTGAACTGTGCTGCTTATTTTTTTCTGCTACTTTTCTTCTAGAGAAAAAGAGACAGACTCGCAAATACCACATATTTTGATTTGCCTGAAAAACAGTGCTGACTCTTTATTTACGAGATGACAGATCCACAATAACGGCGTATGGTTTATTTTGTGATGCGTGGAGCACGCAATGAATAATTCTGGTTTTGTTTTGTTTTATTTTTCAGTCAAGTTCATTTTGAGACGGGAGATGTAGATCATTATGTAACACTGTTAGTTTCGTAAACGTACGTCAGCCTCGATTCCAATAAGAAGGGCGACTTCCGCCAACGATCGACAGTGGTAGCAGCAAGACGACACCAGGCCTCTGTTCATTCCTGATGCTCTGAACTTGACAGTTATCGACTGCACATGCTTCAGACATCATCTTGGTCAAGGGCAGTGTCATAGCGCTGTAACAGATGGGATCAGAACTTATAACAGGGTCACTCTAGGATAGGATGGTCACCGCAAGGTGAACTCGATTGTTAGCAACGCGACTTACTTACTCTCTCTCTCTCTCTCTCTCTCTCTCTCTCTCTCTCTCTCTCTCTCTCTCTCTCTCTCTCTCTCTTACTCTCTTCACACACACACACACACACACACACACACACACACACACACACACACACACACACACATATATATATATATATGCTAAAGATGGATATGAGGGAGAGGTTGCTTAACGAATATGCCTTTATGTATGCTTGTTTCATCTAGGCTTTTCATGTGAATCTTTTTGTATACATGTGTGTGTGTGTGTGTGTGTGTGTGTGTGTGTGTGTGTGTAATAGTTGTTGTACTTATATTATGTAATTACACTTTGCTGTAGAGAGAGGGAGGGGAGGGGGAGGGAAGATGGAGATAGAGAGGGGGGATGGGGGGGTGGGCTGGTAGCTAGCTGGGGAATGTTGGTGAGTTGGGTTAGAACATGTGAGAGAATGTGGCGATTCAACTAGAGAAAACTTTGTGAACATTGTTCTAAACCCTTTGAATCTTGACAGGCATGTGAGCTTTGTTCTTGAGGAGTGGTGGGGGGGGGGGGGGGGAAGTAAGCATTGTTCGTGAGTCAGTGCAGTAATAAAGCGTGACCTGAGGAAGGCCAAGTGCCGAAACGTCGTGAGATGACAACTTGCTTGTTTGGTCTTGTCATTTGAAAGAGTGTTTATGGACTGTGGTGTGTGTCTATCTGACGCCAAGAGCGCAGACACAATCAGCCGTGTTGTCCCTGATGAGTCCGATCCAGCGGACGAAAGGCCTCGGAGCAGGCAATACATATCAATCTGCCTTCGAGAGGGATTGCGATAGTTTCCTCATGCAGCTAGTGAAGGGTTTTCATATTTATGATGTACATTTTCCCAGTTACTTCATTTTCAATTTTCTTTCCCCTTTCAATTCCAGATCTTTGCCAAATCATTACTATGATGGCGGAAGAATTGTTAACCTGCACTTTGTTTCCCCCACTACTTAATTGTTCAGCATTATATTGTTTAGTCAATCAGTGGGTGATTGCATCTCTTAGAAGATCCAAGGAAAGGTTGTTCTGCACAATCTTAGCCGCTGACAATGCTTGGGTTATTGAACAGCAGAGCTGACCACTCAGACTGTTCCATATCTTTTGATCTCCCTTGCATCCTTAAATGGATCCTCAAGCATAGGCTCAAAGATTGTCTCTTACATTTTATACTGTTTGCGTAATGTTTTTAGTTTTCAACAACTTTTTTCCTCTCCACACTTTCGTTTTGTTTAATTCTACTACCTTTCGCTGGCTGCTTTGGGGGTGCTGTTGGATTCTTTTCGAACCCTTGGCGGTCGGAACACCACAGAATTATGGACTGTGGTGTGTCTCTATCTGACGCCAAGAGGGCAGACACAATCACTCGCGTCTCTTTAATGAGTCCGATCCAGCAGACGAAAAATTTCGGAGCAGGCAATACATGTCAATTTGCCGTTGAGAGGAATAGCAATAGTTTATTTCATGCAGCTAGTGAAGGGTTTTCATATTTGTGGTATACATTTTCCCAGTTACTTCATCTTCAGAGGGATTGCAATAGTTTTCTCATGCAGCTAATGAAGGGTTTTCATATTTGTGGTATACATTTTCCCAGTTACTTCATCTTCAAAACAAAGGTTTTCATATTTAAGATATACATTTTGCCAGTTACTTCATCCTCAAAATTTTCTTTCCCCTTTCAATTCCAGATCTTTGCCAAATCATTACTACAATGATGGAAGAATTGTTAACCTGTACTTGTTTTCCCCCACTACTTAATTAATTAAGTTCAACATTATATGTACATACATACAGTTCGTCCTCATTCTCTAAACCTTTCTCACATTTTGCCGCTCAAGCAGCATATACTTAAAAATTTTTTTTTCTATCTCTTTCTCTCTCTGTCGCGCACACACTGATATCACATGTGTGAACAGACGTAAAACTAAAGTACTACTGCTACACACACACACACACTATCCACAATATATAGAGGAAAAGAATCGTCAACGAGACAAGTACACAAAGATAGAAACACGCAGGTGTCAGAGAGAGATCAGTGACGACTTGCCTACCAGAGAGAGACAGAAACAAACGGATAGATAATCGAAGAGAGAGACAGACAGAGAAAAAGTCCAGATCTCCCTGCTTACCAAAAAATGAAAAGGACTGTGGTCCTTCCGGTCGGGCTCAATGCCATTGAGCCAGTCCACGTCTAATACGATTGTCTCCCCTTTCTTTGCCACTGCTAGTGGAGGAAGACGTTCCCTACGCCTGAGGGCCTCCCATTTCTCGGGGACCCTACACACACACGGGGGGGGAGAGAGAGAATATAAACCGGTTTAATATGTCATCGGACTTGGGAAAAAAGGAACTTCCCTCGTTTAACATTTTATCTTCCTTTAAATAAAATCTTTTCTCTCTCTCTCTCTCTCTCTCAGAGAGAGAGGAGACAGACAGACAGAGAATGAATTTAATAGTCGTCAGACAGACGGAGAATGAATTTAACAGCCGTTTGATATGTTATTAAAACAACTACTTCTTAATACAGTTCTTTCCTTTGGTTTTCGGAACAGCTATGGACACACCAAGCCGAGAAGGTGGGACAATGCTAGCATCAAATTGCGAAACTGTCAATATATTATGTTACACAGTAATGGAAAAATTCTACTGTCTGCAAAGAAGACAATTCACAACGTTATTTGTCAGCTCTTATAGTGGACTCTCTCTCTCTCTCTCTCTGTGTCTCTGTAGTAAATTCTAAACTTTCATGCTCCTGTCCTGTCTGTTGTTTTTTTTTCGACCTGTACGTCAGGGCAAATGAGTGTCGCATGAATCTTTATAATTCCTCTCATAATGTTCTGATGTACACGTATCAGAAACGGTAAAAATCAGCTGAAAGAACGTGAAAGGTAATTCGTCACAGTCTAGAAACAAAAGGTCTGTCGAACAATCTGTACACATTCCCTGCCCTCTATCATATGGTCTTAGCTTTAACATGTCGCTGTCTTGCATAGCACGGAAGTCATGATGTCCCTCTGTTCTCTCCCCGTGGCCTTGGCTATAAAATGCCCACCGATATTAAGAGCGGGAGAGTCAAAGTCATTTTATCGTTCTCTATCTACTTCAGGAGCCCAATGGTGGCGAACAGTGGGTGATCCCTCACCTCCTCCTCACTGGATCCCAGACGTTTTCTGGGATCATGCGCGAGGAGATCCTTTATGAATGTTTTTAGGCCTCTTGAGAAAAGGCCAAAGCGGAACTCACGGCCGCCCTTAAGTTGAAAGGTAGTCACTTTTCTGAATAGAAAAACCCTTACCTTCACGAGCCCAATGTTGGTGAATAGTGGATGATCCCTCACCTCGCTGGATTCTTAAGTTTTCCAGGATCCTTCAGCTAAACCTTACGTTATGTACAATCTGTCAGAAAATATATTCAAACGACGACGAATATCACATTCACAAACAATAAATATGCCTACGACAACTGAAAAAGCTCTCAGATTTGGAGCGTAAAGAAAGGAGCTCAACTTTATTTTGATATCTCTTACATGCACATCATAACTCACAGCCAAAGTGCTGTGTGAAATGGAACAATGAATGAAACAGGTCAAGAATTGAACTGGAAAAATACATTTCTTCGCCCACCCAAAATAAACAGAAATTAAACTGAAATGGTTTCAGATGAGATTACTTCACAGGATCCTGGCTACAGATACTGTTCTTTGAAAAATTTAACATCGTTGAAAATATCAATAGTATTTTTGTAAGTCTGAAAAGGAAGCTATACATCATCTATTTTTTACATGCAACGTGACAACACAGTTTTGGATTGACCTTCAGAATTTCTTAAAAGACAAATCGCTCAAGTGTACATGAAATTGTATTACTATAGGAACTTATTCTGTTTGGCACTGACTCTCGGATAAAAATTGATATCTTCGATTACATTAGGCTATTATCTCTGCAAAGTTCTTTGTATATAAATCCAGAGTTGAAATGGTGGTGCTTCCTCTGTTTCCTGTCTTCAGGAAATATTTAAAAACCAAATATCGAGTAGAAAAATGCATCGCAAAAATGAAAGTGAACTATGTTGATTTTGCAAAGAAATGGCAACAATATGATTTTTTTTTAATTGAAAACTAAGATTTCTATGTGCGCGTGCTCGCGCGCGCCCCTCTATGTATATGTGTAGTCCTGAGCAAAGCGTAGCGCGGCAGCTAAATGTCAACCGTCGCTTCTGGATAAGTATTTATTTGTTGTACTGCTGACGTCATCCTATGCTTCTGTATAGAGTGCTTCAGGAATCTAGGATTGTGTGTCCGCGCTCTTGGCGTCAAATAGAAACACACAACAGTCTCTCTCTCTCTCTCTCTCTCTCTCTCTCTCTCTCTCTCTCTCTCTCTCTCTATATATATATATATATATATATATATATATATATATATATATATATATATGTATTCAACAACGCAGCAGCAGAATACCAAGAGGCATTGCAAAAAAGTGGTTACAGCTACAAACTACAAACACACCCAGATAACAACATGAACAAAAACAAAAAAAAGCAGGAAAAGGAAAATCACATGGTACAACCCTCCATATGATGGACGAGTAAAAAACAAACGTAGGGGAAAGAATTTTTTCAAAATTTTGACATCAAACTATCATATTCATGCATGCCTAACCTTAAAAATATAATTGATTCATCCAACAAAATGAAAACCAACACAGCAAAGAAGGGTGAAGAAAGGAAATCCTGCAATTGTGCTAAAAAAAAGAACAGTGTCCCTTAAACAACAAATGCCTCTATAACAACATATGTATACCAAGCCACTGTGACATCAGAAAATGAAAAAGAAACATACATAGGGATCACTGAAAATCACTTCAAAACCAGATACGCAAACCATAAACAGTCATTCAACAAACAAAAAAATAAAAAAAACCAAACAGAACTGAGCAAATATATTTGGAGACTTAAAGACAAAAAAATAAAACTATAACATATCCTGGAAAATCATAAAAAGGGCATCACCATACAATAACATTTCAAAAAGATGCAACCTATGTTCAACAGAAAAATGGTTAATACTATGCAAACCATACTTAGCAACCCTAAATACTAAAGTAGAAATAGTAAACAACTGCAGGCACAAATGGAAATCGTTGTCAGCAAACGCACCCTGAACTGTAAACAACCCCCCAAAAAACCGAACAACACGTGCAGCCAATCCGCACGTGCAAACAGTGACATCAGGCCATATAACACCGGCAGTAGGCGCCCCAAAACCATCCTGACGAGAGCGCTGGCTCGAAACAGATCTGTCGTTTTTAAAACTTCCTTTTATCATCTTATTTTTATCAAAAAACATTTTTTTTTTTTGTTATGCGGCAACCAATGATGGAATCTCACACAGCAGTGTGTAATCCAGCCTGTGTCAACTGGTAGTGCGCACGGGGGTCTTGGTGACCTCGTTACCGCGCGGGATAGCAAAGTTGCGTTAACTGTGCCTGTTTTGCATCAAGCTTGCTGGCGACACAAGATGTGTAAAATGAAAAATTCTTTTTTCCCGTGCAAGAGCAGTCTCTCAAGTGAGTTTTTGCCCCTTCTTTTGGCTGTTTAAGCGCGGGGTTGGTTACTGTCAGCCCTTTTCTCACCATGCCACCACGAAGAAAACTTAGCACCTTTGACAAAACCAGGGCGATTGCGTGGATACAAGATGGCATTGCAAAGGCTGAAGTGGCGCGACGACTTGGTGTGCATCATTCAGTTATTGTTAGACTGAATCAGCGTTTTTTAGGGCGACCAACAGCGTTGAGAGAGAGGCCACGGTCAGGTCGGCCTAGGCAGACTACTCCCAGAGAAGATCGTTTCATCGAGAGGCAGGCCCTATTGCAGCGGGATACCACTTCCACCAGCATCCAAAGGCAGCTTCGTATGGCAAATAACACCATCCTCAGCCGTCAAGCCATACGAAACCGTCTTCACCACTTCGGCCTCAGATCACGTCGCCCAGCTGTTCGACCACGACTGCTAGCAGCCCATAGGCTGGCTCGCCGAGCTTTCTGCCATCGTCATGTGAGATGGAACCAACAACAGTGGTCCCAGGTCCTCTTTTCAGATGAGTCGCGGTTTAGTCTTGAACACAATGACGGCCGAACTAGAGTTTGGAGGCGTGTTGGTGAACGTTACATTGATGCAGCTGTTCGCCAGACCAGGGCCTTTGGGGGAGGATCTGTTATGGTATGGGGTGCCTTCAGCCTCCACCACAAGACACCACTACCATATTGATGGAAACCTCACAGGCATCCGCTATCGGGATGAAATGAAATCCTGGCGCCTTTCGTTGTTCCGACCATGCAACGGATAGGACCCATGGCAGTCTTCCAAGACGACAATGCTCGGCCACATAGGGCCCGGGTGGCCGAAAAAACTTCATTGTGCAGGCCGGCATCAACAGGATGATCTTCCCGGCGTATAGTCCCGACCTCAATCCCATCGAGCATATGTGGGATGAGTTGGGGGGGAGACGTGTGAGGAGAGAACCATCCACCTCCCAGAGACCGCCAGGATCTCTTCCAAATGCTGCAACTGGAATGGCAGAGAATCCCTCAGAGGGTCATCAGAACACTGGGTCAACTCGATGAGGAGTCGCTGCGTGGAATGTCTCGCCAATGGCGGTGGCCACACCCACTATTGAAATGATTTTGTGAAACTGAACAGATTTTGCGAACTTTGATTTCGACCCATCTCTCTGTTTAATTGTCTGTAAATCAACAACCGTTCATTCGATCCCAATGAAATTCGGCTTTTATATTTTGGAAATTATGCGGGTACATGTAAAACTGTGCTTAACTTTATGTGACTAGTATATGTTGGCCATTGTCAATAAAATCGGATCTGAAGCGTCTCTCTCACATCACCCTCATTTATTTTTGTACAGCGTTTCCCCCTCATGGCTAGTGTACAAAAAGTTCAGACTAAAAGATCAAAGTCCAATGACCCACTGGCCGAAGGGGCAGTGAACCGTGTTCGGGGCTAGCTTGGCATTATGGACGGGCGGCGCCCATTCCTCTCCTCCCGCTGCCTTCTCTCCCCCCTGACCTGAATCAGGCCCTGATTGACTGCAGGATGGACCAGAAGAGTTTTCCAGCAGTAAAACTCTCAGCCTGTTAGTTATTCCAACACACAGTCTCGCAGGAAAACGCTGCTAGTGCCTTGTCACCAAACCCAAATGTCAAGTTTGATGCAAGTCACAAGGTAAAAAGAGAATGCGATCACCATAACACAGGCTCTAAGCTAAACCTGACCTCCCATCCCAGAACCCACCCCAAGCTACTGACAACCTCTGAAAACAGAAGTCTGTTCCAGTTCCATACCATCCCGCAGGAGCAGAGCAGAAAAAAAAAAATCACCCGAACGCGACTTTATTATTCCTACCCGACTTGCTGTCTGTCGTTCACGCAACTGACCCACATCCGGTTTCCAAATATAGCAACCAGTCACAAGTACCTGAATGTTGCTTAGCAGCAAAACAGGGTTCGACTTTGTAAATACAGCAGCTAATCACATTCAACAGGAATTGTTGTTATGTGTGTTTTTGCTCGCGCTGGCTCGCTGGGAGAGACAACGCACGACGCTACTATTAGTTCATTTTTTGTGTATTTCGCTCGCGGTCAGGCGCTGGGAGGGGTGAAGGGGAGGGGGGGGGGGGGGGGGTAATTCGTGTAAGAAGAATAATGTCGCAGCCGGAGCAGTGCGTGTGCCGCTTAAGGCCGCTCCGGACCTGTGGAAGTCAAGCAAACAAATACTTCTCCATGACCACTTACCTGTGTACAGCAGCGAAAGTCCGGTTGTTTTCAACCTGACTATGCAATAATAATAATAATAATAATACTGATAGTAATTATGATAAAAGTAATAAGAATAAGAAGAAGAAAAAAGAAGAAGAAGCAGAAAAAGATACATAGATGAAAAAAGAGATAAAAAAAAATATTCATTTCACTTGTGCTAGCAGAGTCCACGTTGTCATTTGTTCTAGATGTTTTGCAAAAGTGGGAATATGTGTGAAATTCATGTATGAAAAGAATACCCATCTCTTTCTTTCTGCCCGTCTGTCTGTCTGTCTGTCTGTCTGTCTCTCTCTCTCTCTCTGAGTGCGAGCGCGCGCGCGTGTGTGTATGTGTGTGTACATGCACACGTGCGTGAATATGCATATCTATATATGCATTTGAGTGTGTATGTATCATGTGTGTGTGTGTGTGTGTAAGAGAGAGAGAGGGGGGAGGCAGAGGCAGGCACAGAGGCACACGAACACACACACACACACACACACACACACACACACACACACACGCACATACAGAGAGAGAGAGGGGGGGGGAGGCAGAGAGAGAGGCACACGGACGCACAGAGAGAGAGAGAGAGAGAGAGAGAAGGGTAGGATGGAGACACACAGGGAAAGGTATTTACCTTTCCAGTTAAAGGCTTCTGAGTCAGAACACAAGTACAAAGTAAAACATTTTGAGCAAATTTATTTACAAACGAAAAAAAAAAATATCGATAAACAAGCACTTTTCAAAGATCCACCTATTATTCATGCAATATAATCCATTTTACTTTATGACAGGGCATCAAAGATACGATAATAATGATAATCATCATAATCATACACCATATAATAATCATGTACAATACATGCGATCTGTAATGAATGAGGAAATATGCACATTTTGAAATAGGCAAGGTGAAAATCGACTGGTCTGTAGTTATCCTCTTTTTATCTTTAACCTCTGCCGATCCTAAGTCTTCTGTTTTTGAGTTTCCCCAGCTTCTTTCTTTTCCGTT
>JADBJO010000878.1:515000-522500 GCA_016801955.1 Conus betulinus
GCGTGTGAGCGTGTGCGTGTGGGCGTGTGAAAATGGGTGTATGCACGCTTCCCAAAATGCGCGCGCGCGCTCGCGCGCGTGTGTGTGTGTATGAGTGTGTGTTTGTGTGAAAAGCAAAGAAGATACAGATAGAAACACACACACACACACACACACACACACACACACACACACACACACACACACACACACACACACAGAGGGAGACGGAGACAGAAACAGACAGATAGACGGACAGGACACACACACACACACAGAGAGAGAGAGAGAGAGAGAGAGAGAGAGAGAGAGAGAGAGAGAGAGAGAGAGAGATTGAGAGAGAGAGAGAGAGAGAGAGAGCAGAGAGCATGCTTTATATAATATATATATATATATATATATATATATATATATATATATATATATATATATCACACACACACACACACACACACACACACACACACACACATACGCATGCACACACATACACACTCACACACACACACACACACACACACACACACACACACACACACACACACACATATCAACAGCAGTATGTTTGAAATGAAAAGTGCTCACTTCTCCAACGTTGGGAGGTATCGGTCATCCCTGGGATCCACATCCACCTGCATGGGGTTGTATTTATACACCAGGGTGAGCAGGGTCACCCCCAGCGCCCACCAATCTACCATCTGAAAACACAAAACAATCCTCACTCAGTCATTATCATCCACTACGGTACTCCTCGCTCTGTATTCCCGATTCATTACAATTCTTAATCTCCCTCATCATCTATGATCCTCATTGCACATTCCTTATTTATGACAGTTCTTAATCTTCCTCATCGTCTATGATCCTCATCGTACATTCCTCATTCATTACAATTCTTAATCTCCCTCATCATCTGCGTTCCTCATTGTACATTCCTCATTCATTACAATTCTTAATCTCCCTCATCATCTGCGTTCCTCATTGCACATTCCTCATTCATTACAATTCTTAATAATCCCTCATCATCTGAGTTCCTCATTGCACATTCCTCCTTTAGTACAATTCTTAATCTTCCTCATCATCGCGATTCTCATAGCACATTCCTCATTCTTTATAGTTCCCAATCTTCCTCATCATCTACAATCCACATTGCACAATCCTCGTAAACTGCGATCCTACACATCGTCCTCGACTACTATCCTCACTTTATTATCTTCATTCACGCCAGTCCTCATTCATTCCTTCTCATTCACTACGATCCTCATTCAACATTCTAACTCACTACGATCCTCCTTTAATTATCCTCATTCACTGTGATCCTCATTTAATAACCCTTTATTTACTGAAATCCATGTTCAATCATCTTCATTCAATGAAGTCTTCATTTAATCATCATCATTTATCATGACCCTCCCCTCCTGCTTCTCCCCCCCCCCCCCCCCCCCCCCCCCCCGCGTTCAGTTTTCTCTTTAACGTCTCGTTAATCTCAGGGAAGTCAGTACGATATCCGGGACGATATTGGAAATAAATTGAAGGAATGTGCAGTGGTGCTGCGATAGAGACTCCGCTTGCGAGTGTGTATGTGTGTGTGTGTGTGTGTGTGTGTGTGTGTGTGTGTGTGTGTGTGTGTGTGTGTGTGTGTGTGTGCGTGCGTGCGTGCGTACATGCATGCGTGCGTGCATGCGTGCGTGCGTGTCTGTCTGTCTGTCTGTCTGTCTGTCTCTCTCCCCCCCCCCCCCTCTCTCTCCCCTTCCGTCTATGTCTGTGTCTGTCTGTCTGTCTCTCCCACCCTGCCTCCCTTCTGTCTTCGTCTGTGTCTCTGTCTCTGCCTATCTGTCTGCCTGCCTGCCTGCCTCTCTCTCTCTCTCTCTCTCTCTCTCTCTCTCTCTTCTCCCCTCCTTTTTTGTCTCTTTCTGTGTGTTTGTCTCTGTCTGTCCGTCTGCCTGTCCCTCCCTCCCACCCCTTCTCTCTTTCTCTCTTAGAACAGAGCCACTGACCAACTGCAGAAGAACACTCACCTCGTCGTACTCCTGTGGTGGATTCCGGAAAAGCTCAGGAGCCCAGAAAGGAGGAGTTCCACAGATCCAGGACTTCTGGGAGTCCTCACCCCAGCGGTCATAGAAGGCCAACCCAAAGTCAATTAACCTGGCGTGGCCTTCAGAGTCGAACATGATGTTTTCTGGTTTTACATCTCTGTGGATTATATAACTCTGAAACAATAACACAACAGAGCAACCGCATAACTTGTGATCTTCTGCAGATTTACGGCAACTTTCCATGAAGGTCAGACAGAAGGTCTAATATCGGTACATTTCATAACATTTCTTGCTCCACGTTTCCCCCCGATGATACAATTGTTCACTTCATTGCCAGTCTTAAATAAAAGTTACTCTGTGTTGGGTTTTCTTATGGGAGCGACAGTTACCTTACTTGTTTATTGTTTACTGTTCCCTGCCTCATTTCATTTTCAATTTTGTTCATTGCAAGTTTATTCTTTCCACGATGAACCCAACCCAACTCATTTATTGAACTTTCAGCTGAATGTAATAAATGACATGCACCATCCTCCTCCTGTCTCCTGTTCCGTCCACTTTTACTACAAGTTACAGTAGTCAACATTAACGTAAATTTTCATAGTCGTCCGAGATGTGGTGGAAACGTTTGTTGGTTTCTTGACATGTGTGTTCATTGTGGCCTGGTGTGTGGTCAGTGTGTGTGTGGTGCTATCCCTTACCGAACGGAGAAAGAAGAGGGCCTCCGACACAGCTCAGCGGCCAGCAGCGCGATTCGGTTTCCGGGGAAGAAAGTCCGTTTCTCTATGTGATCCCACAGCGACCCTCCGCTATAATAGTCTGTGAACACAGTGAACGACAGAACAAGAGAATTAATCGTGTCACTGGACTGGGGCTTTTTGAGTCGCAATCAACACACACACACACACACACACACACACATAAAGCGCACGCGCGTGCGCGCACACACACACACACACACACACACACACACACACACTCACGCACGCACACACACACACACACACGCGCGCGCGCGCGCGCGCGCGCACACGCACGCACGCACGCACATACACGGAACCGCGGGCGCGCGCGCGCATTCAGAGAGAGAGACAGACAGACAGACAGATGGACTGACAGACAGACTGGCAAAGAAACAGACAGAAAGTGAGAGACGGAGAGGGGAACACAGACAGAGAAGTGATGCGCTCTGGAAGCTAAGCAACGTTCACAGAGTTGACCTACCTGTCAGCAGGTATAGAAAGGACCCACTCTGGAAGCTGGCCAACAGCTGGACGCAGAACGAGGCCTGCCGCAGGTCCCTAAGGATCTCCACCTCCAGCATGACGAGTTCCTCTAACTCCTTCTTCTTGGGCTGCTGTTTCAGAGCCATCAGGCTCTGGGTTTTCCACCTCGGGCTCCTCACCAGCATGACTTTGCCAAAGGCTATGGTAGAACACAAGACACATCGTATGAAAACATCTCTTCAACGAACATCACATGCATGCATACATCCCCTATCAATAGGTAGAGAGCTCATGATATGTATCAATTGTGCTACACAAGTCCACTTCATCTCTTTAACTACCATCACATGACTACATACATCCTGTATCAATAGGTAGAGAGCTCATGATACGTATCAACTGTGCTACATAAGTCCACTTCATCTCTTTAACCACCATCACATGACTACATACATCCTCTACGAATAGTGGAGAGCTCATGATACGTATCAACTGTGCTAATAACTCCTAGGGTGATATGACCCTGATGTTGCGTTCCCTTTTGTCACGGAGTTACCGCACGATTCTGATTTGAGTGTGTATGGATTGGTAGGCTTGATGGTATAATTCACTCGCTGTTGTTCGACTAGTTTGCCTCAGTTAAGATCGATGAAAACCAACCCAGACAAACCCCTCTATCTATCTATCTGTCTATCTATCTATCTTTAATTTGAAAGCACCAAGGTAAGAAATTCCTGTATATCTTATCATATATTTCGGCTCTGAATCTTTTGCAGTGACATACTTGTCTACCTCTGTTTACATGGATCTACTGCACACGTGTGTGTGTGTGTGTGTGTGTGTGTGTGTGTGTGTGTGTGTGTGTGTGTGTGTGTCTTTGTCTGTGTCAGTGTGATCAAACAGAAAACAAGGACATAAAAATCAAACAATTAGAGACACAAAACAAAACTGGTAGTTCTTAGCAAGGTCTGTCGTACTTACATCCCTGTCCCAGTTTTCGCACATAATCAAAATCATCCACAGTAAGCTCCATCTCTGGAAAACAAAAGAAAAACACATGAAAATGACACGTCTTTAAATTCTAAATCAATTTGAAAGTGATAAACTGCTGTACTTCAACATAGTAAATGAAATCAAGGAGCAATATTAGGATGAAAGAAACGAACCATTGAACAAAATGTAAACAACAGTCTTCAAGAAAGAGTATTCTTTTGATAATAACTGAATCACAGAGATTACTAGATTCGTTGGGCGTCACGAAAGCAGTTAGGTTCGTTCAGGAAATACGACTAAAGGGGATAACAAAGCACCCCACCAGGGCAAGTGGAAGGAATCACAGAAAGACTAGAACAGCGCGGGAAAAAATCGCATCATTAAAGCTGGAGGGAAAGTAAACGGTTACTCATAATGGCTACCAGACTAACCAGGTCATTTAGTTTTTTCCACTCGTTTTTCCACTGTTCGACTTTGTCGGTCTCCCGTTCGCTCGCGAGTGTAACTAACCTCTTCAAGATACGAGAATCGTTCAGTTGGCTGGGTTGCTCTCTGAGATAATAACACATAACTGTCTGTTATTCAGTGAAGGCGCCCTACTCCCTGTACAAAAGTTTTGCCCAAAAGCCATGCATTGTATACCTGCTTCAAACTCGATAATTTGACACTATCACCCGTAATTGCGGTAATAAGACAGCATCCCCCCCCCCCCCCCCCCCGCTCTCCTGAATGCTGAATGGGAAGCTGCCACGCAACAGCACATCAAACCAACAGAAGCAAATGCCTTCAATATGCGCAACTGAACTGCAGGTAATGAAAGATGAAAATACAGTCGCCGTCCTCTCTACTTCTTGGAATGAGCAACGAAAAGTGATCATTTCATTGTGGGACTCTGTCCAGGTCCAAACACGCAGTTTGGCTGAGGACTAGTTCTCCATCAGGTACGCGCTTCATAGAGGCGAGGTGGTGAAAATTCTCACACTTGCTTGGCGTGTATCGGCGTTTTACAGTACACCCTAGCGGCTAGTGGGGCTTGGAACAGGCGACAGTTCGCTGGACTGTCTTGGGGTTCTTTTGCATGCGAGAGAAGATGGCGGACAAATGTAACGACCTTTGACTGGCGCACGAAATGTGGTAATGTTCGCTGATTGATACATAATACAATATGAAATCTGACCTTCAACAGCAAGACAAACTTGAAGGAGTATCCCATTGTTTATTTGAATTTTTGTCTTCCGCCTGTTTTCTTCACTCCCATCGACCCCCCCCCCCCCCCCCCCTCTCCCTCTCAAGGATGAGCTGGTCACTTCGCGAGTACTCGCGTCAGTAAAACTTGTCACTAATGCGTTAACTAGACCGCAGAATATGATGACGACACAGTGCAATCGGCAACACGTTTCGACCCGTCGCTGCTTCCACAGGCAGGATAAGTCTGGACAAGAACAGTGCAGATGATTTGGCCGTTTGTTTGTCTTGTCAGTCTGACATGTCCACAGGAGTCTTTCTTGTATCAGTATGACATGACAGCCGCGACTTCGCGATTTCGTTGTTGTGTGAAATATCACACATGACTTAACAATTTCTTTGTTGTGTGGCGTTTCACTTTTCATGACTTTAGTTCTCAGCTGACCGTCATGTCACGTGTGGTGACTTAGTTGCTTTTTTTTTCAGCAATGTGACACATTATGACGTATTCAGGTTTTTCGTTTTTTTCTTTTGTTTTGGGTTTTTTTGTTTGTTGTTTTTTTTTTTCATGATTTGACACACATGATGACGAAGCTGTTCTTTGGCGTGGGACATGTCACACATGGTAGCTTAACAGTTTGTTGTGTGGCATACCATATCCTGGTCAAAACTAGTTGCATCCTGTTCTTTTTGATACTTCTCACATCGTTTGCAAACGAAGCCACAAACACTCTTTTTTTAGTATTCCCTGATTCGTTGTACATTTTTCTCAAATGTTCCTATCATTTATTTTCTCTCTTTCTATAACTTTCCTTATCAAACCTATCGCTACTGGTCGTTAGCTTTTAATTTTTTTTAAAGATATGTTTACTAAATCTTCTCACCATCAGACATTTACCTTTCACTGGTTTGTACTTGATGACAGACAATTCTCACCATATGCCATTTACCTAAGCATTTTAAATCAAGGATGCTTATTAGTTTAGAATGCTTGCTACCAGCTATTTATGCTCTGACCTTAATTTCATTGATTTTTTTCTTCTTCAAACAAACTTGTTGCTAAGTGAAATCTGTTCTCTCTTAAACCTCTCTGCATCGCTTTTCTGTACTTAAAACTTAATTTCATAGAATTCTTTCTGCCTAAACATCTTTCTACAACTCATACATATTGCAACTTCAATTTAATGGACTTCTCATTTACAAAACCTCTGAACATCAATCATTTATACTCTAATCTTAAATACATGGATGGTTTCTTTACTTCACCTTTAAACATAAGTCGTTAGCCTTAGAAATGTCGGGTTTCGTATCGTTTTGGAACTTCCCCGTTGTGTGAATCGCAAAATACTGACTCAGCCACTCGTTTCTGTTTAGTGGCTATCCTTCATTTCATCTTTCTGACGATGTTGTGTGTAGTATTGTATGGGACTTCTGTTCTAATGAAACATGGAATAATTTGACCCATAATTGCGACGCCTATTTGTCTAGCACATGTTAAAAAAGGAAGGAAAAATATCGAAACATAAGTGAGAAATAATGCAACAAAGCATGATGCTGGAAAATATCATGGTTTGTTGTTCATTTAGCTAAGCATGCTATGAAATAAAGCACGTTGTTTACTTGCATATAAATCCCACTACAATCTTCCAGAGATATAAATATATTTTACAATTGCCATGAATTTATCACATGAAATTCACAGCCTTCTCAATTTTGACATAGGATTTAGAACAATTATATAATGAAGAACAAAAAGACGGAACTCAACACAATCACAACTTGTGCTGTTTAGACCTTGATGTTTTTTGTGAAGTTATACGTGTTCGAAAATAAATGTTTGTTTATACCAAAATCAGTCATGTATTCAGGGAACCTGCAATCAAATGACCAGAGCGTTCGATGACAGAGCTGATCATACTGAATTCGAACGACGACTGAGAGGGGATGTGAACCTTTAGTCTATCATCTGTAACATTCAAAATAAATACATGACTAAACAGAAAAATAAATGAATAAGTAAATAATGCTCAGAAAGTAAACATGTGAATAAATGAGTTAGAAAGCACATGAAAAAAAACACAGGTAAC
>JADBJO010000878.1:527500-539538 GCA_016801955.1 Conus betulinus
TGTATATTAATTAGTAACAGTAAAAAGTCATTTGAAAGAAATGGATTTGTCACGTTTAGAAAAAGACTGTTTGTATGATCTGTACATTCCTGCGCTCTATCATAATTGCCTTCATTTTTTATGACACGTCGCTATCTTCAATAAACGGGTACGTCATGAAATCCTTTTTTGTCTCTCTCCCCACTGGCCTTGGCTACAAAATTGCCTACCGATATAAACAGCCCCGAGAGTCCAGGTCATTTTATCGTTCTCTATCTACCGCCCTTACCTTCAGGAGCCCAATCAATGGTGGTGAACACTGGGTGATCCCTCACTGGATCCCAGACATTTTCTGGGATCATGCGTGAGGAGATCCTTTATGAATGTTTTTTAGACCTCTTGACAAAAGGCCAAAGCGGAACTCACGGCCGCCCTTAAGTAGAAAAGGTAGTCACTTTTCTCAATAGACGAAACCCTTACCTAGGAACCCAATGTTGGCGAATAGTGGGTGATCCCTCACCTCGCTGGATTCTTGAGTTTTCCACGATCCTTCAGCAAAACCTTGGTACAATCTGTCAGAAAATGTATTCAAACGACGAATATCACACATTCACAAGCAATAAATATGCCTACGACAACTGAAAAAAGCTCTCACTATCATTTGGAGCGTAAAGAAAGGAGCTCAACATTATTAAGATATCTCTCTTACATGCACATCATAACTCACAGCTAAAGTGCTGTACGAAATGGAAAAATGAATGAAAAACAGGTCAAGAATTGAACTGGAAAAATACACATTTCTTCGCCCACCCAAAATAAACACAAATTAAACTCAAATGGGTTTCAGATGAGATTACTTCACAGGATCCTGGCTACAGATACTGTTCTTTGAAAAAATTTACATCGTTGAAAATAACAAATGTACTGAAAAGGAAGCTATACATCATCTATTTTTCACACGCAACGTGACAACACAGTTTTGGATTGACCTTCACAATTTCTTAAAAGACAAATCGCTCAAGTGTATACATGAAATTGTATTACTATAGGAACTTATTCTGTTTGGCACTGACTCTTGGATAAAAATTGATATCTTCGATTACATTAGGCTATTATCTCTGCAAAGTTCTTTGTATATAAATCCAGAGTTGAAATGGTGCTTCCTCTGTTTCCTGTCTTCAGGAAATATTTAAAAACCAAATATCGAGGAGAAAAAATGCATCGCAAAAATGAAAGTGAACTATGTTGATTTTGCAAACAAATGACGACAATAATTTATGAATTCTTTTTTAATTGAAAACTAAGATTTCTATGTGCGCGTGCTCGCGCGCGCCCCTCTATGTATATGTGTAGTCCTGAGCAAAGCGTAGCGTGGCAGCTAAACCTCAACCGTCGCTTCTGGATAAGTAATTTATTTGCTGTACTGCTGACGTCAATTCCTATGCTTCTGTATAGAGTGCTTCAGGAATCTAGGATTGTGTCTGTGCTTTGGCGTCAAATAGAAACACACAACACTCTCTCTCTCTCTCTCTCTCTCTCTCTCTCTCTCTCTCTCTCTCTCTCTCTCTATATATATATATATATATATATATATATATATATGTGTGTGTGTGTGTGTGTGTGTGTGTGTGTGTGTGTGTGTGTGTGTGTGTGTAAAATATTAAAAAAACATATCATGTTTTCACACACACACACACACACACACACACACACACACACACACACACACACACACACACACACACGTTTCTTTTTTATTTCCTTTCTCTTTTTAGTTCAAATCTTTGCCAAGTCATTATTATAATGAGGGAAGAATTGTTAGCCTGCACTTGTTTTCCCCCACTACTTATTTGTTCGGCATTATAAACACACACACACACACACACACACACACACACACACACACACACACACACATATATATATATATATATATATATATAAACATGAATAATTTCTTTCAAAAATATAAACCTCTCCTTCCTTCCGTCCTTCCCTCCTTCCACCCACACCCCATCCTTTCTCTCTCTCTCTCTATCTCATATTACCTATGTTTTCGTTCCTTCACTACTATGAATAAAAGTGAGTTGGACAATCATGCTTGAAGTGGTCGAACAGTGAGTATGTGTGCCTGTGTGCAGCACTTGTGTAAATGGTTATGTTGTTAAAAAAAAAAAAAAGTCATTTTAAATGTCCTTTTGAATGATGGGAAAGTACGTCATTTTTTTTTTCTACTACATAGTTTCGAGTCCTAGGATTAACATTTATGCAATCAGTTACAATGTTTTGTTTCTTTGCACTGTATGTTTTCGGCGCTGCAACATGTGATGTACACCCCCTTGACATGAAGGCTTATATGTTGGCCATTGTCAATAAAATCGGATCTGAAGCGTCTGAAGCGTTTCTCTCACATCACCCTTATTTATTTTTGTACAGCGTTTCCCCCTCATGGCTAGTGTACAAAAAGTTCAGACTAAAAGATCAAAGTCCAATGACCCACTGGCCGAAGGGGCAGTGAACCGTGTTCGGGGCTAGCTTGGCATTATGGACGGGGGCGGCGCCCCATTCCTCTCCTCCCACTGCCTTCTCTCCCCCCTGACCTGAATCAGGCCCTGATTGACTGCAGGATGGACCAGAAGAGAGTTTTCCAGCAGTAAAACTCTTAGCCTGTTAGTTATTACAACACACAGCCGCCAGTCTCGCAGGAAAAACGCTGCTAGTGCCTTGTCACCAAACCCAAATGTCAAGTTTGATGAAAGTCACAAGGTAAAAAGGATGCGATCACCATAACACAGGCTCTAAGCTAAACGTACTGCCCTCCCATCCCACAACCCACCCCTAGCTACTGACAACCTCTGGAAACAGACGTCTGTTCCAATTCCATACCATCCAGCAGGAGGAGAAAGAAAAAAAAAAAATCACCCGAACGCGACTTTATTATTCCTACCTGACTTGCTGTCTGTCGTTCACGCAACTGACCCACACCCGGTTTCCAAATATAGCAACCAGTCACAAGTAACCCGACTGTGTGCTTAGCAGCAAAATAGGTTCCACTGTCTAAATATAGCAGCTAATCACATTCAACAGGAATCATTGTTATGTGTGTTTTTGCTCGCGCTGGCTCGCTGGGAGGCAACGCACGACACTAGTATTAGTTGATTTTTAGTGTATTTCGCTCGTGGTCAGGCGCTGGGAGGGGTGAAGGGGAGGTGGGGGGGGGGGGGGGGTGTTAATTCGTGTAAGAAGAATAATGTCGCAGCCGGAGCAGTGCGTGTGCCGCTTAAGGCCGCTCCGGACCTGTGGAGGTCAAGCAAACAAAATACTTCTCCATGATCACTTACCTGTGTACAGCAGCGAAAGTCCGGTTGTTTTCAATCTGACTATGCAATAATATTAATAATGATAGTAATAATAATAATAATAATAATAATAATAATAACAGTAATGATAATAGTAATAAAGAGATACATAAATGAATAAATAGAAATAAAAAAAAAATTGAATTTTTATTTATTTCACTTGTGCTAGCAGAGTCCACGTTGTCATTTTGTTCTAGATGTATGCAAAAGTGGGAATATGTGTGAAATCATGTATAAAAAACAGTAACCATCTCTTTCTGTCTGTCTGTCTGTCTGTCTGTCTGTCTGTCTGTCTGTCTCTCTCTCCTCTCTCTCTCTCTCTCTCTCTCTCTCTCTGAGTGTGAGAGTGAGTGTGTGTGTGTGTATGTGTGTGCATGCACACATGTGTGAATATGCATATCTATATGCATTTGAGTGTGTATGTATCACGTGCGTGTGTGTGTAGAGAGAGAGAGGAGGGGGGGGGGGAGGCAGAAAGAGGCACACACACACACACACACACACACACACACACACATACACAACAACACAACACACACACACACACACACACACAGAGAGAGAGAGGAGAGAGAGAGAGAGAGAGGAGAGAGAGAGAGAGAGAGAAGGGTAGGATGGAGACACAGGGAAAGGTATTTACCTTTCCAGTTAAAAAGGCTTCTGAGTCAGAACACAAGTACAAAATAAACATTTTGAGCAAATTTATTTACAAACAAAAAAAAAAATATCGATAAACAAGGCACTTTTCAAAGATCCACCTATTATTCATTGCAATATAATCCATTTTACTTTATGACAGGGCATCAAAGATACGATAATAATGATAATCATCATAATCATACACCATATAATAATCATGTACAATACATGCGATCTGTAATGAATGAGGAAATATGCACATTTGAAATAGGCAAGGTGAAAATCGACTGGTCTGTAGTTATCCTCTTTATCTTTAACCTCTGCTGATCCTAAGTCTTCTGTTTTTGAGTTTCCCCACTTCTTTCTTTTCCGTTTGTCATGACAATTTTCTCTCTTTTTTCTCTTTGTGCATGAAGCTCATCCTTAATGTGTCTTCACGTGGAGCTTCCAGATATTTCTCTTCATGCTTTTATTCTTCATGTGGATCGTCTTGTTCCTTTTCGTCCTTTTGTCGACGCTCTTTTTTTTTCGTGACCATCTTCCTCGAAGGCAGTGTCATAGCTCTGTAACAGACGAGAGCAGAACTTTATATAACAGGGACACTCCTAGGATAGGATGGTCACCGCAAGGTGAACTCGATTGTTAGTAATATGACACCTCCCTCTCTCTCTCTCTCTCTCTCTCACACACACACACACACACACACACACCACCCACACTACACACACACACACACACCACACACATTGCCCTCATTCCCCCCAACCTTTCTCACATCTTGCCGCTCAAGCAACATACACTTTTAAAATCTCTCTTCCTATCTGCCTGTCGGTCTGTCTCTCTCCTCTCTCTAGGATTTTTCTCTCTTTCTCTCACATGCACACAGTCACTCACTCACTCTCACAATATTTAGAGGAAAATATTGTCAATCTCTCTCTCTCTCTCTCTCTCTCTCTCTCTCTTCTCTCTCTCTCTCTCTCTCTCTCTCTCACCCTCTCACAATATATAGAGAAAAAATCGTCAATGAGATAAAATCTCTCTCTCTCTGCCCTCTCGCTCTCTCTCTCTCTCTCCTCTCTCTCTCTCTCTCTCTCCCAAGGATATAGAGGATAAAATCGTCAATGAGATTGAAGTCAAGTACACAAAGATAGAAACACACACAGATGTCTGAGAGAGAGGGGGGTCAGTGAAACTTGCCTACCAGAGAGAGAGAGAGACAGACAGACAAGACAGACAGACAGACCAGAGCGAAGTCCAGCATCTCCCTGCTTACCGGAAAATGAAGAGGACTGTGGTCTTCCTGGTCGGGCTCAATGCCATTGAGCCAGTCCATGTTTAAATGTTATTTGTCTCCCCCTTCTTTGGCGCTGCTGCAGTGGAGGAAGAAGCTCCCTACGCCTGAGGGCCTCCCATTTCTCAGGCCCCTGCACACACACACACACACACACACACACACACACACACACACACCACACAGAGAGAGAGAGAGAGAGAGAGTTGACGGCTGAGAGAGAGAGACGGAGGAGAGGAGAGAGAGAGAGAGAGAGATTTTAAAACCAGTTTAACATCTCACCGTACTTGAAGAAAAAGGAACTCATCTCGTTTTACATTTCATCTTCTTATAAAAGATTCTTTCTCTCTCACAGAGAGAGAGAGAGAGAGAGAGAGAGGAGAGAGAGAGGAGAGAGAGAGAGAGAGAGATGAGATGGGGGGTGGACAGACAGTCAGACAGACAGACAGAGACAGATAGAGAGAAACAGGCAGACGACAAGAGAGACAGAGAAAGAATGAATTTAAAAGCAGTTTGATATGTTATAAAAAAAAAAAAAAAAAAAAAAAAAATGCATTCCGAAATACAGACTTTGATTTTCGGTTTTCGGAACAGCTATGGACACACCAAGCTGAGAAGGTTGGAAATATTGGCATCAATTTTGAGACTGTCAATATAATTATTATGTTCCACGGTGATGGAAAAAATCTACTCTCTTCAATGGAGACAAGTCACAATGTATTATCAGCGCGTATAGTGTGGACTCCATCCTCTCTCCTCTCTCTCTCTCTCTCTCTCTCTCTCTCTCCTCTCTCCTCTCTCTCTGTAGTAAATTCTAACTTTCATGCTCTTGTCCTGTCCTTTTTTTTCGACCTGAAGGTCAGGGCAAATAGTGTCGTATGAATCTTTTATAATTCCTCTCATAATGCTCTGATGTACACGTATCAGAAACAGTAAGCATCAGGTGAAAGAGCTTGAAGGTAATTCGTCATAGTCTTAGAAACGAAAGGGTCTGTCGAACAATCTGTACTACATTCCCCCGCCCCCTGTCATATAGCTGTCGGTAGCTTTAAACATTGTCGCTGTCTTGCATAGCAGGGCAGTCAGGATATCCTCTGTTCTCTCTCCCAGTGGCCTTGACTATAAATGCCCACCGATATTAAGAGCGGGAGAGTCAAAGTCATTTTATCGTTCTCTATCTAGCGGCCTTACCTTCAGGAGCCCAATGGTGGTGAAGAGTGGTTGATCCCTCACCTCCTCCTCACTGGATCCCAGACGTTTTCCTGGGGATCATGCAAGGAGAATCCTGTATGAATTTTTTTAGGCCTCTTGAAGAAGAGGCCATAGCGGAAATCATGGCCGCCCCTCAATCACATGTGAAACGTAGTCACTTTTCTGAATACGACGAAAGGAAATGGGTTTGAGAATAGTGCATGAAAATCAGTTTATACACATATCGGACAAAGGCATGAAAATATAAATATAAACTCTGTGTGTGTATGTGTGTGGTTGTGTGGTGTGTGTGTGTGTGTGTGGTTGTGTGTGTGATGTGGTGTGAGCCCGCGCGTGCGTGCATGCGTGTCTGTGTGTGTGTCTGTGTATTGTTTGTCTGTGCGTGTGGGGGTAGCGTGTGCGTTTGTGTGGCGTGTGAAAATGGGTGTATGCACGCTTCCCCAAAATGCGCGCGCGCGCTCGCACGCGTGTGTGTGTGTGTATGTGTGTGTGTTCGTGTGAAAAGCAAAGAAGATACAGATAGAACACACACACACGACACACACCACACACACACACACACACACACACACACACATGGGAGACGGAGACAGAAACAGACAGATAGACGGACAGGACACGCACAGAGAGAGAGAGAGAGAGAGAGAGAGGAAGAGAGAGAGAGAGAGCAGATGGCTTTTATATATATATATATATATATATATATATATACTTATATAATATATATATATATATATATATATATATATATATATATATATATTAAAAGCTTTTGATAAAAATGGTAAAACTAAAACCTACAGCGCTGTTTCTTGCTGGGTGCAGTCGTCAGTGGTATCTGACGATATATATATATATTCACACACACACACACACACCCAACACACACAACACCACACACACACACACCACACACACACACGCATTGCACACACATACTCACACTACACACACACACCACACACACACACCACACACCACACACAAACCACACACACACATATCAACCGCAGTATGTTTGAAATGAAAACTGCTCACTTCTCCAACGTTGGGAGGTATCGGTTCATCCCTGGGATCCACATCCAACTGCATGGGGTTTTGTATTTATACCCCAGGGTGAGCAGGGTCACCCCCAGCGCCCACAATTCTACCAATCTGAAAACACAAAAACAATCCGCAATCCGCCCTCACCCCCCCCCCCCCCCCCCCCCCCCCCCCCCCCCCCCCCCCCCCCCCCCCCCTCCATTATCATCCCCCCTCATTATCCGGTACTCACTCTGTATTCCCCATTCATTACAATTCTTAATCTTCCTCATCATCTATGATCCCTCATTGCACATTCCTTATTTATGACAGTTCTTAATCTTCCTCATCGTCTATGATCCTCATTGTACATTCCTCATTCATTACAATTCTTAATCTCCCTCATCATCTGCGTCCTCATTGCACATTCCTCATTCATTACAATTCTAATCTCCCTCATCATCTGCGTTCCTCATTGCACATTCCTCATTCATTACAATTCGAATCTCCCTCATCATCTGCGTTCCTCATTGCACATTCCTCATTCATTACAATTCCTAAATCTTCTTCCTAATCATCGGCGTTCCTCCTTGGTACTTCCTCATTCATTTACAATTCTTAATCTCCCTCTCATCTGCGGGCCTCCATGCACATTCCTCATATCATATTACATGCTTCTATCTCCCTCACATCTGATTTCTCATTGCACATTCCTCCTTTAGAGTACAAATTCCTTAATCTTTCCTCATCATCGCTATTCTCCCAATAGCACATTCCTCATTCTTTATAGTTCCCACATCTTCTTCATCATCTACACTCCACATTGCAGCAGATCCTCGTAAACTTGCGATCCTACAACATCGGTCCTCGACCTACTATCCTCACTTAATTACTCTTCGTTCACGCCAGTCCTCATTCATTCCTTCTCATTCACTACGCATCCTCATTCCAACCAATCTAACTACACTACTATCCTCCTTTATTATCCTCATTCACTGTGATCCTCAGTTTCATAACCCTTTATTACTGGGGGGGAAAATCCATGTTCAATCATCCTTCATTCAAATGAAGTCTTCTTCATTTAATCATCATAATTTATCATGACCCCTCCCCCTCCCCTCCTGCTTCTCTTTTCCCCCACCCCCACGCCCACCCCCCCCTCCCCTGCGTTCAGTTGTTCTCATTAACGTGTCGAGTCAGGGGGTTTTATACGCTCAGCAGCAAGCTTCATAGGTCCCCTACGATATCCTTGGAACGATTACTGAAGTTAAAAAGTTGAATCTGACAAGTTTGTCGCATGAGAGGCTGTCGCTCATGAGAAGGACACCGCTTGCCAGGAGTCGCTGTGTGTGTGGTGTGTGTTTGGTGTGTGTGTGTGTGTGTGTGCGTGCGTGCGGGCGTGCGTGCGCGTGTCGTGCGCGTGCGGGCGGGCGGGGCGGGACCGGGCGGCGTGCTGCGCGCGTGTGTGTGCGTGTGTGTGGGTGTGTGCGACCCCGAGCAAGCAAGTTGAGAGAAGCGCGCGGCGCGGCGCGCGCACACGAGCAAGTGAGAGAGCGGGCGCGCCGTCACGAGCAAGTGGCGCCGCGCGCGCAAGGCAAGTAGAGCGCGCGCGCGACGCGCGCGTGGGTGTGTGGGATTGAAAACGACCAAACTGGAACACGATACTGTGATGCTAAATTTCACATTTCTCCCACCGCCGCTACTAATCCCATACACTTCTCTCTAAGTGCCCTCCCCACCCCACCCCCCCACCACCCACACCCGACCTCTCCCCTCTTTCGTTTCGTCTGTCGGTCCTCTCTCTCTTGTGGTCTCTGCTCTCTATCTCTCCGACTCTCTATACATTCCTTCTATGTCTGTGTGCTGTCTTCTGTCTCTCCAAATCTGCCTCCATTCTGTCTTCGTCCTGTGTCTATGTCTTGCTGTCTGTCTGTGCGTCTCGTGTTGCTGGACTGCCGCCTCTCTTCTCCTCTATCTCTCTTCTTCCCCCTCTCTCTCTCTATCTCTTCCTCCAGAACCGTTTGTCTCCGTTCTGTGTGTTTGCTTCTGTCGGGGCGTCCTGCCGTCATCCAGACCCCCCTTCTCTTGTACTCGCAGAACAGGAGGGGACCAACTGCAAAACTGACAGAAGGATCACATCGCACCTCGTCGTACGCCTGATCGGTGATTCGGAGAAAAAGTCTCAGGAGCTCCAAAAGGGGGGGCAGGAGGGGGGGTAGTATAACAGATCCAGGACTTATGGGGAGTCCTCAGGACCCAGCAGGTCATATGAAGGCCGAACCCAAGGTCAATTAACATGGCGTGGCCTTCAGAGGGGCGGGGTCCGGAGATCAGTGATGATGTTTCTGGTTTTACATCGCTGGTGGATTATAGTACAACTCTGAAAAAACAACACCGTATGAGAGAACCCTGTGTCACAGTAAACTGTGGTTTCTGCAGATGTTTACGGCAACTTTCCATGAAGGTCATGGACAGAAATGAGCGTCGCCAGAATATCGGTAATTTATAACATGTATGGTTCTCCACGTTTCCCCCGTGATGACAATTGTTCACTCATTGCAGTCTGAAAAGTGACTCTGTGTTGGGTGTTTTTAGGGGAGCGACAGTTACGACCTACTGTTATTGTTGATGTTCCCTGCCTAGTCCTTTCAATTTTGTTCATTGAAGTGTATTCTTTCCACGAATGAACACACACCCCCAACTCAGTTTGAACTTTCAGCGGATGTAATCCATGACTGCATTCATCCTAACCTGTCTCATTTCAGTCCACTTATATCAAGTACAGTAGTCAACATAACGTAAATTTAATAGTCGTCCGAGATGGTTGAAACGTGTTGTTTCTGACATGGGTTGCATGTGGATGGAGGTGGTCTAGCTGGGGTGTGGGTGCTATCATTACGAACGGAGAAGAAAAGAGGGCCTCCGACAGGCTCAGCGGGCAGCACGCGATTCGGGTTCCTGGGGAGAGAAAGTATCCGTTTTCTATGGATCCCACAGACCCGCCCCCCCCCGCTAAATAGTCTGTGAACACACCCAGTGAACGACAGAACAACGGAAATTAATGTGTCACTGAGAACTGGGGCTTTTTGGTCGCAATCAACACACCACCACACACACACACACACTCACACCCATACACAAAGGCGCACGCGAGTTGCGCGCGCGCGCGCGCGTCACCACACACACACACCCACACACACACACACCACACACACCCAACAACACGCACGAACATACACGAACCGAGGGCGCGCGCCGCGCATCAGATGAGAGGAGAAGTACAGAGGCGAGACAGATGGACTGACAGACAGACTGGCGAAATAGAAAAGAAAAGCAGAAACAGACAGAAGCGATAGACAGGAGGGGGAACACGGACAAGAAGTGAGCGCTATGGGAAAGTAAGAAACGTTCCAGTGGACCACCCGTCAGCAGGTCGAGAAATGGAACTGCTTGGAAAGCTGGACACAGCTGGGCAGAACGAGGATGCCTGCGCAGTCCCTAAGTGAGCTCACACCCAGCATCACGAGTTCTCTAAACTCATGCTTCGGTGGGCCTGACTGACGCGTGCAGCGCCATCAGGTTGAATGGGTTTTCCAACCTCGGGCTCCTTCGAACAGCAAGTTGCTTGCCAAAGGGGTCTACTGGTAGAACACAAGGGCAAACCAGTTATGGAAATCATTCTCTCTCACGAACATCACATGAATACACAATCCCTATCACTGGTAGGGGCGCTCATAATATGCTATCAACCTGATTATTAAGGCCACTTCATCTCTTTAAAAACCCATCACAACCACATATTAATCCTCTAGTCAATAGTGGCAGGTCATGCTACGTATAAACTGGGCTAATAATCCTAGGGTGAGTAGGACCCGGATGGGCGTTCCTTTGCACGGAGTTACCGCACGATTCTGATCGAGTGTGTATGGATTGGTAGAGCTGGATGGGTAATTCCGTCCGCTGTTGTACGGACCAGTTGTCCTCAGTTTAGGATCGATGAAACCAACCCAGACAAAACCATCTATCTATCATCTACCTATCTATCTTTAATTTGAAAGTCACTCACAGTATGAAAATTCCTGGGGGGGGGGTGTATCTTATCTGTATTTTCAGCTTGGATCTTCAGGAGATATGTGTCTACCACTGTTACATGTACTAACTGAACACACCACACACGTGTGTTGGGTGTTGGTGTGTGTGATGTGTGTGGTGGTGTGTGTGTGTGGGTAAACTTTGCCCTTGATAAGTCCCTGCGATACAAGCAGGAATAACGCGTTTTGGTACAAGTCGCGGTTACAGGGTTTTGTTTTAATAAGGTTGGGACAAATATGTTGCACGGACAATATATGGCAGTTCTTGTGTTAGATTTTCTTCACTGAATTAGTCACTGGAGGAAATTAGTATCCCGGGGGAGTTTTGGTTACCAACCACACAACCCCACCCTTTTTTATCGACGACCACCCCCTACGATACCCCTTGAGGCAGGAATCAAAACTATGGCTTCCAAAAAAATGATGGGTATAGTCCCAAAAAAT